>BSBM01000003.1:2400000-3000000 GCA_027924585.1 Larix kaempferi | reverse complement strand
TAGTCGTAGTGTTTAGGCACCAGGAATACCTTCCGAAAAATTTCAGCAACCATTAAAAATTAAGAAGGTGAACATTGGGTTGGAGGAGAATCCAAAGTTCGCAAGTATTGGAGACTATTGAGATGATTCGACTATTGCGAAGATGACTGATAAGTTGCATGAGTTTCAGGATATGTTACCAATTAAATTCTCAAATATGAAAGGAATTTCCGGGGACTTAGGTGAAATGAAGATCCCCCTGAAACTCAATGCAAATCCAGTCAAGCAGCGACCCTATCGATTGAATCCAAGGTACAAGGAATGGGTGCAAGCTGAGATTAAAAGAATTCTAGAAGTCGACATTATAGAACCAGTGGAAGAATCATAGTGGATCAGCCTGATGGTGGTCTAGGATAAGAAGTCCGGCGAAGTCCGAAAATGCATCGATATGAGAAAGCTGAATGATGCCTACCTACATGATCCGTTCCCAACACCATTCACAGATGAGGTGCTTGAAGGAGTAAGAGGTCAGGAAATATATTCATTTACGGATGGGTTTTCGAGCTATCACCAGATCAATATTGCGAAGGAAGATAAGCATAATACTACATTCGTCACGGAGTGGGGATTCTTTCAGTATACAATGATTCCATTTGGACTGAAGAATGCTCCAGCGATTTTTTCAAGATTAGTACTTTCGGCGTTCAAAGATTATATTCACAAATTTCTAGCCGTCTATATGGACAATTGGACAGTATATGGTTTGGTCAAAGATCACATCGCAAACTTGAGACTAATGTTGGAATGATGTTGACAACACCAAATTTCATTGAACCTAAAAAAGTGCATCTTCTGTGCTCCGTTTGGAATTTTATTGGGGCACATTATCTGCAGGGAAGGAATGTTGGTAGACCCGGCGAAGATTGAAATCATTGTCGACCTCCCACCACCGATGACAGTCAAACAACTGAGAGCGAAATTGGGACACACAGGATACTACAGAAAATTTATCAGAGGATATGCAGCAATCACAGCGCCAATGGAGAATTTGTTGAAGAAAGACGCTAAGTTTGAATGGAACGAAGAGTGTTAGAAGAGTCTGGATATATTAAAGGCAAAGATGGTCACAGTACCCATACTCGCATTTCCAGATTGGACAAAGGAGTTTCACATTCACGTTCATTCATCATCAGTCGCATTAGGATTTATATTGGCCCAACTAGGAGCAGGAAACATCGGCCACCCGATAGCCTTCGCAAGTAGGAAACTATCTACTGCGGAGAATAATTATACAACCACAGAAAGGGATGGGCTAGCAATGGTCTACACCTTGCAGAAATTCTGACACTACCTCTTAGGGGGAAACTTTAAAATGTTCACTGATCATTCAGCACTGAAACACCTGGTGAACAAGCCTCTGTTGGGGGGAAAGATTTGTCGATGGTTGTTACTATTCCGGGAATTTGATTTTGAGATAATTGTAAATCCCGGATGACTAAATGCCGAACCATACCACCTTTCACAAATAGAGTCCGGGGAAGAACCAAGGAGCATTGACGAAGGAATGCCGGATGCTTAGTTGTTTAGAGTTGGAATGGTTGATGACCATTACAAACAAATCATTTAGTTTTTAGCGATAGGGGAGGCACCGACAAGATTCAATACCACTCAAAAGAAGTAGCTAGTTGTCAAAGCTGCAGATTTTCAGTTGATTGCAGGGCAATTGTACAAGATGGGACCGGATGAGATACTTCGACGATATGTCCTTCCGCATGAGCAGTAGAGGATTTTATCGGAATCTCACGATGGGATCACTGGGGGACATTACGAAGGACATGCAACTGCTTGGAATATCCTTCGAGTAGGATTGTGGTGGCCAACCATGCATGGAGACGCTGCGGACTACACCAAGAGCTGCAATGTATTTCAACAAATAGGGAAGCTGTCATGAAGGGATGAAATGCCACTTGTACCCCAAGTAACGCTGCAGGATTTCGACAAGTGGGAAGTTGATTTCATGGGACCTATCAACCCACCTGGTAAAAGAACAGGGTCCCTCTACATCATCACTGCGACAAACTATTTGACGCGCTGAGCGGAAGCTGCACCAATGAGAGATTATGCAGCTACGACTGCAGCAAGGTTTCTATTTCACAATTTGGTCACCAGTTTTGGGTTCCCAAAAGTGTTGATGAGTGACTAGGGAACTCATTTTGTTAACTAGAAAATTGCAACCATGACGGAAGAATTTCAGATCCAGCACAAGAAGAGTACCCCCTACCATCCTCAATCGAATGGGACAGTTGAGGCGTTCAAAAAGATATTGGAGCATGCACTCACCAAGGTGTGCAATGAAATTCGAGATGATTGGGATTTGAAAATTCCGGCGATACTTTGGGCGTATCACACAACATGAAAACGACTGACCAGCCAGACTCCGTTCAGGCTTGTTTACAAACAGGAAGTAGTCATGCCAATGGAGTATATTGTACCCAGTTTGTGTATCGCAGCAGCTACAAGGATGAGCGATGATGGAGCATTGGAGGAACGCTTGGCACAACTGGTAGAACTCGACGAAGATTGGTTCATCGCAGGGTTCCATCAGAAGGTGGAAAAAGACCGACAGAAGGCTTGGCATGACTTCCACATTAAACAAAAGCACTTTCAGCGCGGAGACACAGTTCTCTTGTATGACAGTAAGTTTGCTAAGCACCTAGGTAAGGTACAAATGCATTGGTAAGGTCCTTACATCATAAGTTTTTTCACTGACGGAGGTACGTTGCAGCTACAAAGTTTGGATGGGGTATTTTTGCCTAAGATGGTCAATGGGGATAGGTTGAAACCCTATCGCCATGATCCAGCGTAAAGCAATTGAGAAACCGAACCAATAAAAAAAAAACCAATAATGACAAAAAGTGGAAGCATGGCCAGTCGGGTCGCTCATCGATGCTTCTCACGATTAGAACATGGGAGTCAAATCTGAGCATGATTTCTGTAGATCAAATTCACTAGAAGACAATGAAGGAGTATGATGACAGAATCAGATGGTTATGTGAAGCGATTTGGCCAATGATTTTAGAATCAGACGTTAAGGACACAAGGAACAAGCATAAATACAGGCATAGAATGCTAGTTGATCAAGGAAGTATCCATTAGTCAGAATAAATCAATGCTGCAAGTTGATAAGGAAGAGATTTGAGTGAGTAATTCCAAGGAAGCTATGGAAATTATCCATTTCATTTCGTGCAACAACACTCCAGTTGTGCTAAGGGAAAGAACGACGAGTATGCATGAACAACCAGCGAAGGAAGCGGCACAGACAACCAGGAAGAACAGAGACAAGGTCTCACCCGAGATGTCTAAGAGCACGGTAGTAGTTAGAAGATCCATGGTCCCTACAACCACCAAAACACTAGGGTCAGAGGCCCGCTGGCTCCATTAGCATGAATTCCAAGGTGCAAAATAGATGTGCCAGAGCAATGGGCCTGTTTCACATCTTGGTGGCATAGATGAACTTCTCCCCAGTCTGGAACAAGCATGAAGTGCACTAGCCATCGCAGAAGAGGTAGATGATCAAGGTTTCCAGAGACTGGAGGATGAGTTCAAGAAGTACATAACAGTGAACCAGAGATTGAAGGATGAGTTCAAGAAGTACACAACAACGAGCTCCATATGACAAGAACAACTTTAGAAGTGTAGCACAACGAAGGATGAGTGCAGTACCAGAGATGTCCAACTGCGGTAGCTCGAGGGTGAGCCACAAGTTTGTGTTGGGGGCCTGTTGGTATGGGATTAGTCAACATTAAGTGCAGAAGCCGACAATTGCAAAAGGGACAATCTACGAAAGAAGGACCAATCGCAGAGAATGAGGAAGTGCAAGATTAGTTAGAATTGGTCATGTGGACCATTTTGTAACCGCTTAGTAGCATATAAATAAGAGTAGGATTGTAAGCCTAAGGGCATCATAGCATCAGATAATCAATTGGTCTATCTTTCCATCTATCATTTTTATCTTTTTTGTATCCACGACATGGTGTATTGATTGTTTCTGCAAAGTTCATTCCACAGGTTTTAATGAATGCATGAGGATTTTCGAATTATGGTTCTATTTCTATCTTTGTCTCTATTCGATGATGAATCCGAATGTTTGCAATATGTTCAATGCTATGTAGGTGTAATGATTACTATTGATGCAAATGAGTAGGTTGAATATGTTGTTGCAAATGTTTGTTATATGTTGAATCTATGAATAGTTGAGTATGTGAATGATGGACTGTTAGTACAATGTGAAGGATAACATCTCTAGTTTCTGTGACAGTAATGTGAGTTTGATGCATGTCCTCAACTCCACTACGGAAACTTGGTTCCTGCAGTCCCCTTGTGCATCTTGGGTGAGAGTTCACTCACTCTACGAGTGTTGTTGGAAAGGGTTAAACCTTTCCAGGCCAGTGTGTAAGGGATTTTGGGTTGGTGTTTGTTGGCAACAGTGCAAAGTGAACCCCTGTCGATAGAAGCTGTGTCAGCACCACATCATTTGGCATGTCCTTATTGTTCCACTATATTTTCATTTTGAGTAATTAATGTCATTTTTAAGAATTCAAAGTTCCAAATAAAAATGGGAGGTGGTGTTTCATCGATGGTATCTCTTTGATCCTTTCTAGCTTTGTCACTTTCCTTGACTTGTCCTTGTCGTTTCTTAGGAGCCACTTGCAAAAAAAAATTTGTCAGGCTTGCTAATATCTATCATTGGAATTGGACAAGTATTTAAGTCATTTGTAAATTTTTGTGGGGTATACAATTATTCATTTATGTGGGCCACACAGGTATGTCACTTAGGTGTGTCAACGATGTGCATCATTTATGTTTGTTAGGTTCTTATGTGGGTAAGGTGCTTATGTGTTCCACTTCGTTGGGTCAGTTGTTTGGGTGTGTTGGGTGCTTATGTGTGTTAGGTATGTTGCAAAGTGACTTACGTAGTTAGGGTTAGGATCATTAGTAGGTTGTGTGTTAGGGGTTTTGGGGGTAGTGGGTTAGCCATAGATGGTATTGTGTTACATGGATTATTGTTACAAGGGTTGTGTGGGTCAAGGTAAAAGATAAGTATCACCTATGTGGGATAAATAAGTGTGTTTCATAGGTGTGCCATCTATGTGCATCCTTTAATATGTCCAATAGGCGCTTATGCAGGTTAGGTATTCATGTGCTTGAGTTAGATTGGTTTGTTCCTTATGTGTGTCACTTGAGTACATTGGTTGGTTATGTGACCGAGGTGAAACATGAGATGCATTAGGTGGTTAAGGTTAAAAGTGTTAGTGGGTTAGGATAAAAAGGATTTGAGTGTAGTTGGTGAGTTGTGGATGGGGCTTATGATAAAGGGATTATTGATTTAGGGGTTAAGGGTCATGTTAATGGGATAGTGTCACATTGAACTTATGTGCATGCCCATGTTCATTTTTTAATATGAGTGTCATCAAAATAAAATTTAACCTGTACTTATATGGGTTGCATGAGTGCATCACATGTGTGTGAAAGTCTAGATGCATAGCCTATGTGTGTTTGTCTCACTTGTTAATTTTTTATGTGGGTTAGGAGTTTATGTACATAAAATAGTTGTATTAGTTTCTTATTTTGTAGGTTAAGTGTGTTAGTACATTGTGTGGATTAGGTGCGTCACTCACATAATTCCACATACAATTTCATATAATTTGATTGTGGTTAAGAACATGTTGTAAATGCGCATTGTTGTGGATACAATTTAACATTGTTAATTTAACATTCAATATGCAATTGGATTGTTGTCAAGAACATTGTAAATGTGCATTTTTCTCAACATTATAACTAATATCTCCATGCAATCGTCCAAGCTAAAAAAAATTGGGAATATTACGCATATAAAAATTATTGGCCACACATGTATGATCACACATAAGAGTGAACTTTGAAGATGTCAAGAGACAATATAAAATATATAATATATCATGGAAGTCATAATACAAAAATAGACGGCCCTTAGATGGCTTGTCAATGTACATGTATCAAAAAGGTCAATGATGTACATGTAAACAAAAGTACATACGTCCACAATCACAAATCAAAACTCTAACTTCGTCTTGTTTTTTCCAGACTATGATGCATATTGCCTCTGTCTACGACCATTGTGCATCTCTGGTGAATGCAAGTCAAAGATCATATTTCTTGATCAGGTAACTGAACTAATACTAACTCATTAACAAACTTAAAAAATTTAAAATACGACTCAATTTCTTATAGCAAACACTCACTGAATCCATCAGAGGAATAGATTCCTATGGTTTCCTCCTCCTCGCCTAAAGCCTCTCTATAATGGGGCTTTGTGAATAAAATATCCTATGTCAATTAGCTCAACAATTATCAACGTCTATGTGTGATAAAGTACTAACCAATTTTATAATTGATGAACATGTCTCACCGAAAAATATGTCCTAGGACAGGAAACTGGGTTTCATATATATCAAGCAGAGCCGTAGGTTGAACATGAACCTCAGTCACAGGATCTACTGGACTAGATTGGGGCTACATTCACCAATTTCTCAAATAGTTAGACATCATGCATGTGCATTTACAATATGAATGAAGTGTACATGTACAAATATTCAAGTAGATACCTCTGCGTGGATTTTTCCCATTGTACATGCAACCTGAACGACAACATCAACAACCTCGCTAATGTTTGGCATGGAGGAATCTACAACTTGATGTTGTAAACATGGGAAAAAAACATTAATAAAAACAAGTTGTGGAGTGAATTGAAATCTAACCATCAACTATCATCGAAGGCTATGTAAATTACCATGGAATCGGTAGGTCCACCCGCTCTTTTTACGAAAGAGGGTCACCTGGTGTAGATAAGACCCTTCTCTACATTTGGACTGTAGGGAGAGCCAAACCAAAGTGGTGGTGGATTGATTTGCATTGATTCTTGTAGTCACAAAGTGTTGTCATAGTTAGACATGGACATGAATAGATGAAATAAGATGTATTGAAAAACTAACATGTTGTAATAATTACCTCTACTTAGGACATATATCTCCCATGGTAGGGATCACTACTACCAAATTCTTGCCCCTCTACAGAGCCAGATAACACTTGCAAGTTTAAAAATTATAAATGTTAGAAATATATAAAGGAGTACACCAAGAAAAAAATAATTTGAGCAGGATTAAGTCATTAACCATGTACTTAGATTCTTGAAAAACTCATAGAATATCGTTGTGGGGAATTTTCTCAAATCGATGTCTCTCGCATCCTGTGAAGAATGCAGTGCCTGCAACTTCAAAAATTGTATATATTATACCATCTAAAAAATTAATGAACTAACATGTATTAACAAAATAACATGTTGAAAATATGACCTTGGTGTTGGTTGTTGCCACCTCAAATACAACAACACCAGATACACTACCACCCGTTGTAGAGTCATCAAGCTCCTACAAGATTAAATTTTTTATATATTAACAATATTTTAATGTGTACAATATGGAAAAAAAAATTTGAACAACAAATTAATGTTTTAACTATGTCCTTACCTTACTAGAAGTCATTGTACATGTGCCATGTGTTGGTCCAAGGCCTTATCAGGTTCAACCACATTCCATGCACACGTGTGGCTCAATATGTGGCTCATGGGATGTCAATATATCCCCACTAGTAGATGGTCTTCTGCCACTTGTAGTTGATGTATTTACCCCACCAGTGGAAGAGGTCCTTGCCTGTTCAATAGTTGTACTATGGCATACAATGACCTGAGCTAGCATCACAAATGCCTCCTGTGTCTAGGGAATCGTCATATGTGTTGGAGGGACGTCTAGCCTCAATAGCTGGCTACAAGGTGGAGGTATCGATTGATTGGCATCTCTATGCCTAACATTGGGACAGCTTTGGGTCATCCCCATTCTGGTGCCCTGGAACCCTAACATATCGGAATAGCTGACATGTTTTCCCATCACAAACTTAGCATAAATTTTTCGAAGGAATTATAGCGGTACTTCCCTCTTGTTGTGTGTGGGAATTTCAAATACCATATACCATCGATACATCCAATGATCTCTGATTGGTGGAAAAACACACCACTCAATTGAAATATGTGCTCTAGTAGTCTTTGGATTGGCATCTGTCCTAGGCACTCTAAAAAGTGAATATATTTTCTCTTTATTTATTTTTAATTTCTTCACCTCATTGTAACTCAATCCATCGACATATTATTGATGTTTTCTTTCTCTGTACGATGCTATGTTGTACAATGCATCATTTGAGAAACTAATAGTATCCACAATAACATCTAGTGATGTTGCCAATGAGCGGTAGAGTTCATCTCCACCCCTCCAATCCATACCAATATATCTCAAATGACCGATCTCTCTCAATATCTCTGCATTCTGATCCATAATAGCCACTGCAATCATAAATACAAAAAAAAAATATCATTAGAAAATACACATGGTATAATGAGATCTCTAAGCAATGGAAAGAGTAAAACTAGTGTACAACAAATAACAACATGAACTGCTTATAATTTGAAATTTAAAATTGAACAAATTATACACTAAATACTAAACATTTAACATTTTTCCATCTTAAATTTATGTCATATATGTGTATTAATTTCATTTTCTAGATACATACATTATATGTCCTAAGTGTATATGTTGATTGGGAATCTTCTCTACCTTATTTTTAGGCTTGGATTATGAGTTTCATCAAAACTGTAGGGTGTTGACTAATTCCCTTGGAGGACCAGCTCCGACATTCCGAGTAGAGGCAAGGGCTAGAGCCTATAGCAGGGGGCACACAGTGCTATTGATGAATACAATCCCAATATAGGCAAGGATTTTGATATATGTAATTATTTGTTGTGGCCTGAATTTTTTTGGACTCTATAAACCATTTAGCATCTTTGTTTATATGTAATTTGGGGCATATTGGAATTTCAATTAATGTTATTTAGTTTTATGCACTATTTCTATATACACATGAGAAACTTTGCATATTTGTTTATAGTGGTTTGTGTTGATGTATATGTAACTTTGGAATGTATTTCACCTATGTATATTGTGCTCCTATAGAGATGTTATTATTCCTCTATATGAAAGTGTCATCATTTGTATTGACAGTGTCGCAAGTGTCGTAACTTGCTGTGATGGATTATTAGACCACCAAGTGTGGGGTCGGCCCGGATTAATGTAACCATGGGTTATTAAACTCTTCTAGAGAATTTGGCCCTGCTAGTGTATTAGGCAAGTCGGAACAAGTATAAATAGAGAGCAGGAGATCTCTATTTGTTCATCTCATTATTCATCTCTACATCACTCGAAAAGTGGCGCACTAGTTGAGGAGGAGGAGTAACTACTAGTAGAAGACTACATCTCTTGTACTTGGGTTGTATCATTGCTTTTTCTATCTCTGAGGAAGTTGTGGGGTTTTTCCCTTTATGGTTTTCCCTAGTGAAACTCTGTGTGTCTATTGTCTCATGTGATTGCTTGGTGTGATTGATATGCATTGTTATACTTGATATGTTGTACATGTTATTCTCTTAGTAAAGATCCTAGAGTATATTGAATTAATGCTCAAAAATTAACATGGTATCAAAGCTAACCTGAGAAGAAGACACTGTGCAGTTGCGGAAACTAGGGTTTCTTGTTTATTGGGTTTCTCTCCATAGATTTTGGAAAGGCAGCAATGTATATTGACTCTACTCATCAAGGAGAATCTTTCTGTCTAATCAGAATTCAATTCTGAGCACTTTCATTTTTGGCCCTAAAACTTAGGGTTTCCACAAAAATAGGAATTTTTGAAATCAGAGGACATAGCTAGAAGCTCCTTGTAAAAATCGAATTTTAGAGCTTTGGATCGAGATTTTTGGTTGGGTGAAGCTCCGGTAAACTCAAACCCTAATTCAGGGTCCTCCCTAGTGAATCCGAGAGATTGAAAAGCATTTATGAAGGGTGAATCTTTGCAATTTTCAATTTTTGAGTATACCAGGCTGATCATCTCATCAAGGCGCATCTTTCTATACTTTCAGAAAGTTGAAATTCACATTTTGAATTTTTAGGGTTTCTCTGACAAACACTAATTCGGCACCAGATCTAGATTTCTGCAAATCAAGTGGTAAGACCTAAATCTTTTCTATTTCCATTTGAAGTACTCTTTAAGATGTCTCACCACACCAAGCTTGAGAATAAACTTGAAGGGGATGGTAACTTTCGAGCATGGAAGTATAGGATTGGGTTAATCCTGGAAGAAAATGAATTGGACACTTACATAAGTGAAGAGGTCCCTGTCCCAGAGGGAGAAGAGGCTAAGGCCTTACATAAGAAGAACTTGGTCAAGGCAAAGAGGATCATTGTTGATTCTATCAAAGACCATCTCATACCACATGTGTCATCTCTAAAGACACCCAAGGAGATGTTTGATTCCCTGACCAAGCTATTTGAAGGGAAGAACATAAATCGGAAGATGACTCTGCGGAAAAAATTGAAAGGGGTAAAGCTTCGGAGTGGAGAGACCATTCAATCCTATTTATCTAAGGTCTCTCAGATCAAGGAACAACTTGAAGCTGTGGATGAAGTAGTGGAGAATGCTGAAATTGTTATGACCACTTTGAATGGCCTACCTAGGTCATGGGATTCCTTTATCCAAGGAATCGGTGCAAGAAGAAAACTGATCTCCTTCAGTAGACTGTGGGACGAATGCTCACAAGAAGAAGCAAGGCTGGTGGCCCGAGAAGAAAATATGGGGAATGAATATCAAGCTCTCACAGCACACACCAAGAAAGGAAAGCCCAAGAGAGGGCCATACCATTTCAAGAAATCTTCTCACCACCATCAGCATAAAGAGAAGAGAATATGTTTTACATGTAATGAGAAGGGACATATTGCTATAAATTGTCCCAAGAACAAAAAGGACAACAACAACTTCAACAAGAAGAAGAAGGGCACCAAAAGGAGGTACCATGCTCATGCTGCTAAGGATGATGAACCCTCCAAGAAGAAGGCTAGGGAAGAAAGTGATGCTTCATTAAGTAAAGATGAATATGTTCCGATCTCTGCTCTCATAGGTACTATCTCTCATGGATGTAATGATTGGCTTATTGATAGTGGGGCTTCCAAACTTATGACTGGGTTCAAAGAATCTTTTGTAAATCTATTTGAACATGAGTCACCCCATAAAGTAAAACTTGGGGATGAATATCAATATCCCATCAAGGGAAGTGGTGAAGCCTCCTAAAACCTAGAATTTGGGAATTCTTTGAAGATGAAAGATGTACTATATGTACCTAGGCTCAAGAAGAACCTACTCTCCATATCTGCATTGGATGCAAAAGGCATGAGGGTTGCATTTGTAGATGGGAAAGTCCTAATGTGGCCAAAGGGTAAAACTATAGATGATGTAGTGGTGATTGGAGAGCAAGAGGGAGGATTGTACAAATTGAAGGGACAACCTAAACAAGCCATGATACATGAATCCATGGAGCCAAGTGAACTTTGGCATAGAAGGATTGCACATGTGCACTACAGAGCACTACCAGTTGCAAGTAAAGCAATAGAGGGTCTTCCTGAAATCAAGACAAAACATGAAGGTGTTTGCAAAGGATGTGCAAAAGGAAATAACATTAAGAAGGCATTTCCAAGTAGTGAAAGTAAATCAAAAGAAATTTTGGAAATCATTCACTCCAATGTCATCAAGTTCTCTGAGTGGGTATGTATACTATGTCTGTAATGTCCCCTCCCATCATACCAGCATAATAGAGAGAACGTGATGCTGAAACTGGGCATCTAGCCCCATGAACTTTTAAATAAGCATTCACATAATATAAAAGAACATATGGAAATGTATTATTATAAGAAAACACAGCGGAAGTAATTTCAATAACACATCCATCATACATTCACGATATTCATCAAATAAATAAATGCAAAGTTAACACAAGAGAGTACTTATCTTATAACAAAGTAGTCCCAAGCAACTGGCTATGCGACTGCAACGTTCCACCCAACCATAGGCCAGTTGTGATCATCAATATCTCCACACACTTCCACCCTCGAGCTGGGCATGACCTCTACAAGGAATCAAGGAACAGCAGACTCACACATAGCCCAAAGATACACCAAATCAACCAAGCCAATCTACAGTTGGGTTTATCAGGCTGTTAGGCAATGGAAGGAAGAATTGCTAAGCTAGTGGGATCATCCATAAAGACATGGGCACCCTCTGCAAGATCTATCTAGCTTGGTCCCCACAAAACCTACACGCTTGGCACAAGGAAGTATTCCCTTCACTAATACACAGTCCCTCAGGCCATACCTTCCATTCTAGTGTTCCTTAAGGTGTGCATAGAAGAGCAACTAGCCCTTTTGATACTCTTGAGAGGTTACCTCCTCACTAGGTTTATCAAGCCAATTCTGGTCCACTTCCACTCCTAATTCTTGCTCATAATTTCCAACCAACACAGGGATGCACCCTACAACAAAACACAAGTGCTGAAAAACGTGGGCAACCCAAAACGAACTGGTAGATGGGGAATAAACCCTAGGAGAGCCATTCGTTTTCAGAAAACGTTTATATGCATTACAGGGACAAAAACGACCTCTATAAACCCACAAAACGTGACTCCCTTTCTCCCATCCACTGTGTAACACAAAAACGAGCTCCCAGCTATGGAAAAATGCAAGAAATTGGTAAAAAAAACGTGATGGGGAAAGCCCAGCTAGCTCAGACTACATGAGGGAGGAAAGACTCTCCGTTCAGAATGGCTTTGGGCACCATTTCGTGGGTGTTTTCTTGCCCCAGAAGCAAAAGTACATTTTTCCAGGTTGATGGCTTGCCCATGCACGAAATTGGCTTCCATGTCTCTTCATTCCCAAGGCATTAACTACCTCAACCAATTTCTGGAAGAATTAAATGATTGGGTGCATAACCCAAAATGGGTAGTCGGTGGTTTATGGGTTTTCTCATTGACACATGGATTAACACCATTGGCTCAAGGGTTTGAATAATTTCCCTCCCTATTCCTTGTAGAATCATGCCCCCATCTCTTTGTTGCATTGCATAGCCAGTTGTGGGTTTTTCATTAAAATTCATATTTACATGATGTCTTAATTTACATTGTGCCTATCTAGCACAAGAACCATAGGCATCTATTTTTTTAATTGCCGATACATAAAATGCTAAATCAATGGTGGGGCCTTGGCCTTGAGATCCTCACCATGATTAAATAACAATATTTACATCATTTACGATTTAATGCAAAGGGGATCAAAATGGGGACATTACAATGTCTCTTTCATTGATGATTTCTCTAGGAAGACTTGGGTTTACTTCTTAAAGAACAAAGGTGAAGTATTTGATAAATTCAAGGAATTCAAAGCACTGATGGAAAATCAAACTGATAAGAAGATCAAGACCTTCAGATCCGACAATGGCGGAGAATTCACTTCAGGTGATTTCAAGAAGCTATGCAGTGATTCAGGTATTAAGAGGGAGTTGACTCCTCCTTACAACCCACAACAAAATGGAGTTGCAGAAAGGAAGAATAGAGTTATCATGGAAGCAGCACGGGTAATGCTTCATGACCAAGATCTTCCTATGCATCTATTGGCAGAAGCAGCTAGGATAGCTGTATATGTGTAGAATA
This sequence comes from Larix kaempferi, assembly GCA_027924585.1. NCBI lineage: Eukaryota > Viridiplantae > Streptophyta > Pinopsida > Pinales > Pinaceae > Larix > Larix kaempferi. The sequence continues at coordinate 2,986,352 of BSBM01000003.1, read as the reverse complement.
GAACACCTCACAAGATATTGGACAACAAGACACCAGAAGAGGTCTTTTATGGTAAGAAACCTAAAGTCGGCCATCTCATAATATTTGGTTGTCCAGTATATACTCATGTTCCAAAGGAAAAGAGAACTAAGCTAGATCCTTCAGGAAAGAAGGGCATCTTTGTGGGGTACAGTGAAAGCTTGAAGGCATACAGAATATAATTTCCAGGGTTCAAGAAGATTGATGTCAGCAGGGACGTAACATTTGATGAGGACTCAGCTTATATCAAATCAAGGAAGACACCTACTGAAGATCATGAAGAACCAAAAGAAATCAGATTTCAAGATATCACTATGAATGAAGCAATTCCAGAAGCAACCCGTGAAATTGAAGATCCAAAAGAACCTATAGATCCACCCTGTGAGAAGAACTCTCACAAGAGGAAACCTGCATGGGTTAGAGAGCTCATCTAAGATGCAGAAAGATATGGTATTCCAGAAGAGGAACACAGAGAAAGGAAGAGGACAAGGTCACACACTAGCTATGTTGCCCTGCTCTGTGACATTATGAACAAAGAACCTTCCAATTATGAAGAGGCAGTGGAAAAGAAAGAATGGAAGGATGCCATGGTTTAGGAATACCAATCGATCATGAAGAATGATGTTTGGGATGTGGTCCCAAAACCAGAAGGGAAGTCTGTTGTGACTTCTAGGTGGATCTATAAGATCAAGAATGCTGCAGATGGTAGCATAGAGAAATACAAGGCAAGATTTGTAGCTCATGGCTTCTCTCAGAAAGAGGGAATAGAATATGAAGAGACCTTTGCTCCTGTAGCCAGATACACTTCCATCAGAATAGTACTTGCTTTGGCTGCAGTGATGAAATGGAAGATACTCCAGATGGATGTCAAGACAGCTTTCTTGAATGGTGTAGTCGAAGAGGAAGTGTATGTGGAGCAGCCACTTGGTTTTGAAACACATGACAGAAAGTCATATGTGTGTAGGTTGAAGAAAGCCTTGTATGGCTTGAAGCAAGATCCTAGGACTTGGTATGGTAGGATGGACAGTTTTCTATCCAGTTTTGGCTTTACCAAGAGTAAAGCGGATTCTAACCTTTACTACAAGGTTGAGGAAGGAAATCATGTGATTCTACTCTTGTATGTGGATGATCTGTTTGTTACGGGTGAGGATAGACTGATTACCGACACAAATAGGAAGCTTTCTATTGAGTTCGAGATGAAGGAATTGGGGATGATGCACTACCTTCTAGGTATGGAGGTGTGGCAAAGTATAGATGGAATCTTCCTTGGACAAGGGAAGTATGCAATAGAAATCCTGAAGAGGTTTGGGATGATGGACTACAAGGCCATGGCCACACCTATGGCATCAAACCTGAAGCTTCTATGTGATGCTTCATCTGATTCAGTTGATATCATTGTGTATCATCAGATGATTGGGTCCTTGGTGTACCTGAAAAACACGAGACCAGATATTTGCTTTGCGGTGAACACATTGAGCCAGTTCCTGACGAATCCCAGAGGTGTTCACCTGGTTGTTGTAAAGCATATTCTCAGGTACCTGAAGGGTACAATTGATTATGGGATCAAGTATGATGTGAATCAAAAGTTTAACCTACAGGGTTATGTTGATTCAGATTGAGCAGGCAGTGCTACAGATAGGAAGAGCACTTCTGGGTGCTGCTTCAGTATGGGATCAGGTGTGATCTCTTGGTTTAGCAGGAAGCAGTCCTACGTAGCACTGGGTACAGCCGAAGCAGAGTATGTTCCATCTTGTTCGGCTAGTTGTGAGGAAGTATGGATGAGGAAGCTACTGTCTGAGTTATTTTATCTTCTGTTGGATGCTACTGGTATCTATTGTGACAACCAGAGTTGTGTGAAGCTGTCTGAGAACCCCGTGTTCCATGACAGGTCGAAGCACATTGAAATCAAATATCACTATATTAGGGATATGGTGCAGAGAGGAGTATTGAAGCTCCTGTATGTTGCGACGGATGAGCAGGTTGCATATGTGTTGACGAAACCACTAGCTATAGTGAAGTTTGAGTACTTCAGAGAGAGGCTTGGTGTTCTTCAGATTGATGACACTTCGAGGAAGAAGTGATGGACACATTTGCAGGAGCCATTCCAAGCATGGTGAGAGGAGGATCCTTCCCACGGCTATGTATGTAAGCGTTGGATGATGAGCATCAGGATGATGCTCCAGTTACTGCTTTGTATGCATCATGTTGGATGCTTGTTATGATCAGGTGGATCATGTATTTGTATATGTATCAGGTGGATACATTGTATTATCAGGATGATCATGGATGATAAGCTTCAGGATGTTGCTCCAGATGATATGCATCAAGATGATGCTATGATGGTGATCAGGATGATCATGTGATGATGTACATGAGGATGATGTATGATGAGTATCAGGTTGATGCTCTATGGCCATGGAAAGGTTGTCCAGATGAGCATGTAAGTTGACCTGGGAGATCCGACAGGTTGGGATATGTGCCCATAATCAGTCTTGGGATGCTCTTTCGAAACATTGCTCTGGGAGGACATGTAATATTGCTTTGGGAGATCCGATAGGTTGGGATGTGTTCCTGTAATAAGTCCTGGGATGCTCTTTTGAGGTTTTGTCCTATGGCATGTAATGTAGTCCTAGGAGATCTGATAGCTTGGGATGTGTGCCCATAATAAGTCCTGGGATGCTCTTTCGAGGTTTTTTCATGACCACATGTAATGTAGTCTTGAGAGATTATTGGGCCCAGGTTGAAGTAAAGGTTTGGTAACAGTTTTGGAGATGGAGCTGAGCGCATCTCACAAAGATAAATTTTACCTAAGTGTTGAAGATGCTGCGAATCTGTGCGCAACATCCAAGTTTTGATCAGGCTGCGAAGCTGTGCGCATTATCTGAATTTTGGAAGCACCATGAAGACCAGTGCTGCGAAGCAGTCAGGACACGTGGAGCCAGTAAAGTGGAGTGCTAGACATGGATTAGGTGCAGGTTTCGGAATGACCGGTAATGGTCTATTTTTGGAAAGATGCTCCAGGAGTGCTGAGCAGCGGGCACGAGCAAATCAGGCCGGCGGCCAATGCACGAGTTTGTCGAGGAAAGCGACGTCTTGGCACACTTGGTGGGAGAAACCGTTAGAGGTGAACGGTTTGGAGGAGGCGAGCTGTTGGCACGCGTGCAATAGGAAGGCTGATAGCAACAGATTGAAGACATGGAGAATTGCCACGATGAAGCAAACGCTACCAGACGCCAGCAAGCCGGTTTAGGGAAACTGGCGCAGCTTTGTAAACCCTAAGGTTTTTGGGTTTAGGTCTTCGACTTTGTAAAGACATGACCTTTGGGCATGATCTATAAAAGAAGACAATTTTGTATGGGATGGGGTTCTAAGTTACATTTTGGGTATTCTAAGTTGTTGTTTTTGTAAAATCTCTCTGAGCTAAGAATATTGTAAAGGCTCTGCAACTATGTGCGCAGAGACCTATCTGAGAAGAAGGAGAGTCTGCAGCTGAGGTGCGCAGACTAAGAACAGTTGTCTCCATCCATTTCTAAAGAAATATATTACCAACCGTTCTTGTGGACGTAGCTTCCCACCCAGGAAGTGAACCACGTTAATCTCGTGTTGTGTGATTGTGCTTATGGATGAATGCTTACTTGTGTTTTCTTTCAATGAATGTCTAGATGTTTCCTTGCATACTGTTATGAGAGAGCTTTTATATGCATTTGCCATTAAAGAGAAGTATGGAAATGATATGTTAAGTTTCGCATTAATAGTTGAATGGTGAAACATTTATTTTGTGTATGAAGGTAGTAAATCAATCAATTCATTTAAGTATTTTCTTATGCGCAGTAAAGGAATACATAATAGTGAATTAGATCAATTGGTTATGTTCAAATCATGATACCTTGAGTTAATGAATGAATGTTAGAAAGATAGACAGTTAAGCGTCTGAATGAATGGATGAGTGATATTCATTTCAGTACCTTAAGTGCTTTCAAGATAATTCAAGTACAAAATAGAGTTGGATTGTTCACAGCTTCAGTAGAAGTCCCACGGTAGAAGAACATAGTGGTGCGGACTGCAGCGTTGCCCATCGCTGCGTAGTCTCACCTCGCAGCACATACCCTCCGTTATGCTGTGCAGTACGTCCGTCCAAGCAGCTCATCACTTACTGTGGAAATTTGATTCCGCAGTACCCCATTAGATACACCTCGGGTGAGACCTGAGCCTACTTGCAAGTTGTTGCCAAAAGGGCCAATGTGAAGGGGTTTTGTTGGTCCAAGGGGAAAACACAAAGAACCTGGGTCTTAAAGAAAACCTCTAGGTCAGTTATAGCCAACAAATGGTTCCATTGCCACGCTAGAATCCGTGGTGAGTTGCAATCGTGATGTGTGATGAAGAATACAGTTCCCGGAAGGCTCTGACAACTGGCATCCTGAAAAGACAGAAATCCAAGCTTGGTGGGATAAGACCATAAGAGACTTTAAAAGACAAGAGAATAGACATCCGCGTCTAAGTGACACACAGTGGTCAGATAGATATCTATTCAACGATATTCACGATATTTTCTGGGCATCATTTCCCAACGAGCTGCATTCGTGGATCTCGCGGCTTGCAGAGAAGAAAACTTGTTTTCAAGGAGGAGTTCCTACAAAGTGGAATCCTAAGCTCACAGTGCAGCTCAAAGCAATAGATAGCCCATTGGCATGCGCAGTTGATTTTTGGGTCGATCATATGCTAGAAGGCTTTGTAACAAAATTTGCTATAGACACACGCAAATCCTATAGCCAATCAAAAGCATACTTTTTCGAAGGATTTCAAGGTAAGTTCCTAAGCAATCTCAGTCTATACATTAAGATGTTGTTAGCTGAGAAAGGTGTTTTAAGAATGCAGTTATATTCTTAAAGTTTGTCATGGTAAACAGTATATTCAGTGATTCAGATGAAGAGACCCATAATCTTAGAAGTGGTAAGAGATATAAATTAATAAGACCCGTGGAGGCCCTGGACTCCACATTAATACTGAGATCCCGTGTAACATTGACAACAAAGCCACATCGCCAATTACCCCTGAGAACCCACCGGCTGCAGAGACCGCACCACCTTCATCTCAAAACCCACCCGCTACGCATCCCACCATGCAGAATACTCAGCTTACCCCGCAGAAGAATCATCCCAGTACAACTGTCATAGTAAGACCATTTATATTCACCGCACAGAGCCCTTTACAGCAACCGTGCACTAATTCATGTGCCCCACCACCTAGTAGCACAATGGCACATACAGATATGAAGCTACCGATATTTATAGGAACTGGCTTAGAAGACCCTGACCAGCATTGGTTTCTATGTGAAGCCGTATGGACTATAAGACAAATCCAGGATGATGCAGTGAAGAGAGCACATCTCATCACAACTTTCAGGGATAGAGCTTTGCATTGGTTCATGAAGTACTCTACCACACAACCACGAACCCTCACAGAAATTAAAGTTGTGCTTGTGGCAGAATTTAAGAAACCTAAATCTGAATCTCAATGCATAACTGAGTTGAAAGAAATAAAGCAGACACCGACTGAAACGGTTTGGGAGTTTGATCAGAAGTTCAAGACCCTATTAGACCAAGTGAGCTTTGTTATAGCTCCGGAACAGCACAAGGAATGGTTCATTGTTGCGCTGTTACCCCATATTAGGTTACCATTGATGCATCAGAAGGTCACGTCCCAGGCAGAGGCCTTGGAGATCGCAATGAAGCTAGAGGCTTCGTCGATTGGTGAGACTAGCTCTGGGATGTCTCAGATCCAGAACCAGCTAACCACCCTGACACTAGATTTGCAAAGCATGAAGAATGGAAAAGAACAAAGGTACGAACCTAGACATGAGGTCTGGTGTACAAATTGTAAAGGAGAAGGCCATGACCGAGAGCAATGCTCGTTGTTCCACGACTATCTTAATAGTGGCGTGCCAAACCCATTGAATCATAATCAAGCCCCATGGTGTGAAATCTGTAGAACCACACGACACAGACCTGAAGACTGCTATCTTATACAGAAATATGTGAAAACACCTAAAAATTTATACTATAATTTCTGTAAGTCAGTTGGACATGATGAATCCAACTGCCACGCATATGAATTAATGAATGAAAGAAAATAGGATATGGACTCAATGAGAGGTGCTGGCTTGTACCGCGTACAAGAAGACACCCAGCCGAAACAAGAGAATGCACAATATGACCAAGGAGGATACAGAGGTCGTGGTGGTGGATACCGCGGCAGAGGAAGGAATGCTAGCCCGACGCAGGGAAGAGGCCGCGGCCAGGTCATTTGTTATAATTGCGGCCAGCCAGGTCACGTATACAGAGATTGTGTTAACCCGTGCACTACATGTAACTATTGTAAATCATTTGACCATGCTTTTGAAGACTTCCCAATGCTAGAAGTGGAAATGCAGAAAAGAAGATGGACAGATGCACCAAACACGAACGTCCAGTGGATCGCAGTAGAGAAAAGACAAGCAGAGCCGAGCATCAATGTGGTCACATGCAGTGGTGCTCAGATAGGCCGTGATAGGGGAGCAGAAGCTTCTACATTAGGGGAGGCTCACACGAAACAGTCTCCTCTTGAGACAGTATGGATAAGAAAAGCTCCTAGAAAAATACCTGCTATCGATCTACAAAAGAACATGGAAGTCTTTATTGACGCGCGGGAAAGATTTAGAGAGCCAGCAACAGAAACACAGAGGATCCCATTGTGCAGTCAAGCACCACATGTTGAAGACATGCCAGCGGCCTATGACAAAACAAGCATTGCGACGGATGTCGGCACCTCCATTGCGCAGTTCTTGCGAAGCTACATGAAGTTACTAAAAAATGAAAATGCCATAGTAGAGCTACAGAAGCTCATAAACCAGTATGAGCCACAGACCAAAATAGAGGATTCTGATAGCGCAGTTCATCACATAAGGAAGAATAAAAGAACGGGCCGAGAAATGAGACTTACCACGCAAATCGGAGATTTTGAAATGGATGAATTCATCCTCGATCTGGGATCTGAGGTAAATGTCTTAACTAAGCAGACATGGCAATAGATGGGTCGACCAAAGTTGTCATGGTCACCTATCCAGTTAAGAATGGCTAACCAAGAGAAATTCATACCTTTTGGCCGGTTAGCTGACGTGATAGTTGACATTGACAGAGTCCAAAGTCTCACAGACTTTGAAGTTATCGAGATTGTGGATGATAGTCATCCTTTTCCTGCACTGCTAGGAATTGACTGGGCTATGGATAACTTGGCTATTATAGGCTTAAAATCAAAGAAGATGATATTTGAAGGAAAGCATCTTAGGGTCATCACACCGTTCGATCCTGTAGATGGTGACAGATATAGTGAGCCGATTCAGGAGGAATCCAAGGCTCAAGACTTGGACAGACTATACCAGCTCACAGTGAACCAAGAGGATTACATTAATCCTTTCGCAGATGGCACACTCAGTTGGAGATGTGACAGCTCCTGCATCTCTGATTCGGAGGCAGGGCTGGAAAATTGGAAAAGCTGAATGCATGAAGTATTAGCAAGAAGGTGCACGCAGGTTACGAAATCACTGCACTGGATTAGGAAGGAGGTAAGTCCTATCCCCAGATATGATGGTTCTGCTAATGTTTATACTTTCATCTAAGAATACACTACAGCTATTGCAGATGAGCACAAAATACCAGCATTAGATATGGCACTGTGCGACACACCCGCCAGATGGTGGAAGGCGCACAAGCAGACATTGACCACTTGGGATCAATGCAGAATTAAGATGCAGATTCGGTTTGCTGAAAAGGTTACCTTACCTTTTGAGAATTTTAAGGGACAGACGAACCCTAGTCAACACATTGAGGTTTGTTCATTGGCATGGGTAGAAAGGCCACACACAGAATGGGTGCATCTCTTTGTACATACACTGGATGATGACATTCCAAAGAAATGGTACCTAGACCTGGAGTTGCACAGAGAAACCGTTGATTGGGAGATGTTGACTGCCAACTTCCAGAAGGACTTCAGCTTTGAGGACGAGGATCCCCTGATCCATGAGGAATTGCAAATAATTAAAGAATGCATATTCAGGAAAGACTGTCCTCACAAAAAATGACATTGGAGGAATTTTTCGGGGTAGATCATTTTCCCGCGAACCTACACTCGGAATGGAAGGAACATGAAGAACACCTTATCGAGTGTTACAACCTAGCTGAAGACATTGATGATGGAAATGAAGAAGATGATGACGATCCACGCAATATAAACATACCAGAGTCGGAGGGCGCGCGTGACGTAGAAGGACCTCCTTTAGAAATCCCAGATATGAGCGGACCAGTAAAAACACAGAAAGTGAATATTGGCACAAAAGAAGAACCAAAGTTCGAAGCAATTGGAGACTATTGGGACGATCAGACTGTTTCAGAGATCGCAGACACCTTACGTGAGTATTAGGAGCTATTTCCAACAAAATTCACAGAAATGAAGGGAATCTTGGGAGACCTAGGAGTTATGAAAATACCTTTGAAGCCAAGTGCAAAACCTGTGAAACAGAGACCGTATAGACTAAACCCGCGCTACAAAGAAAGAGTACACGTAGAGCTGGATAAAATGCTTGAAGCAGGAATCATTGAACCTGTTGAGGAATTAGAATGGATTAGTCCCATGGTCGTTCAAGATAAGAAAGCGAAGGGTGAGATTAGGATTTGTGTTGATCTCAGGAAATTGAATGATGCTTCCATGCACGACCCATTCCCTACTCCTTTCACAGATGAAGTACTTGATAATGTTGGAGGGAATGAGGCCTACTCTTTTACTGATGGGTTTTCTGGGTATCATCAGATCAGTATTGATCCTGCAGATAAGCATAAGACAATGTTTGCTACAGAATGGGGGTCGTTCCAATACACAGTAATGCCTTTTGGCCTGAAGAACACACCTGCCATATTCTCTAGAGTGGTCGTCGCAGCATTCAAAGAATTTATGCATAAGTTTCTGGAAGCATACTTTGATGATTGGACTGTCTTTGGCCTATTGAAGAACCATTGTGTGAACCTCAGAATGATGCTTGAGAAGTGTCAATAGCATTAGATCTCTTTGAATCTGAAGAAGTGCATTTTATGTGTCCCTTATGGAATTCTACTGGGGCATATCGTTTGTAAGCAAGGATTGACGGTGGATCCTGCGAAGATCACAATAATTGTGAATTTACCAACACCAACGTTAGTCAAGATGTTGCGCTCTACCTTAGGTCATACTGGATACTAATGAAAATTCATAAAGGGTTATGTGCAGATAACCGCAGTAATGGAAAAGCTGCTAAAGAAAGACGCACCATTCATCTATAACGCGGAATGTGAACAAGGGTTTGATACATTAAAAGAAAAGATGGTGATTGCGCCAATTCTAGTCTTTCCAGATTGGTCGAAACCATTTCATGTCCATGTTGACATGTCATGCATCACATTGGGAATTTTATTAGCTCAACCCGGGGAAGGAGGTATTGACCACCCCATTACATTCTCGAGCAGGAAGCTCTCCCCAGTAGAGAAGAACTATACCACTACTGAGAGGGAAGGCCTTGCAATGGTATATTCCCTACAAAAATTCAGGCATTACTTGCTTGGTGTGCACTTCCTGATGTTCACTGACCATTCTGCATTGAAGTATCTGGTCAATAAGCCAGTTTTAAGGGGGTGCATATGCAGGTGGTTGTTGCTATTCCAGGAGTATGATTTTGAGATTGTTGTTAAGCCAAGTAGACTGAAATTGGGACCTGATCATCTGTCAAGGATTGAGTCAAGAGAAGAGCCGACAAATATTGAAGACAGTCTACCTGATGCGCAGTTATTTAGGATACAGGTTGTTGATGACTACTATAGGGATATCATCAATTTTTTAACAACAGGGCTAGCACCGCAGGAACTATTTGTCCAGCAGAAGAAGCAGCTAATGGTGCACGCCGCGGAATTCACTATAATTGCAGGTCAGTTATACAAACTTGGGCTGGATGAAGTCATGCGTAGATGCATGCTAGATCATGAGAAACCATTGATTCTAGCAGACACGCATTCAGGGATCGCGGGAGGTCACTGTAATACATATTACAGTGACACTGGTGCAGTCCAATTAGCCAATCTAGCTGGTGATACTTTACCCACTTTGATAAATGGAAGCAGGCTAAAGCTGTATCATGACAGCCCTGCTTTGCAGCATCCTGAATGATAAGAAGAGAAAGAGATTTCCAAGTGTCAGGTACAGTTGAAAATGGACACTGGAAATGTCAAGGAGTCTGTACATGTATGTTAGGTAGAACAATGTGTGTACCGCCCAGTACTGTTGAAGCTGCGTGGAAAGAAAAAAAAATGGACGATGTCTAGAAAAGCCTAACCTTGCCACGCAGCACAGGAGCTGAAGGGAGGTTAGTAGGAACCTTGCAGCAAGAATCACTGTAGCAAACAAGCAGCTTGAGGTGCGCGCAGACATGCAGCTGCGCGATGAACAAGACCACCGGAGAAATTTGGAGAATACCATATCCAATGTTGCCATGGATATTGAAGGTATAGAACTCCAGGATGATCCTTCAGACACGGTTCTGAGGATCGGAGACAAGGTCAGATCTTTGAAGGTGGAGATGCAGGATAAGGATGTCCTCCATGAGGTCGATCTCACTGCACTGCAAAAGAAATTGAATGAGCAGACGCCATTAACTAAGCAGAAGTTAAGAGAGCAAGTCGTCAGTGCCACTGCGTAGAACATAATGAGCGGCATGGCTCAGTGCCAATAGCTGTCGGAACAAGTTTCCAAGACATTCACTGCTCTTAAAGAAGATCAAGCGCTACAGCAGGTGAAGACCACGGTAAAGGAAAAACAGACCACGCTGGAAAAATTGGACGCAGAGGTCAAAGCTCTGCCACCCAAGGAGAGGCTACCGAGATACAAGGAGATATCCAGCTTAAAGAAGGAATTCTAGGTACTACGAGAAAAAGAGACTGAGATGGATAATCAGTCACAGCAGCTCCTGGAGGAAGCCATGGCGATGTCACAGCAGATAGAAGACAAGCTGGAAGAAATGTGCAACAACCAGGAGTAGGTACAAGGCTGAATTGGACAAGAGATAACTCCAACACTTCTTGAAGCAGTTAAACAGGTTGAATAGGATACCAAAGAAGCAGTGGAGCAGTTGTCTGGCATGTATAATGAATTTGCGGCCAAATTAGTTCCACCGGTTGCGGCGCAAAGTGAGACAACTGAAACAGCAAGTGGCTCGGGGATGAGCCACATGTAAGTGTTAGGGGCATGTTGGGCCCAAGTTGAAGTAAAGTTTTGGTAACAGTTTTGGAGATGGAGCTGAGCGCAGCTCACAAAGATAAATTTTACCTAAGTGTTGAAGACGCTGCAAATCTGTGCGCAGCATCCAAGTTTTGATCAGGCTGCGAAGCTGTGTGCAGCATCTGAATTTTGGAAGCACCGCGAAGAGCAGTGCTATGCGGAAACAGTGTTGTGAAGTAGTCAGGACACATGGAGCTAGTAAAGCAGAGTTCTGAACATGGATTAGGTGCAGGTTTCAGAAGGACCGGTAATGGTCTATTTTTGGAAAGATGCTCCAGGAGTGCCGAGCGGCGGGCACGAGCAAATTAGGCAGGCGGCCAATGCACAAGTTTGTTGAGGAAATCGACGTCTTGGCACCCTTGGTGGGAGAAACCGTTAGAGGTGAACGGTTTGGAGGAGGCGAGTTGTTGGCATGCATGCGACAGGAAGGCTGATAGCGACAGATTGAAGATGTGGAGAACCGCCACAATGAAGCAAACGCTACCAGACGCCAACAAGTTGGTTTAGGGAAACCGACGCATCTTTGTAAACCCTAAGGTTTTTGGGTTTAGGTCTTCGACTTTGTAAAGACATGATCTTCGGGCATGATCCATAAAAGAAGACAATTTTGTATGGGATTGGGTTCTAAGTTACATTTTGGGTATTCTAAGTTGTTGTTTTTGTAAAATCTCTCTGAGCTAAGAATATTGTAAAGGCTCTGCAGCTGTGTGCGCAGAGACCTATCTGAGAAGAAGGAGAGTCTGCAGCTGAGTGCGCAGACTAACAACAGTTGTCCCCATCCCTTTCTAAATAAATATATTACCAACCATTCTTGTGGATGTAGCTTCCCACCCGGGGAAATGAACCACGTTAAATCTCGTGTTGTGTGATTGTGCTTATGGATGAATGCTTACTTGTGTTTTCTGTCAATGAATGTCTAGATGTTTCCTTGCATACTGTTATGAGAGAGCTTTTATATGCATTTGCCATTAAAGAGAAGTATGGAAATGATATGTTAAGTTTCGCATGAATAGTTGAATGGTGAACATTTATTCTGTGTGTGAAGGCAGTAAATCAATCAATTCGTTAAGTATTTTCTTATGCGCAATAAAGGAATACATAACAGTGAATTAGATCAATAAGCTATGTTCAAATCATGATACCTTGAGTTAATGAATGAATGTTAGAAAGATAGACAATTAAGCATCTGAATGAATGGATGAGTGATATTCATTTCAGTTCCTTAAGTGCTTTCAAGATAATCCAAGTACAGAATAAAGTTGGATTGTTCGCAGCTTCAGTAGAAGTCCCGCGGTAGAAGAACATAGTGGTACGGACCGCAGCGTTGCCCATTGCTGCCCAGTCTCACCTTGCAGCACATACCCTTCGTTGTGTTGTGCAATACGTCCGTCCAAGCTGCTCATCACTTACTATGGAAATCTGATTTCGCAGTACCCCATTAGATACACCTCGGGTGAGACCTCAGCCTGCTTGTAGGTTGTTGCCGAAAGGGCCAGTGCAAAGGGGTTTTGTTGGTCCAAGGGGAAACCACAAAGAACTTGGGTCTTAAAGAAAACCTTTGGGTCAGTTATATCCAACAGAGATCCGATAGGTCGGGCTATGTGCCCGTAATGAGTCCTAGGATGCTCTTTCGAGGTTGTGTGGTGGAAAATCCTAGATGCATTCTAGGTCCCATCCAATATGAAAAAGGACTGGCTCTGTGGCGGAAATCCTAGATGCGTTCTAGGTCCCATCCAGTATGAAAAAGGACTGGCTCTGTGGCGGAAATCCTAGATTCGTTCTAAGTCCCATCGAGTATGAAAAAGGACTGGCTCTGTGGCGGAAATCATAGATGCGTTCTAGGTTCCATCCAGTATGAAAAAGGACTGGCTCTGTGGTGGAAATCTTAAATGAGTTCTAGGTCCCATCCAGTATGAAAAAGGACTGACTCTGTGGCGGAAATCCTAGATGAGTTCTAGGTCCCAGCCAGTATGAAAAAGGACTAGGAAATCCTAGATGTGTTCTAGGTCACATCCAGCATGAAAAAGGGTTGGCTTTGTAGATGATGAAGACCTGCAGGTGGCGGCCTACATCCAGTATGAAAAAGGACTAGCTCTATAGAACTTCCTATGACGAGAAGATCGTAGATAGATAGCAACAACAGTGACAATGATGTTGATTCGATGACGATGATCCAGTGATGATGATGCAGAGAAGAAGACTTGTGCTACCAGATCTATGTCGAGAAATACCTTCCTAGTTAAGAGGGAGTGTTGATGTATATGTAACTTCGGAATGTATTTCGCCTATGTATATTGTACTCCTATAGAGATGTTATTATTCCTCTATACGGAATTGTCGTCATTTGTATTGACAAGTGTCGCAAGTGTCGTAACTTGCTGTGATGGGTTATTAGACCACCAAGTGTGGGGTCGGCCCAGATTAATGTAACCATGGGTTATTAGACTCTTTTAGAGAAGTCGGCCCTGCTAGTGTATTAGGCAAGTCGGAACAAGTATAAATAGAGAGCGGGAGATCTCTATTTGTTCCTCTCATTATTCATCTCTACATCACTCAGAAAGTGGCACACTAGTTGAGGAGGAGGAGTAACTGCTAGTAGAAGACTATCTCTCTTGTACTTTGGTTGTATCATTGCTCTTTCTATCTTTGAGGAAGTTGTGGGGTTTTTCACCTTTATGGTTTTCCCCAGTGAAACTCTGTTTGTCTATTGTCTCATGTGATTGCTTGGTGTAATTGATATGCTATACATGTTATTCTCTCAGTAAACATCCTAGAGTATATTGAATTATTGCTAAAAAATTAATAGTTTGGGATCTAGAATTCAACAGAATTAACAGTTTTCAATATTTTAGAATTGCAAGATTTCAACCGGATTCTATCATGTATGATAGTATGGGATTGACATGTAATCAAACACATCAACCTCCCTATGTATCTTGATGTTGGTAGAGCCTGTTGTTTAACTCCTATGTCTTGACCTTAACCAAAATGCACCCTTCACTCAAGTGAAAACATTTATTAAGCATGGGAAGCTTCTCTACCCTATCTTAAAACTTGGATTAGCAAGTTTCATCGAAACTATAAGGTGTTGACTAATGTCCTTGGAGGAAAAACATCGATATTCCGAGTAGAGGCAAGGGATAGAGCCTAGAGGAGGGGTAAACAGTGCTATCGATGAATAAAATCCCAATATTGGAAAGGATTTTGATATGTTATTATTTGTTGTGGCATGAAGTTTTTTGGACTCTATAGGCCATTTAGCGTCTTTGTTTATGTATTTTGGGGAAGATATGAATTGTACTTGAATTTTTTTTAGTTGTAAGCAGCCTTGCTATATACATGAGAAACTTTGGATATTTGTGAATATTGGTTTGGATTCATAAGGATGCTCATGTATATATATGCATCTAGTGAAATTGATTTGATTTTTGCGAGTAAATTGGGGTTTTAATTTGCTTTGGGCATACACATGTTCGGAGTTATGGTCTAAATTTCTTTTAGGGCATACAAATTTAAAAAATTATGGATTCAATTCTTTTTAGGGCATAAAAAAACAAAAAATATAGAAATTAAAAGGGTGTAATTTGATTTAAATACATGAAGTTTAAGAGATTGGTGCTCAAGGTGGAATATTTGGGCTCTATGACCTCAAAACACGTTCACCACTACTAGTTCTATCGCCTGCTCTGTCGGCGTCGTGGAGGAAATGACAGGCATGGCCTGTTTCAGGCATAAAACATCTTTTGAAAAATGCATACGCGTTTAGTCTCTCATAACGCGTATGCGTTTTAGAACTATATAGCATGTACGTGTTTTGTTTAACTATCGTACTTGGCCTTGAACGTGCCAGGCTTGGGACTAGATTTGGCAGGGTCGAGATTGCTTGGGATCAATTATTTTTTATGGAACTTCGATGAGTTTCTTGAGAGGGTTTCTGTGAGAAAATTCCCTGGAAACTATATATATATATATATATCGAGAGAGAGAGAGAGAGAGAGAGAGAGAGTCTGATGTGTGTGTGTGTATGCTTCACTATTGTTGAATATGGTTGACCATGGTTATCCATGGTTGAATATATGTGTAACTATGGTTCACTATGATTGATTTGAACCAATCATGGTTGATTATGCTACATTACAACGCTCATCGAGGGTTATGTCAAATGTGTGATGTTTCTTAATGGTTGTGTCGCATTGTGACGTTCATCTTGATGGGATTATGTTAAATTACAATGTTCTTCAAGGTTTATGTTGTTAATATTGGTTGACCATGTTTAGTTAAAAAGAATCCAACAATCTATAAGTACAAATTTGAAATATATATACTTAATCTCTTTAAGTTAAAACTACATATATTTAATAAACTTCAAAAAAGGCTTCCTAAATATGGAGATTGCCAAACCTGACATGGGAGGAAGATCTTTTTCTGCGGGGAGCAATACTAGAATCGATTTAGTTAATACATCCCTTTCCTTTCTGATACGCCACTATCTAATCCATGTGAAGAAATGATTCCCATTTTTATCTCAAAGAAACTCTGGGATCACAATCTTTCATGGCGGTTCTTGCTCAAATACGATATGATTAGAAACAGCCAGGCCTGCGTTTGGAAAAAGCCCAAGCCTTAACTGGAAACAGTCAGACGAAATGGAAAATACCACTCAATCCAGAAGATTCTGAATCCTGTTTTGCTTGGAAGTCGGGGAATGTCCCGCTGTTTCACCATTAAAAAGTAGAGACTTTACAATTACTTCGTCTGCCATTTCCACAACTCTGCTATAAAGAGAGGCTCGGCTCGAAGACCCTCCATTCAAGTTTGGTTATTGGTATATGAGATAGAGAAAACACAATTAAAGAGAAAGAGAAACATGGCGGAAAGACAGATGAAGATTGGAACGCTGGTCGCGGTTTCGATACTCGCCCTTGTTTTTATGTTATTCATCAATGTTAATGTTGCGGAGGCATCTAGTGCTCCTGCTGCAACACACCCAATAGCTTCTGGTATGTCTGATTACATTCTATGTTTTTATTCATTTGATTTATTTATTTAAATTATGAATATTGTTTGGTGGAATGCATTGGCAGGAGAAGAAGGGATCGCTCTTAGACTTCCTCCATCTTGTTCGTATGTTGTACCGCCATGCAGCCCATCGAACTGTTCGCCTCCGAGTGTATGCACTAATTTTGCAGGAAATATCGTGTGCTGCGAACCCTGAAAGTAGTCTGCACGTCATCTAAGTTAGTTATGGCTTTCTTTAGGTTGGCAAAAGGAGAACCAATATCTATTGTTTAGGTTGGCAAAAGGAGAACCAATATCTATTAGAATGTTATTGCAATAAATAATATTTTGCAAACAGTTTTTTAAGTACTTGTTTATGTGTTAATATTACCTTTGATAGTATGGCTTTTTTGGGTTAACATTCCAAATTTACCAAGGTTTAAATAGAGGAGAATTTCTTCACCATATAATAAAAAACCTATATTAAATTCGATATTCATAATGGTTTTTTTGGGTTAAGATTCCACAACACATTTTCAAATCTAAGAAATTATAATTTTGAGTATTGCTGTGTAAATTAACTAAATTGAAAGTTAAATAAGTAATTGTAGATTTGAGCATTGCTGTGTAAACTATTTAAAATCTTTGTATGTATTCGAGAATTTGTTTCATGGTTTCAATGGAAGCGTCGAGCTCATTTATAATACAGTTTTCTTCCAGAAATCTTCATTTCTGACACAGTTCTCTTTCAGAAAACACAGTTATCTTCCAGAAATATTCTTCTGTACATCAATTTCTAATAATTATGGTTATTATGTATGCATAATATATTATAATGCCCAAGGATTTTTAATTACAGTTAATATTATCTAAGAGAATGCAAATCTTTGTACAGAGTCTGTCGAGACTTATAAGAATTTTACGTCAAAATATTTTGTTCTTGGTGTTATTGTCTCTATTATTTGTGATGAAAATTTATTTGAAAAATTCCAGATTCAAGAAAAAGTATGAATGAAAGATTGGTTGTTTTTTAATATCCTCGCTTTACATGACTGGTGCCACAAGCAGCAAGTTTGTTGAAGCGAAGGAATAGATAAGTTAGCTTCGATCGCCATAAATTGCATGTAGTTTTAAACGATATTGTAATTCCCTGGTTTAAATTCTGTCATTTATTTTTATTGTAATTTTTTTATGGTAGAAAGAATGTTAAAATTGTTTTGATGTTTATATAGATAAATTTCAATTTCTTCTCGTACTCCTAGATTCTAATAGTCATTTTCAACATGCTGACATCATATTTGCCCGCCCATTTCAGAAGTCATCCTTTCTGTTATAACTTTCGTTGTTTAATTAATTTATATAAATTTTATAAATCGGAGCAAATTTTTTCACATAATATTTATACATTTATTTCATTTCATTTTAAATTGTTATACCTAGCGAACTAGAATTTGTGGAGGTTATCTGTTTCGAAAAGCTGCAGGCCTGCGTTTAACTAGATTGATGAAGCATCTAGTTTTAACAGCGGGAAAGACTGCATGCGTTCCATTGCTAAATTGGATATAAATATACATGTTTTTAGTTAATGTACTCTAGAAAAGAAGAAAAAATTGAGGGAATCACTTATCAATAATTATAGATTTGAAATTTAAAAATATAATTTAAATATTCTAATTTTCAATTTTTCTGACCAAAATCTACCATATAATAAAAAATTAAAATAAATAAACTACTAAAAACATATTTTGACCATTAACTTTTCAATATGTATTGGCATTCCATTAACAATGGAATCCTTGGATGAGATGCGCTAATTTGCAAATAATTTAGCTTATATTATTTGTAAATAGTTTAGCTTTATGGAAACTGCTATGTTACTGAAAGTAATGAGTAAATATTACCAAGAATTTGTCCGTCACTCATCTACTGTTTGTAGATGATGTCATAATGTTTGGAGCGACTACTGTGGGGAATGGCGTGTATTTGCTAATTTATTGGCCCTCTTATGTAAAGCTTTGGTATGAAAATAAGCCCTGTAAAATCAAATTTTCTTAGTAATTTGGTGGATTCTCCGGTCTGCCGGGAAATTAGAAGCTTCTTGCCATACACTATTTCTAAGCTGGATGAAGGAATTAAATATTTGGGCTTCTTTATAAAACCTAACAACTACAGGATACAGGACTGGAGGTGGATTCTCTCCAAATTTGAGAAAAGAATAAATCTATGGATGAACAAGTATTTGTCACTGGGTGGTCGTTTAACTCTTCTGAAAGCTGTTTTGAGCAGCTTGCCGGTCTATTGGGCGCTGTTGACTGTGATCCCACAGGCTATTTTACAAAAAATCAACAGTTTAATGTTCCATTTTCTTTAGTCTGGGAACTCGTAGGGTGGTAAGTATCACCTGGCACTTCGGTGGATGGAACATTAAGAACATCTTCTGGTTAAATTGGGCCCTGGTGATGAAAAGCTGCTGGCGGGGCATTTTGGTAAACATTTTTGGTCATTAATGCTTCACGAAAAGCTGCTGGTGGGGGCTTTTTGGTAAACATTTCTGGTCATTACTGCTTCATGAAAAATATATTAAAATGGACATTCTTATTTGGATAAGAAATCTCGATCTTTTGTAGGACTGGGTCGGTTATTTGGCGTGGATTTTTGAAAATTCTCCCATGGATCAGATCACAACTCGCTTGGAGGGTTGGGGATGGCAACGCTGTCTTGGAGGGTTGGTATGAGTGACTATTATCAACTCCCTCAGAGTTTAATTAATTATCTCAAGAGTATCGGCTTACATACTCTCAACCAGTTCAGAAATTACAATCATGAGGGCTCGGCTGCTGATTACTGGCTTGATGCCTCGACTCTGGGTTTAGATGGTGACTGGAAATTGATGTGGCAGGTATATGTCCAGCACCTAAATTCTGGTGGTTTACGCCTCACTAACAAATCTGATGTGCTGGTTTGGGAAGGAAACAGAGCTGACGGGCAGGTGATTGCTAGAGATGCATATTCCGCTATTGTAGAGCGATTATCAGAGGGACAGTGCAAGTGGTGGTATCGGCCATTTGGAAGTGGAACATTCTAATTAAAATTAGCTGTTTCTTGTGGCTTGCCTTCAAAAATAAAATTTTGACATGGGATAATCTCTTGCGTTGAGGTAAAATTGGGTCAAATATGTGTGCCTTATGCAGAATTGCTGAGGAATCTATCCGTCATCTTGTTTTGACTGTCTTTTTTCAAAATCTGTTTGGACTGTGATTTGTGTAGAACTGAAGATTAAGGATGAATGGCAAGCTTTGGACTTTGAAAATGCTTATCATACTTGACAACTTAAATATAAGAATATTGCCCATGTTCCAGCTTTACTTGGTTGGATTTTATGGAAGAATCGAAATAAGGCTATCTTCCAGGATCAAAAGCCTTCGTCCAAGCAGAGTGCATTTCAGTAAACTTTTTAGCCTCTTTCCTCACTGTTTTATGAAAGCAAAGACTGGCAGAAGCATTTGTCCCATTAATTTGAATGAAATGGAAACTGTGGTTGATTTTTTTTATGGGGCATCTACACACCAGAAGTGTGGGGCTGGCTTCTATCTTAGATGTGGTATGGATCTTGTGCTCAAATTCAGATTTTCAGGTGGTCTGGGGACTAACACAAAGGCAGAGGTACTTGGGCTCTAGGGTACTCTCAAGGTGGCTGTTCTTTGTGGCTTGGATGCTTTACAGATTTACGGTGACTCGCAGGTGGTTATCAATTGGGCAAATAAGAAGTTTAACATGAAAAACATCTCACTTCAACAATGGTGTCAACTGATTTCAGTCCTCCTCAATTGCTTTCGGTCACTTTCCATAAGGCATACTCTCCATAAGAATAATGATGTTGCAGATGCCCTCTCAAAAACTGCCATTGATGGTGATCCGGATATATTATTCTGAGAAGAATGGATGGAAGATGTACTAATTTCTTTTAGCTCACACTTTGCTTTTTTTACTAAACTTTTCTAATTTTTGAATTATGATCATCTACATGATCGGGTATATTTGTGTAATTTGTAGATGTTTGAACTAGTAAGCTTTTGTAATGGTAGATCTCATCTCGATGATAGATAGAATGATAGATAGAATTTGATGTACATAGTTTGCTTTTTGGTTTATTATTTGGAAGCTGAAAATTTTGATCTGGAAAGGATCAATTCTGCATTTATACTTTTTGATTTCCTCGAAATAATAAAAATACTTTTTTTTTCCCAGAAAAAAAAAAATAATAATGATAATTCTGTCATCCCAAATTCCAACATCTCAATGGCTATTTTTTTATCATGTAAGCAATGTATCATAAGAAAGTTAATATGAGCACTTTGCACCTGCTTGCCCAGAAACAAAATATCTGCAAGATAATAAGCTCACATTTTTAGCACTTTGTATAAATGAACTAAATTTTATCTTTCTCTTTTAGAAATTCTCATCAAATTGTTGCTACACATATAAAGAATAATTGATTTATTATTTTCATTAAAAAACCTGAAGATTATAATAGGATTGTATAGGATCAAATAATGTTTACTCTTTAACGAAGTAACTATAAGTATTCAGACATAGCTGAAAACGACATTCAATGGATAAAGCTAATAAATGTAAATACAAGAGAGAGATAGGACTAAAGTGTAAAAAGTTTGCATAAACTGTAAAGATGAGAATAACAAAGGTGAATTAGTACCGGGTAGTATGTTTTAAAGAATCAATCCATTCTAAAGTCAATCCATTTTAAAGTTAATGGCTAGAGCTACCATAAAATATTTGAAGCAATCTATTTGTTACGAATAATGACAGTGAAACTTTTAACCATTTTAGTTTACAAATACCATTATTACAAATAATGACAATGAAACTTTTAACCATTTTAGTTTACATAGACCATTATTACAAATAATGAAAGTGAAACTTTTAACCATTTTAATTTACATAAATAATTGTGCACGAAACAATACACATACAGAATATGAGATTTAAGTATATATTTTAGTTTACATAGACAATTATTATAAATAATGACAATGAAACTTTTAATCATTTTAGTTTACATAAATAATTGTACTGGAAAAAATATATGTACAAAATATGAGATTTAGGTATATTTATTAATATAATCATTTATGTATATGAAATTTATACATTTATCATTAATATATATATATTTGTATTTTATATTGTTAATTATCTCTAAAATTAATTAATTAACTCTCATATCTCTAATAAAAGGACAACTTCAAATACATATTTAGCAAGTTCATAATTTTTTTTTTAATATATTTTTTAATTTGATAATAAATTTATATACTCTACAAAATTATCAAATCTATCTAATTTATTAATCACAATTAATTCTTTTAATCTTAAAAATTTATAATTTTGTTTTATTTTAAAAAAATTAAATTTTATAAAAATATTTCATAAACTTTAAATAACATTAAAAAAATTGAAATAATGGCTATATTTCCTGCTGAGCAACGACTGATATTTGTAATCATGGAAAAGAGGTTACAATTTCATCCTCCAATCGTATGTATATATATGCTAAAATCCAATCATATGTATATATATTTTAAAGTATAAATTCATCTTTATTGTAAAGGGGTTTACACCTAACCCTCTCATCATTAATATATCTAACAAGAGATGCGTGCAGTTTAGTCTTGCTTTATAGAATTTAATGCAGAAATAAATATTGGATATTATGAATTGATGTTTATTAAAAAAACAAAGTAATGGCCCCCTTCCTTAGAGAATTTAATATAGAAATAAATACTAAATATTATGAATTGTTGTTTATTAAAAGACAACAAAGCAATGGCTCCTTGCCCTAGAAAATTTATTGTATAAATAAATAAAAAATATTCACACTTGTTGTTTATGAAAAAAAACAACAAAGCAATGCAAAAAATCTTATTGGACTTGAAAGAAACAAAATATTCATTTGAGAAGCCACAATATACCAAAGTCTAAGAATATACACTAAAGGGGTATTGAATAGAAATACATTCTCTTTGATGTTGAGAAATTCTCAAAAAGCACATTCAGAGATTATGCACCAATAAGAGTTTTAGTTTTAGTTTTTACACGGTCTTTCAAAAAATATAGTGACCAGAGTTGCTTTGTCTCCATCTATCTCAAAGATGGAAGCTATTATTCATGGTATTCTTGTAAGTAAACAGTTGATACATAGAAAAGTGCACAACTTTTTGATGTTGCTCTTATTATGAAGGCTGAATACGATTAATGTGACGCAATGACCAAAAAAGAGTGATTATTGCTCCATAAACAAGAAAAGAACATGTTTAAGGTACTGTACCTTTTCAAAAACCAAACCCAAAGAACAAATTAATCAATGTTTAACATAAGGAGACATTCACCTATTGATTCCCAATGGTAAATTTGTAGAAATTGTAGTGCATAATAATGTGACCTTAAGCTTTCCTAATGATTGTTGTAGCACAATTTTTTTGATGTACACATGTGCCTTGTAGTTAGATATCAACTACGGAAGATACCAACATTATAGTTGCAAGTGTCTCTGAACAGTGTAGGAAAAGTTGAAATCTCTACTATAGTAATTTACCTTTGTTGCATATGCTATAACTTGAATGCTGAAGACTAGAATGTTGCAATGAGTAATGTTCAGCCTGCAACAGGATATAATATAGTGTAAGTTTGGTGTTCTCATATATGTAAAGTGTAGCTAGAGAATGCAAATTTGTTTTGTTGGTTTTGTAGCATTTTTTTCTTTTTCTTCACAATGACCAAAAGAATCCAAACGGTGGATTATTGTTAAGGAATACAATATTAAACCACCCCTAATGTTAAACCATTATATTACTTTTTCTAATTTTCCAATTCAAAAATTTATTATTTATCTCAAAATTTAATCACAAAACATGTCACGTCAATTCAATTCAATCTAATAGTTCAAATTATTATTATAATAAAAATAAATAAAAAATTATATTGAATAAAATAAAAATAATCATAAAAGAACCAACCAACTTTATTAAAGTCTAAATTTTAAAAGTTTAATTAATGTATGGTTGCCTATTAATATAAAAGAACGGAACATATAGACACATGTCTATGCTAGAGACTAATAAGTAGAATGAACAACAAAGTTACCTAGTAGATGCCTTCTAAAAAAAATAAAAATAAAATAAAATGGTAACAAGACTAACACACAAAATAAAAGCTTATTGTATTAATAATGAAAACAATTATTGAGAAAATAGAACCTAGTTGCAAGGAAGGATGTATAGCTAAAAAATATAGTGATTTGCAATTTCTACTAATTAGAAATTTCTTGATAGAGTAAATTCTTAATATTACTATTATTTAAGTAGGTTTAATATTGTTATTTTCTAATATAATTAATTGATTCTAATATGCTTAGTGTCAAGTCCTCACATTTATACTAAAATAAGATGGAAGTATACCAACATACTTGTTTACCATAACTTAGAAGAAGAAAAAAAAGTTTAATAAATTAATTACAATTTTGATATTCAAATTCACCTTCCTGCTATTCGGAAGGAATCAAGAAAAGCTAACAACCCACCGGAAATCTCAACAAACTTCCTCACATATCATGGATGGTAGGTCGAGCAAACCGTCAGGCGGTAATCCAAGCCATAAGATGTCTCAACGGAATTAAACCGAGGTGGATGGAATGAAAATCCATCTAACCCCACCAACCGGCTACTAAATAATATTCTTATTTAATATCACAAACATAGTAATATTATTAATATTTATTTCTAAAATACTCCAAATTAATGTTGATATTAAATTTTAAAATAGATATATTTAAATACAAATTTTGATATATTAGATATTTAATTACTATTCTTTGTTTATTTTTAATTATTAATTTTAAAAATTAAAATATGTACTAAAAAGCATTAATATAAACCTATATGTTTATATATATATAGAATATATTTAAAATACTATTAATTTTTTGAAAGCATTTGAAAAATATAAGCACGAGCATTGTATGTCTACTAATGTATAACAAAAGTAATGTGGATAACAACTTCAATATAGATAAGGTTGGCGAGTGGAGTTTTGACGATGGAAGGGTTTCTAGCTAACATATGTCGCAGAAATGTAGATGGACATTGGTATGTCTCCTTCGGATCTGGTGGTGATGGGTTCGATCCTATGGAGGCTGTCAGGATTTTCAATCATATCTCTCCCAATCGTGACCTATGTCATGTCTAGTGGGATCCGAAGAGAAGATTTGCAGTTGTGATGGAGCTGTCAGGCCCGATTTTTTGTAGGGATCCATTTGTATTTGGGTTTTTGACCCACAAACCCCCTCCTGGACATGCAATTTGTGGTAGATAGTAGCTGAAGCCACCCCTAAGAGGATGTCAGATGTAGATTAGGATTTCAATATTGAATCCCAAGGAAATCCACACTAATTCTGGACATTGGCTACTGGTGGTCTTTGGGACCTTCCTAATCTAGAACAAGATCTAAATGATGAACTTTCGCATAGTGATATTTGGAAATCAATCCAAGAGAGGTCGAATCCAATCTGTCAAGAAACTTCTTTTTCTTGGCCTTCTCAGGGGGTGGATCTCTGGAACAAATTAATATTCTTCCTCCTCAAAATATGGCAACTTGGAAAAATTGGATAGATTTTAGATATGTATTAAAACGCTCTCAGGGAAGTCAATTATGTTCTAGGCGCATGGCCTAGATAGATTAAAGTCAGTTAAAGAAAAATTCGAGCATATGGTGGGGATCTTTGGATTCACCTATTATCTTACACATGGGGGGGGGGGGGGGATATTGCACGAGAATCTACAGCTGATGGAATTGTAGATACCCAGGGACTCAACACTAATTATGGTGTCTCGTCTGCGAGTGGGTGATGTTGGAAATAGAGGGCCCTCTTCCACATCTTCATATAAGGAAGCAGTTCCGCCTAAGGGGACTCAACCTTCATTCCCTCTCCTTACCCTACCTGGTCCGTATATCATGGAAAAAATGGACTTGATGCCATCATTGGAGGTCAAGAACTCACAGGTTTCTCAAATATTCAATTCCCTCCATACTGAGGTTTTCATTTGCTGTTTAAATGGATTTTGGCCTCGTTCAACTGATCTTCGTCAATAGATTTATTCGAATTGGACCACAAACTGCCAAATTCTATTATGCCCCAAGGGATTTTTTAGTGTTCAGTTCGATTTGCACAAATATTATCATAAGATATTTGAACAAGGTCCATGGTTTTGGGGGAGAGATGGGCTATTCATTACCCCTTGGTTTCCATAATTTGATGCAAACTCCATGGTGGTTTCCAAGATGCTTTGTTCAGTGAGGTTTCCAAACTTTCCTCTACCTTTCTGGCATCATTCAGTTTTTGAAGACATTGGCAATATGCTAGGGAGGTATATTAAAAGGGATAGTGAAAGGAATGAGAAGGCTTATTCACTTATCCACACATTTGTGTGGAAATGTATCTTAGCAAAGGTATTCCAAAAAGAATTCAGTTGGATCATGGATCCTTTCATTGGATTCAGATCTTGGACTATGAAAATACAACATTTAGGTGTAGAATATGTCATCAGACATGCCCTCTTCAAGACTCATGTCCTTAAACTAGAAATACTTCAAAGAAGAAAAAGGGGCAGAATACAAAACCAAAAAGATGGCACACTAACTACATCCCTCCCCTTGAAGAGGAATAAGAGGATGAAGAAGATGAACAGGGTGATACTCAGAATAATAAGGCAGCAAAGGAGAATCAAGAAATAGAGGGTGAGCAAAATGATGGATGAAAGAAATCCTATGAGGAACCAAAAATTTTGGAACCTTCTCTTTCAAAGGATGTGATTCCTATGGATTCATCTTTAGGTGGGCTAAATCATGCATATGAATCGGAAAACTCCGAGTCAGACAAGGAACATGAATATTACTTCATCTATTCATCATCATTATCATAATCATTTATGTTCCTAGTGCTCTACTTGGTTTTCGATCTACTCACTAACAACCTTCCTATCTATAAATCAACTGGTTAACCAACTTTAATGGTTTCCATTATATTTATTATGTGTTTGATAGTTTTCCAACTCCCTATAAACTCTTCAATTGAACCTTCCTCTCAATCTACTATCTCCCTCTCTTAATGCTCATATCTGCATTTGACGCTTCACTTGAATCATCATTATGGTGTGCATGTTCATCTTTATTTAGCATATTATCACACTACTCATGGCATGCTAATAATCATAGTTATTTCTATGATTTTTTGTGCACTTCTTTCCTTTGTGCTACATTTTTTTTTCATACTCATGCTTCTCTAGTCGCACTTTTCTTCTATCGTACTTCTACTTCTATCATACATTCATATGTTGTGCTTTCCTATCATGCACTCTTGCTTGAATTTCTTTGGGATGCTCCTACATCAAATTCCCCTTATAAATAAAACACTAATTGTACTCGTGGCGATTCTTCATTCTCTACAGTCATCTTCCCCTTGCAAAATTTCATATACTCCATCTCAAAAATTCAAGTGTCATCTTCATTCATTTTGTTCCTCGAATTCACCAAGTACTTCTTGTACTTATCACTTTATGTCTTAATTACCTTCTTATCTAAGACTCTCTTAATCTCTCCAGTTTCTTTCTTAGCATATGCTTTTACCAATTTATCCTTGCATTTTTCCTTTTATATCATCTTATTTTATGATGATTTCTTATTCCTTGTATAACTTCATGATATTAAACATGGGTGATATATTGAACTCCTTTGGCAACTAGACCTCATATGCACTATCTCAGAATTTCCTCTTAATTTTGTAGAATTTGTTCTTCTTCACATTTAATTCATTGTAAGTGTCTCTAGGATTGCATTCCTTCATCAAGAATACCATGACTAAATCTACAACTTTAAATGACTTATATATCCAATTAACATCAACATGATTCTCCTTCATTTTTCCTTGAACTTGTCTATATACCTACTCTGTATGCTCTACAAATGCCTCCACATTATCGATCCTCTTCAAATTAGTGAGCATATTGACCAAGTTTAGAACTCCTTATGGATTCCTTTCATACATACAATTAACAGATTTCCAAGGTTCTAACTTACAACATTTATCTTTTTATCTATCTAAGGGTTATATGATGAATTGTATTTCAAATTCACCCCCATGATTCCACAACATCCTCTAACAATTCCAATTAAATATTATATCTTTGTGTGATTTCATCATCTTCAACAATGCATGAATTCAATCTATGCCTTGAAGAAAATGTTTGGGTAGTAAATCATGTCATTGGTCTTCTTACAAAGCAACGAACTTGTGCCATGTTTGAGAACCTATCAAGCACAATGAGCATTGTATCAAATCTATGTTGTGTTCCTGTCAATACAAGTATAAAATCCATTACTGTCTTCTTAAGGAATCTTCAGAATTGACAATGATTTATACAATCTCATGTTTTGACTCCCTCCCTGAGCCACCCAACAAATTCTAGTGCTACAAATTTTTTGACCTCCTTCTTTACACTTGGTTGATAATATCTCTCCACCAACAAAACTTGCATCTTATTGCACCCAAAATATTATTCGACAAAGCTATCATTATGCATATATTTGATCAAATTCTATTGCATTAATACTTTGTGGATGCACAATCACTTTCCCTTGAATAAATAACCCTCTTGACAAAAATTAATCTAGTCGCTTTTTCTAGTGCTACATGTTAATGTTACTACATATCTTTGCAACTTATGCAAATTCCTTGTCACACTCGTGCAGATCCTTGGTATATTTGAGTTTGATTACCTCATTCTTCATTGTTACAAACAACAAAGATTTCTTGCTTAGTGCATTTGTGAGCTTGTTTTCTTTCTTGAACTTTTGCTTCAACAATAATGCATAACTTCATAGAAATTTGACCCATCTCACATGCTATTAATTAAAAATTGCATGTGTGTCGATGAACTTTAGTGCATGATGGATTGCATGCAAGAAGATCCAAATCCTAGGCTCTATCAAGTGCCGAGAGGGATCAAATCTCCTGAGGTGCAAACCTCTCCTTGAATAGCTCCTTGAGTGTAATACCCGAGCCACCTAATCCTAACCTCTAAAGTCTCCAGTTTAAGTCTCATATTTACTTTTTACTTTGTATTATTCTTTTTTGTTTATGGCCAACATAATATTTATTACTTTTTACTTTGTATTATTATTTTTTGTTGACTTTGTATTATTTTGTTACTCCACAAACACTCACAAACTCGACAAACACTCGACTAACAAGATCTCCCCCATACTGGGCTGTAGAGCACCTCTCGATGCAATAAACTCCTTTGACAAAATAGAGGGAATCGATGCTTCAACATTCACATAGTTACGTGAAAGTACAAATAATAAATAGGGTATTTCCTATGTGCTTCATTCAACTTCTCTTTGAAAAATTATGTTTGCCTCCCTCCTTAACTCAAGATTATGCCACTAGCAATTGCAAATGGCTTGAAACATGTCGTTAAAATTAAGTAATGCAAACACACATGCCTTTGTAATTTAATGCTTCAATATATCAATGTTTTATTTGTCATTGTGTTCCATTGGAATCCTCGCGTTATCAAACATTATGTCATCAACATGCATATCCTATCGAAATATTTAATGAAATTCCGAGAAAAATTAGCAATGCCATGAAACTCCTCACTATTGTGACATTGTACCGTATGTGGGCCAATATGAAATTCCCTGAAATTTCCTTCTCCTTCTTTAGATCCATGCACAACCCATCTTTGGACAAAAGAAACCTGAGGTTCCTCCTTAAAGAATTCACATTTATTTAGGTTAATTCATCAATGGTCATTTCTCAATGCTTTAAACACTAGTTTCAAGTTACTACCATGGATTATCTTCTCGTGTCCTACTAAGAATTAGTATGTTGTCCAAGTAAACAACTGTAAACTTACTAATATATGATCACAATTTTATGTCATCAATCTCATGAAGGTACTTGGAAAATTGGTCAATCCAAATAGATTAACCAACCACTTATATAATTCAATCTTGTCCTTAGATGCAATCTTCCACTCATCACCTTTTTTTAAGCAAATTTGGAAATATTAACCACTATTCAAATCAATCTTTGTGATGTATTTGGTGCCACTTAGACTGACAATTATAATGTACATGACAAGATTAATTTGTATCTAATTGTGATTTTGTTCAATGCTTTGGTGTCTATATAAATTTACCATTGTACATCCTCCATAGGTGTAATCAATGCTAAAATTGTGCATAAATTCATACTCTCCCTAATCAATCCCTTCAACAACAACTCTCAAACTAACTTGTTTAGTTATATGTTTTCCATTGGATTTATCTTATGCATAACTTGATTCAACAATATTGCACCTAGATTCAATTCACTCTCGTGTGATATCTTCCTCTTCGGTGATAATCTCTTTTGTAACTATGTGCATTGAATACCATAATACTCCTCCAACGTCGTTTTTATATTGCTAGGAACCTACTTCTCTTCATGCTCCACTACCACTTCCTTTTCACTATAACAAAACACTCCTTTTTTTTCTCACCTCACTCAGGAATTTATTCGTTAACAAAAACAACATTTCTTTGGGCTCTTCCTCTTTCATTAACAATAAAAGGAATTTCCTCCCATGCTTGTTGATAGTGTAGGTGTTCTTCTTCCCACCATATACTACAATCTTTTCACATTGTAATGTTATTCCCAACAATAATTGATAAAAATCCACAAGTATAACATCACATGGTATTTTTTCTTGATATAATTCTCTTATGTGGGGTGCCAAACTAATCTAATCTCTCATGAGAGTTTCATATTTACACTGAAACCAAGACAACATTGTGTTTTTTGGTTGCTTATGTCTTGCCAAACTTGAATTCTCTACCATATCAATTTTTCCCACATTTTTTGTATTACCATTGTCAATTATAACTTTACAATGCTTACCGACATATTTACACTTTATACTAAAGGTATTCTTCCCCAACCATCAAACTTCCTCCAATGCTTTTTATTACTTCACTATGGCATTTGTCCCTTTGTGCAGTGTTAATTTTTCTCCTTGTTCTGATGCTAACATGATTGTCACTATGTGTTATAACATTTCTCCCTCCTTATTGATTCCTTTACTCATTTGTGTGTGCATTCTCTCAACATGGACACCTTGAACACTTCTACCCTTTTGATTCTCATGTGTAGTGGTATATTTGTTGCATGTAACAACTATTTCCTCTCCTCATCCTCAAAATTTTTCATGACCTCCACTTTGACCTATGCTTGTTGTGTTATTTGCTTTTGATCTTTTAGTCTTCTTGTCACATGTTGCTTCCACCCTCTATGTGGGATTAGAACCTCTCCCATTGAGATGAGTTCCTTTTCTATGGTTTACTTTTTTACTTCTAGGGTCATGTGCTACTTTCTTGTGTACCTTTAGCGCCAATTGACATGCTTCTTCTACTTAATGTATTTTGTGTTCACCAATTTCATCTTGAATGACATACTATTTCATACCTCGACATATGCTAATATTCATCATGCTCATATGTAGATTGAATTGAGATATTGTCAAACTCTTCAGTGTACTCCTGGACACAATGATCTAATTGTCTCATATTATGCAACTGTCTAAACAACATTTGCTTTTAATCAACATGCAAGAAATTTTCTTGCAACTTCATGATGATTTCCCTTTTGAATTCATTCATATGGAACAAAATTCCACCAAATAACAATGTGTCCTTTCAACTCAGTACTAGAAAATTCAGTCATATGAAGGCATTCTATTATTTCAAACTCAAAATATATCTCCATTTCATTGACCAAGTTTATCAATTCTTTTTCCTTCAAAACTTTCTCCACAATGTGAAACTTCAATCTTCACCTTCTTATTCTTTAACAATCTTATGGCTTGTCCTACGATATCTCCTTCTTTGACATCATCATCATCATCATCATCTTCTTCTTCTTCTTCTTCTAGTGTCAAGTTGTTTTCTTCAACTTCTCTGACTTCCCCATTGCATTCCAATTCTGATTGCAATTCTCTGTTCTCCATCATTCCATTACCTCTTCTTTTCATTAATCTCCCACAACCCTTGTCATCTTCTTTGAGCCTTCCTCTTACATAACTCAATCTTGTAGAACCTTCATATAATGGGAGTTGGCACAATAAAGAGTGTGGCATGCCAATTTGCTATTATTTTCTATTGTCGAATGATTTGTAAGAATACAATTAAATTAGAAGGAACTAAGACAATAATCACACATTTTATCTTTCACACCATTGCATAACCAAATCATAAAATAATCTCAAGAAAATATTCTACTCATTCTCATTGAGAATCATACAAATTATTACAATTTAAGTTTGTTCTCTTGACACTCTACTTGGCTCTTCATTAACTCAATATCAACCTTCCTAATATTAAAACCATTGGCTAATAGACTTTAATGAATGTCATTGTATCTATTCTTTATTTGTTCACTATCCAACTTCCCATGAACTCTTCACCTTTCTTCAGGTAGTTACTTCATCTTCCTCTTTGACTACTCAAATCATGTTAAGTACTTGAAATCTTAAAAAAAACAAATCATGTTACTGGGTTAAGTGTGGCCCATAAAGGTTACCACAAAATCACAATTCTTGCCCAACAATGCCATTGATAGTGTGAAATTATTACTGTTATTTTGTTAATTAAAAGTTCAATTACTTATTTCAATTCTATTGATACGACAACTCGCATAAGAAATTCCATTTTAAGAGTTTTCTCAATCCTTCCCATGAAGCTACATTGTTTTGCTCTAATATAAACCAGTTTATGGCAGATAGGATGCTGAGAAAAAATATACTCATTTGGGAATCCAAGTCCTAATTTAAGAAAATAAAAGATGAATAATGTATTATCATTATTTTTGTTCTCTTTGAAAAGCTGTAGCATTAACTTATTAACCTACTAAATAACTACAGTTGACCTATGCAAGAATAGATAGCCCTAGTTGACGTGCGTACATGTATAAAGAAAAAAACATTGAATCATTAACTTCTTGATGAACTGCAGTGCACGAACATAAAAATTGGTTGCCATGCTGAATTGCAACATGTGAAGGTATAAGATTTAGTAGTCTTAATTTACAGGAAATTAACTATCATACAATGTTACATTTTGATGGAGGAGCATCGGGACCTAGGCATATCAGTCGAAGTTGATCGACCGAAGGGAGCCGACCAGCGGGAGTGCTGATGACCACTGGTCCGGGGAGCAGGTTGACTTTTCAAAGTCAACAAGTCGAGCAGAAGCAGTCGGAGTGCGACCGACTGGAGTAGCGTAGCAGATGTTGTGATAGGTCGAGAATCGATAGGAAATGGTTGATAGACGACAAGTGGAGTAAGACGTCAGGTGGTCGACAAGTGGTCGATCTACGACGCGACAAGTTTGGTGGAGCCAAGCATGGAGGAAGGGGAGGACTCGCGAACTGCAGAAGATAAGAAGCAAGCCAACAAGAAGGTCGAGATGTGACCGACTACTGTAGCAGGGTCGAAAGGGCAGAAAGTCAAGGAACTGTACCTGGTAGTCGTTCAGGGTTGCTGAGGAAGTTAATACAGTTTTTGCGAGTAGGTGAAGGACATGATAGGTGATGTCATGGACAAAGGCTGTGCAGCATGGTCGGGAGTTGACAATTGCAGGTCTGCATGATTTGGAAGGATCAACGGACAGGAGGATGCGTGTCTCAGGGATTGCAATAATCTCAGGAACAACAGCAGCAGGGTAGAAGACGAGGGGATCTTGAGTCTTTGAGGAGCAACATCAGAAAGCATAGCCGAGAGGAGTTGTGAAGAATCACACCGGTCGCTGAGGAAGAGAGTTGAGATCGAGCCATAGCTCAGAGTTCCGAGGTGAACTAGGAGAGGATGAGGTCGACACACAGGGAGAACACACCACAGTTACTTCTAAGTTGTAACGGTTGAGGCCGACTATAGTTAGTTATTTGTTTACATTTATTCTTCATTATAACCGAATTTTGAGAAGTAATATAAAGCCACTTCTAGCATACTGCTTTACACCTGGTCTGTGTAAGCATTGTGGTTTGTGTCATGTGTATTGTTAAGCAAGAAAGTATTCCAGTAAGGTGACTTGCGTCAGTTGGTATCAGAGCACGGATCGTAGCAAATCGGAGCGGGAATAAGAGCCCGGAAGAAAATCCGGTTGGAAATATGGCTATACCAACCTGACTTGCGTCAGTTGGTATCAGAGCGAAAGAATCCTTCGAGTTCATGGGACGATCGTGATATTGAGCCTGCAAGTGAGTTGGACAACTGCAGCTGTGGTTGGGTAGAGTTGTGCACGACTTGTTTAAAAGTCCGGTTGCGATTGGACGTGTGAGAGTTTCAACAGAGGTTGAAAATGGCTCACAGAGGCATTAATGTCCAAGGACGAAGAGCACATGGCGCAGCAGCCGTCACGGTGGATCGTGAAATGTTCAACGAATGCGTCAGGATGATGCAAACTTTGACAAATGAAGTCGTAGCGATCAAAGAAAGCTAGAGGCTGTTAAGATTTAATATGCTAAGACAGAAAATAGCAGCATTACATTCCATTTCACAATAATAGCACATACAGGATCACTGAAGAAACAACAAGCATAGCATAAACACAAGAGACACAGATTTATCCTGGGAAACCCTCATGGGGTAGAAAACCCAGTAAAGCTTCCTCAATATAGATGACCAGCAATATACAAAGATGTAACCCTGAGCATAAGCTCCTCCTTCTCCATAGTAGAACTCTCCTCCACAAGTGCACCACTCTCAAGTGAGTGAGTGTGTGTAAAATGAGGAATACACCTCCTCTATTTATACACTACTTTGACTTGTATTTTACACAAATCATGTAGGCTCGTATTTAACCAATGGGTTAAATACCCCACTACAACTGACTGGGCCGACCCCTCTAGAGTGGTCTAATAACCCTTTGACCCACATAACACATACAGGGCCAACCCCCACTAGGGAAGTCTAATAACCCAAGTTACCATATTCCGACGGAGGAATAAACATCTCTGGATATACAATAAGTACAAATATAATATTCTTTGAAGTTACAATATCTCAACACTCCCCCTTAATGAGAAGGATATTATAACAGCATCTGCATGAGCAAGGAGTCATCAACGTCATACATGATACATCTATAAATCATTGGAAGCTTTCTCAACATCATCAGTAACTCAAGCAGTTACTGGAACATCTTCAATACTGGAATATCAACATCTTCAGTACTGAGTCTTTATCTTCTGCAGCACTCGAACAGCTACAACAACATCAACATCTAGATCCTCACGATCATCAGCATCGTCATCATACGATCATCAGCATCGAGATCATCTCGATCTACATTATCTAGATCATCTCGATCTACAGCATCTAGATCATCTCGATCTACAGCATTTGGATCATCATGATCTACAGCATCTAGATCATCTCGATCTACAGCATCTGGATCATCTCGATCTACAACATCTGGATCATCTCGATCTTCAGCATCTGGATCATCTCGATCTACAGCATCTGGATCATCTCTATCTACAACATCTGGATCATCTCGATCTACAGCATCTAGATCATCACGATCTACAACATCTGGATCATTACGATCTTCAGGATCTGGATCATCTCGATCTACAACATAAGTATCCTCAACCATACAAGTACATTAATCAATACATGTATCATCAAAAGTATGTATTCTCACCAATACATCTATCATCAAAACATGTATTCTTACTAATACATATATCATCAAAAGCATGTATTCTCACTAATACATCTATCATCAAAAGCATGTATTCTCACTAATACATCTATCATCAAAAGCATGTATTCTCACTAATACATCTATCATCAAAAGCATGTATTCGCACTAATACATCTATCATCAAAAGCATGTATTCTCACTAATACATCTATCCTCAAAAGCATGTATTCTCACTAATACATCTATCAATACAAGTATCCACACCGATACAAGTATACACAACAGCAGCATACCCTGCAACACACATGATCCAATTACGGGATGGTCAATCCCTCTCACTTTAGGACATAGGTCCAAGGATGATACAATCCTGATCCACTTATGGGATGATCAATCCCTCTCAATTTAAGACATCTCTCATGTCTATGGACGATGCAATCTAGATCAACTTACAGGATGATCAATCCTTATCCTTTTAAGACACCTCACCATGTCTAAGGATGATGCAATCCCGAATCAACTTACAGGATGATTAGTCCTTATCACTTTAAGACACCTTACCATGTCTAGGGACGATGCAATCCCAATCTACTTACAGGATGATTAGTCCTTATCACTTTAAGACACCTCACCATGTCTAGGGACGATGCAATCCCAATCTACTTACAGGATGATTAGTCCTTATCACTTTAAGACACCTCACCATGTCTAGGGACGATGCAATCCCAATCTACTTACAGGATGATTAGTCCTTATCACTTTAAGACACCTCACCATGTCTAGGGACGATGCAATCCCAATCTACTTACATGATGATTAGTCCTTATCACTTTAAGACACCTCACCATGTCTAGGGACGATGCAATCCCAATCTACTTACAGGATGATTAGTCCTTATCACTTTAAGACACCTCACCATGTCTAGGGACGATGCAATCCCAATATACTTACAGGATGATTAGTCCTTATCACTTTAAGACAAGTCTCATGTCTAGGGACGATGCAATCCCATCACGTACATTTTGAACCCAGTTCATGGACGATGCAGTCCTCACGTACATTTTGAACCCAGTTCATGGACGATGCAGTCCTCATGTACATTTTAAACCCAGTTCATGGACGATGCAGTCCTCACATATATTTTGAACCCAGTTCATGGACGATGCAGTCCTCACATACATTTTGAACCCAATTCATGGACGATGCAGTCCTCACGTACATTTTGAACCTAGTTCAGGGACGATGCAGTCCTATCTTCAATTTTCGGAGACATCAGTCTACGGCTCAATTCTGGGACCAAGGTCCGGGGAAGATGCAATCCCCTACCTGTTCATTCAGGACTTCATTCTCGGAGACATCATGTCTACGGCTCTCTTTAGGACTAAAGTCCAGGGATGATCCAATCCTCTCATGTCCACCAAGGACTTCATTTTCGAAGACATACATCTACGGATCTCTTTAGAACAAGTGTTCAAGGATGATACAATCCCTCTTCTTTCTCGGAGACACTTGTCTATGGCTCACTTTAGAACTTGTGTTCAAGGATGATGCAATCCTCACATGTATTCTCATCAATTTACTATCGATCCTGGGAACCCATACAGAACCTGATTCACACTTCTTCTTTAATTACACCATTAAGAGAATGGTCTTATCTAGCCACTTGGAGCAAACATCTCATCATGATTCTCTTCCTCTTTCTAAGAGAATCTTCTAGCCACAAGCCTTCTATAGTGTGTTTGATTTGAATTTTTTTTTTTTTGTTGAACATCCATCGCTTGTTCAGTGTTCATCATTCATCATGATCTTTCCTTTTATGTTTGTGTGGTTGCCTCTCGTTTGATCTTCTATATGTCTTTTGAACTTCTATTCATTTTGTACCACTGTGCATGCTCAAGTGTGCACTAGTGTCATCATCATGATCTCATACACAAACATACATTCATTAGTATATTTTCAATATTATCAAAACATTCTAATTCTAAATAATCTTGAATATGTATAGTCATGATCATTAGTATTCAGGGTTTCAAGGAAGTCTTCTTTTACTCATGCATATTCTTGTTTGATCATAGTACTCTTCTGGTTAATTAAATCATCAAGATAAGAGACATAATATGCATAAACCCTTGATTACTAACTTTATGAATAAGCATAACCAATCATACCAAGTATACTTATATAAGGGATCCTAACACAAGGTAAGATTCTAACTTGACATAGGAAAACATACCTGGATTAGTAAACCTGCTTAGTTATGTACAACATACCTAAACAATCTCTTCAATGTTTTAGAGATCCTGAGCTAGAACCTGCATGTCTCATAGGTTAAGCATAATATAACAAAGTCATACATACCTCGTAAGTAGAGCAAAGATTATGGATGAGTCTTTGTCTTCATGTTGTCATGGTCATGGAACTTGATTTGTCTTTTGTGATGTACCTGTATCTTGTTAGCAGACAACATCAACCTCACACAACACCATAATGCATTAGTACAATCATATAGCCCTAATCAATGAATGTCTTCGATAATTCACATGTATTCATACTGTTACTAGGGTTATAAGACAATTCTAACATTAATCAAGATTGTACTAATAAATAATATGAAGACAAACACATTATGAACTTAATCAAGAATCAGATTTCAAGACATACCTGAACCTCCTTAAGTCATACCTGTCGAGACTTCTTGTAGTCTTCTTATGTAAGGCCTTAGCCTCAACTCCCCCTGAAACTTGATCTGGAGCTTGATTAGGGTTTGCTAGAGAAACCCTAAAAATTCAATCTTTGACTTTCACACTTCTGAATGGATGGAAGGATGTGTCTTGTTGAGCTGATCAAACTAGCATACTTCAATTTTGAAATCTCCAAAATTTGACCCCTCAAAATTGCCTTCGAAACTTCTGGATCTTCTCGACAGGAACCCGAACTAGGGTTTGATGAAGCCCACCCTTCTGTCCAATCAAAAGGTTCGATCCAAGGCTCTAAACTCTTATTTTTCTGAGGAGCTTCCAGCCGTGGTTACAGACTTCAAAAAATTCCAACTTTTGCTGAAGCCCTAATTTTCCATCTTTCCGATCAAAATCCCGAACTAGGGTTTGATCAAGCCCGGTCTTCTACCCAACCAAAAAATTCGATCTTGGTCTCTAAATTTTGATTTTCCTGAGTAGCATTCATCCGTGGATTCCGATTCCAAAAATTCTAACTTTCTCTGAAACCCTAAATTCTGGAAGCCATGAATGAAGGTGCTCCAAAAATAATTTTGTTTTGACAGAAAGATGTACCTGATTGTTTCTGCTATAACTATGAACTTTTTGCTCCACAGGGTCTGAAAACATTTTCTGTGGTAGCTTGACCTGTCATCTTTTCATCCCGATAGGTCTGACCTCAATTGGATTTTCTGAGAGAGAGTTATGTCAAGTGTCGCAACGTGACATGTTTATGGGATAAAACAGGAGAGCGAACTTGTATGGAGTTCCACGTATCACCGGTTCAACTTCGGCCTCTAAAAATGTTTCTTGAGATAGTACAGTCTGTGTACTACCTGTCACTTTTTACGAAATTTCATTTGGAGCTTCCTATCCCAAGTTATGCCAAGTGTCGCATCGTGACCTGTTTATGGGATAAAACAGGAGAGCGAACTTGTACGGCATGCCACGTGTCACTGGTTCATCTTCGGCCTCTGAAAACGTTTCCTGAGATAGTACAGCCTGTGTACTACCTGTCACTTTTTACTAAATTTCATTTGGAGCTTCCTAGCCCAAGTTATGACCTTTTTTTTCTAGGTCACCTGATTTTGACTGAGATCTGGAAGAGGCAGAAACCTTAACTTGTACTGATCATAACTCAAAAAGTACAACGAATCTGAGGGTGCCCTTTGGACACAAGGTACCTGGGGATGTTATCTACGACCTGTAAAATTTTCCGATCCTGAACCTTCGCATAAATGGATTTATAGTGAAAGTTCCACGTTGACTGGTTTTTGCTATGTAAAACCCAAACCTTCAAATTGTCGCAAGTGAAGCAAGTGTCGTAAGTGCCATACATTGCCTTCCTTCAGGTTAGCTCTGATACCATGTTAATATTTAATATGCTAAGACAGAAAATAGCAGCATTACATTCCATTTCACAATAATAGCACATACAGGATCACTGAAGAAACAACAAGCATAGCATAAACACAAGAGACACAGATTTATCCTGGGAAACCCTCATGGGGTAGAAAACCCAGTAAAGCTTCCTCAATATAGATGACCAGCAATATACAAAGATGTAACCCTGAGCATAAGCTCCTCCTTCTCCATAGCAGAACTCTCCTCCACAAGTGCACCACTCTCAAGTGAGTGAGTGTGTGTAAAATTAGGAATACACCACCTCTATTTATACACTACTTTGACTTGTATTTTACACAAATCATGTAGGCTCGTATTTAACCAATGGGTTAAATACCCCACTACAACTGACTGGGCCGAACCCTCTAGAGTGGTCTAATAACCCTTTGACCCACATAACACATACAGGGCCAACCCCCACTAGGGAAGTCTAATAACCCAAGTTACCATATTCCGACGGAGGAATAAACATCTCCGGATATACAATAAGTACAAATATAATATTCTTTGAAGTTACAATATCTCAACAGAGGCATGGTTGTATTTCTGAGGCGCTAGACCACAGCGACGAGGAAGTCGAGGAGGTGGAAGCTCGGGAAGAAGCCGTAGAGGAACAGGAGGAAAAACTGATCAAACTTCTGATAGATATGAGAGGTCGGGTGAAGATAGACGTACGTATGTACTCAGGGAGCCTAGACCCAGAAGATTTGATTGACTGGTTTAGAGAGATGGAGAAATACTTCAACATAGAGCAGATCGAGGATCCGAAATGGGTTAAGACTGCATGTTTGAGGTTGAAAGGTCATGCCTTGTTGTGGTGGGACAATGTATAGGCTGACAGACTCAAGAAAGGCAAGGAGAAAATCAAGTCTTGGGATAGAATGGTTGCCAAGTTGAAGGGAAAGTTCTTTCCAAATGACTATGTGATTTCCTTGTTCAGGAAGTTACAGAAATTTCGACAGAAAGAGATGACCGTGAAGGAGTACACGGAGGAGTTCTACCGATTGTCGATTCAGTCAGGACAAACTGATGAAGGAGAAGAAGTTGTTGCTAGGTATGTGAACGGCTTAAAATATGCTATTCAAGATGAACTTAGCATGTCGAGATTCAGAGCAGTTGGCGAAGCCTACCAGTTAGCTCTGAAGGCAGAAGAGAAACTATCAAGAAAATCCGCAGCGACGAGGGGAAGGATAACTGATCGAGGTGCAAAAATTGTCTCCGCGAAAGGCCAAAGTAGCAGGTACAGGAAGGAAAGTGTCGAAGATAGCCGACACACGGAAGGGACATCGACACAAGAGAAAATGCAAGAGAACCGACGCGATGGTTGTGAGCACTGTGGTCAAGGTGCGTATGGTCGAGGTGGTCTATCCGACAAGAAAGGAGCTAATAAACCGGCCATAATCTGTTACAAGTGTCGGGGAATGGGACACAAGGCATATGAATGCCTAGAGAACCTACATGCTGCAGAGGAGTCGAAACCCAGACGTCGAAAGGATGAGCAAGTCGACGAGAGGGAAAAATCGACATCCGACGGCAGTGGAGGTGAAAAGAAGAAGAATCAGAATTTGACGGTTCAGAGAGCCTTGATCCAGGAATATCAACACGACCCGATGGAGCCAGCACAACAGAAGGCGATCTTTTGGACGAAGGTGCGGATTGGTGAATGGCATTGCAAAACCATAGTTGATGGTGGAAGCACGGAGAATCTTGTGTCGACGGAGGTCATCGACAAGATCGGGTTGAAGTGTCGAGAACATCCACACCCCTACAAGATTTCATGGTTGCAGAAAGGACACCATGTCATGGTGACCAGACAGTGCCTGATCAACTTCAGAGTTGAAGGATTAGAGGACAGTGTACTATGTGATGTAGTTCTCATGGATGCATTCCATATGTTGTTAGGAAGGCCATGGAAATATGATCGAAAAATGATCTATTATGGTCGAGCCAACACGGTCACAGTGTGGAAGAATGGCGTGAAGAGGACTCTTAAGCTGAGGTGAGAAGAGCAGGCCGACAGTAAGCACGGCAAGAGCAATATTTGGGAGAAGCAAGTGTTGATGAGCACCGCGAAGGAATTCCTTGCAGAAGAGGAAAAACAGTTGGGATGTTTTGTGATCATTCCAAAAGGACCATATGTCAAAAGAACGAATAAAGAGGAGGATATTCCAGTCGAAATCGAGGAGTTGCTCGAAGAGTTTAGTGACATAATGGCTGATGAGAAACCAATGGGATTGTCGCTGACCAGGAGCATATCCCATCAGATCGACTTGATTCCAGGGTCCAGTCTGCCAAACAAAGCACCGTATAGGATGAGTCTGACAGAGGGATAGGAACTCAACCCGACAGGTCCAAGAGTTGTTGGACAAAAGGTTAATCGGAGAAAGTCTGAGCCCGTGTGTAGTACCAACGGTATTGACACCGAAGAAGGGTGGAGAATGGAGAATGTGTACAGACTCCCGAGCCATCAACAGGATCACGATCAAGTATCGGTTTCCATTACCGAGAATGGATGACTTGATGGATTGCCTTAGTGGAGCGACATACTTCACAAAGACAGACCTGAAAAGTGCTTATCACCATATTAGGGTCGGAGAAGGAGATGAATGGAAGACAACATTCAAGACAAAGGAAGGGTTATACAAGTGGTTAGTCATGCCATTTGGGTTGACTAATGCACCCAGCACGTTCATGAGATTGATGAATGAGGTGCTGAAGCCATTTTTGGGAACGTTTGTCGTATTCTATTTAGACGACATCCTGATTTTCAGTCGAACCAAGGAAGAGCACTTGGAGCACGTTCAACAGGTATTGCAGAAATTGCAGGAAGAACAGCTGATGGTGAACCTACAAAAGTGTTTCTTCATGAAGAAGGAATTGGTGTACTTGGGGTTTGTAATCTCCAGTAAAGGGTTGGTGATGGACCTAGAGAAGATGAAGGAAATAGTAGATTGGCCGGAATTGACAAGTACGACTGGAGTAAGGAGTTTCCATGGACTTGTTAGTTTCTACCCGAAGTTCATTCGGGGATTCAATCGAATTTGTGCACCATTGACAGAATGCATGAGAAAAGGTGAGTTCAAGTGGACGGATGAAGCCCAGAGAGATTTCGATGAGTTGAAGGAAAAGGTCACTGAGAGCCCAGTCTTGGCACTCCCAGACTTTGACAAAGTTTTCCAGGTCGATTGTGATGCGAGTGGAACGACAATTGGAGCAGTGTTGAGCCAAGAGGGTAGACCAATTGCATTCTTTAGTGAAAAGCTGAATGGGGCGAAGCAGAAGTATTCGGTCTATGACCAAGAGTTTTATGCTATCATTCAAGCACTAAATAAGTGGAGGCATTATTTGTTTCCCAAGCAATTTGTGTTATACACAGATCACCAAGCATTGAGATATTTGAACACTCAGTCGAAATTGGATCAGCGACACATGAAGTGGGTGGAGCTACTTCAGAGGTATACATTCGTGTTGCGACATAGGTCAGGAAAAATGAATAAGGTTGCCGACGCATTGAGTAGGAGAGTTGCACTACTGAACACGATGACGGTTTAGGCAACAAGAATAGAGTCGATAAAGATGGAGTATGAGACCGACGAGGATTTTGCGAAAGCATGGAAAGCTTGTCATGAACCTTGGAGTATCGACAGGACTCCATATCTGAGTTACTTCATTCAAGAAGGCTATCTATTCAAGGGAAGTCAATTGTGCATTCCCAGA
The DNA here is from genome assembly GCA_027924585.1 of Larix kaempferi. Classification (NCBI taxonomy): domain Eukaryota; kingdom Viridiplantae; phylum Streptophyta; class Pinopsida; order Pinales; family Pinaceae; genus Larix; species Larix kaempferi. The sequence continues at coordinate 2,943,351 of BSBM01000003.1, read as the reverse complement.
GGATCAGTAAGAGAGAACCTAATCCGAGAATTTCATAATGGCAGGTTAGCAGGACACTTTGGCATCGACAAGACCAAAGCATTGGTTGATGAAAAGTATTTATGGCCAGGGATGTCGACAGATGTCGAAAAGTGGGTTCGATAATGTCAAGTTTTCTAGTTGGAAAAGGGAAGGAATCAGAACACAGGGTTGTACACACCATTGCTAGTACCAGATAACCCTTGGGAGCATCTTAGCATGGATTTTATGTTAGGACTATCGAAGACTGAACAGGGAAGCGACTCAATATTTGTTGTAGTCGATAAGTTTTCGAAGATGGCGCATTTCATTCCATGTAAAAAGACGAGTGACGCCACAGGGATCGTTGTACTATTCTTCAAGGAGATAGGCAGATTGCATGGGTTTTCGAAGAGTATCACGTCGGATCGGGATACCAAGTTTATGGGGCATTTCTGGAGAACCCTATGGAAGAAACTGGACATGAAGTTGCAGTTTAGCTCGGCGTACCATCCGCAGACAAATGGACAAATCGAGGTGGTTAAGAAAAGTTTGGGAAACCTTCTGATATGTCTAGCAGCCGACAGACCCAAGCAGTGGGAAAATGTGTTGGCACAGGCAGAGTTTGCATATAACAATTATGTGAATCGGTCAACAGGATTGAGCCCATTCTAGATTGTTCAGGGGAGAAGACCACATGGAGTGGTAGATTTGGTCGCGTTGCCGACAGAAACCAAGAAGAGCGTGGATGTAGAATCATTCGCAGAGCATATGCATGAAGTTCATGAAAATGTGTGGAAGCACATAGAAAAAAGTAACGTGGCATACAAGTTGAGGGTCGACGGGAAAAATAGGCTACAATCGTTCCAAAAAGGTGACTTAGTCTATGCATATCTACAAAAGGAAATATTTCCGATAGGTACATACAACAAGCTGAAGCTGAAGAAGATAGGACCATGCAGAATTCTGAAGAATATTTCAGACAACACTTATGTGTTGGAATTGCTGGAAGACTTGAACATTTCAGCAACATTCAACGTTTCAGATCTGTATAAGTTTGAAGAGGGTTCAACTAGCGGAAGGGAAGAAGTGATAAGCATCGAATAGACAGACCAAATTCCAGATCGACACAAGGATGAGATCGCAGAAGTAATCGAAGAACGCGCGGTTGGATGAACACATAGCGCACGGAATAAATAATACTTAGTGCAATGGAAAGATGATGAGTTGCAGGAGGCGACATGGATTTCTGAAGGAGAGTTCAGGAGACTAATGCAGCAGTCGAATTCTTTTTCACTTGGGGAGTTTGATGCAAGAGCATCGGAGCCTAGGAAGATCAGTCGAAGTTGATCAACCAGCGGGAGTGTCGATGACCACTGGTCCAGGGAGCAAGTTGACTTGTCAAAGTCAAAAAGTCGAGCAAAAGCAGTCAGAGTGCGACCGACTGGAGTAGCGCAACGGATGTTGTGATAGGTCAAGAATCAACAGGAAATGGTCGATAGATGACAAGTGGAGTAAGACGTCGGGTGGTCGACAAGTGGTCGATCTACGACACGACAAGTTTGGTGTAGCCAAGCACAGAGGAAGGGGAGGACTAGCAAACCGCAGAAGATGAGAAGCAATCCGACAAGAAGATTGAGATGTGACTGACTACTGTAGCAGGGTCGGAAGGGCAGAAAGTCAAGGAACTGTACCTAGTAGCCGTTCAGGGTTGCTGAGGAAGTTAATACAGTTATTGCGAGTAGGTGAAGGACATGACAGGTGACGTCATGGACAGAGGTTGCGTAGCACAGTTGGGAACTGACAGTTGTAGGTATGCAAGATTTGGAAGGATCGACGGACAGGAGGATGCGTGTCTCGGGGATTGCAATAGTCTCGGGAATAGCAGTAGCAGGGTAGAAGATGAGGGGATCTTGAGTCTTTGAGGAGCAGCATCAGAAAGCAAAGCCGAGAGGAGTTGTGAAGAATCACATCGGCCGCTGAGGAAGAGAGTCAATATCGATCCATAGCTCAGAGTTTCGAGGTGAACCAGAAGAGGGTGAGTTCAACACACAAGGAGAACACATCATAGTTACTTCTAAGTTGTAACGACTAAGGCCAACTGTAGTTAGTTATTTGTTTACAGTTATTCCGCATTGTAACTGAATTCTGAGAAGTAATATAAAGCCACTTCTGGCATCCTGCTTTACACCTGGTTTGTGTAAGCAATGTGGCTTGTGTCATGTGCATTTTTAAGCAAGAAAGTATTCCAGTAATGTGACTTGCATCACATTTTATTTAAAATAGAAGTGTTTAATCTACTTCTACAAATTATGAGCCATCTTTCAGGAGATTTTTGAGAAATACATCTATTTTCTATTATTTTTTCAAAATATATTGTAGTGCAGGGGAATTGAACCCCAAGCCAACTTTCAAGAGACTTTTGAGAAATACATCTATTTTCTATGGGGGAATTGAACCCCATCCGGCACTTTTTGAAATGCCCAGGCTTCCTTCACTCATGAAGTGAGCTACTTACTCTTTCCCATTTTATATTCACTACTTAGTTGTGATATAGAAGGTTGTGTAAAATCAATTTCAAACTACCTAAATGTCACACATTCTTCATAGCATGTTGCCTCGATGAAGCCTATTCACTATACTCGTAATTGAAAATGGAACTATGGTTAAACACAATTTGATCTTTATAAGCATGTCAACCCAAAAACTCAGCAATATCCTATAGTACACTCAATCCTGAAGGCAGCATCTTCAGGTTTATCAGCCCAGAGGAACAACATATGTTGCTCGCGGGAAATCAACTATTTCAGCACTTTCAAACATCTTGACTCCAATGTTTGGATCTTCCAAGTATGGTGCCTGAAAAAGGTTTAGCCATACAATTAAAAGTAATAAAATTTCATATTACATTGCAAATAATCAGTGAACCAGAAGGAAATATGCATGTTGATATTACAAAATTCTTATGTTTATTAACAGCTAAATAACATTAACGATTTCAAAACTAAAACTTAGAGCTCTAAAGATTTTGAACTGTTTATTCGCAAAGGAAATTATAGGGGAATATTGAAAAATGATATTACTATCTAATAAATTGGAAAAGTTAAAGACCAGAAATAGGTCTTGCTTATTGAAACATAGTAGATGGAATCTTTGTAAAAGTTTGAGTCTAGCTAAGACACAAATACTCATGAGTTTATAGAAGGACGACTGCAACTGAGGTGTCCAAAATTCATTTATTTCACTTCCAAACAAATGAGAAATCCTGATCAAAGAAAAACCTGGAAATGTCCTATTTTTCAATCTCGAAAAAATTCTGGCGATTTGGGCTTCCACGTGCAGTGCTGCAGATCAACAACCATTAACCCACTCTAACCACGATCATTATATTGAGTCCTTTTAAAACACCACGTTGTGTTGCAACATAATATCACTTCCGATTTGTCTATGCATTGTACATTGGAATTCCAAACTCATGCATTGCAACAAACACGACTAATAAGATAGTTGAATAATGCAACACAAATGGTGGTAAAATCGAGAATATTGAGATAAATAGATAGCCCTTTCTTTGCTTTCTGTCATGCTCATGAACAACGATAGCAATCACATAATAAATCAGGCACTAACTAAATTATGATAAATATCTCCAACCTTCGTTACTTGAGTAGCTTGTAGAAAGTTGTCATTACTTTAAGTAGCTTGTAGAATGTTGTCCATTGTTGCAAAATTACCACTCTGAATTTTAGATGTAACATAAAATTATGGGAACAGATCCTTATGGTTTTCAGAAAATTGAAGTCCACTAAGGTTAATTCTCTCCAAAGGTATGGTGTATAGGTTAAACGATACTCAATAAGAACCCTTTTCCAGCATTTATTTTAGCTGAAATCCAACGGTTGATCTATGTTCCACTTCAAAAATAAATGAATCTCCCCACTACCACTGTTGATCTTGCTGCTTGGCATACATTGTAGAGCCACCAAACTAGCTCTTTTAACTGGTCAACATATTTTTTATTGGAAGTATTATTCCGATCCTTTCAAAACTATATAGCGTAGTAGTGGCATTGCTGCTGGCAGGTGAAATCAACACCGATGGTTGTTTACCCGGCATAGTTGTTAAGAATTGTAATCTTACCGGTCCACTATCTGTTATTGGTGCATTAATTAGTTAAGTCATTAGTTAGTTAAGTATGACTAGGACACCTTGTTGTCCCATAGTATTTACTGTCCCATGGTATTTACCCGTGGTTTTTGGTATGATGTAATGCTATATATACTTGTGGTTAATATTGAGAAGGAAAGCCATTGCCCATTGTGTTTCTCCTCTTCTTACTCTTTTTACTGTGATCCATATTTTAACATGGTATCAGAGCATGTGGCCTGATTCATACTTGTTGTTGTTGGGTAATCCTTTTCACATAGTGGAAAGCACACAGGTGTAGATCAAGATGGAGAACATTGACATGGAGGAGTAGCTTCACAGCTTTGGGGCCACATCAAATATTTTTTTTATTATTTTTTCTTTGGAAGCGTGAAGAATGAATCTTGAAGATGGTGCTAGAAGAGCTACTAGAAGAAATCAAAGAGGTAAGAAATCTATTACCTTCAATAGGTTAATGGCAAACCTTTGATGGAGACAATTATGAAGTATGGTCTTTCAAAATAAGGAATTTGTTAAGGCCACAAGATTTGTGTCATTTTGTAGCTGAAGTGGATCCTAGTGATCTAGAAGCATTTGAAAATTTGACAAAGTATCAAAAGGAAAGAAGGCAAGTTGTTGCCTTAAGTATCATACAAAATGGTATAGATTATTCCATCTTTCATTACATTTTAGAAGCTTCTACTCCCAAAGAAGCATGGGATATATTGAAAGCAGATTTTAGTGAAGAGGAATTTGATGTAGAAGAAGATGAAACAACATAAGAGGAAGATGAGGAAGATGAAGAATACAAACATGAGGAAGATGAAGAACACGAAGATGAGGAACACGAAGAAGTGACTGCTCTCCAAGAAGAGATGAAAATCATTGAAACAAGAGAAGAGGAAGATGTGAATGCTCTCCAAGAAGAGCTGAAATATATTCATCTTTTTTTCTGACAAATTTTTTGAGTGTGTAGGTAAAATGGACAGTAACATACAATATGTTGAAACAGAAGAAGAAGCAGACTTGCACTATGTTCCAGGACCAATGAAAAGCAATAACACTCTTTATTGTGCAGAAGACAAAGAAGATGCTGAAGAACACCTACTTAGCATAACGTTTAAGAAGGCAAAGAAGAAGCAGTCCAAGTACACATCAAGGAAGAAAGTAAAGCTTAAGTTTATTTGAAGGAAATGTATGCCTAGCTAAGACATAGACTAGCAGGCACAATGCCTAAGTGTTGAGGCATTGATAGTGTTGAATATTGTCCGAGTTGAGATTAAGGGGGTATGTTAAGAATTGTAATCTCACCGGTCCACTATCCGTTATTGGTGCATTAATTAGTTAAGTCATTAGTTAGTTAAGTCTGACTAGGACACCTTGTTTTCCCATAGTATTTACTATCCCATGGTATTTACTTGTGGTTTTTGGTATGATGTAATGCTATATATACTTGCGGTTAATATTGAGAAGGCAAGCCATTACCCATTGTGTTTCTCCTCTTCTTACTCTTTTTACTGTGTTCCACATTTTAATAATAGCAACTATTTATATTGGTCAACCATCCATGTTGATTCAACCGTAGGTAAACTGGTACACGCTCTTGATCTTGCACTACTAGATAGTACACAATGGGAGCTATGTCGATCTTGAATTGGGTCAAAAAAGGTAAACCCACATGTCTATCGTAATGCAAAGAAAGCAGAAGTAATGGTCGAGTGTGTTGTTCTCGATTCGATAATGTAGAACAAAACTAGATAATGCAGAACAAAACTATGTTTGATTTTAAATATTGACTTAGGTTTTATTAGAAGAGGTTTTTTTTATTATTATTACGTGGATAAGTGTTTATATTTTACAATTTTATATGGATAAATAAAAGTCTTATTCCTAAATTGCACCAACTAAATTAAATTACTAAATGGATGTACTAATTTTAAAATCATTTTGTTTTTTTTTCTTAAAACATAAGATGAAGCAGACTTTTGCAGAACTGCAAAATAAACTCTAGGACACGACATTGTAAATTGGCCTTTAAAAAGGGTTGAAGATATTCCATGAAAACAACTGAAAAATACTAGAAAGAAAGAATAGTTGGTAGTTTAGCTTACTATTATGCTACCCCTAGAGCTCAACCTTATAGCCATTAGCCTTTGTTGAAATAGTTGCAACTTGCACCTTTGACATTCATACGACATCAACAAACACTTCAAAGCTTAAAACCAAAATGTGGAAAAACAAACTAGAAGACACGAAGTATGTTCAAGAGGCACGAGCAACATTGGAAGACCAAATGTTCTTCTTCCAGTTAAAAAAAAGAAGATACATTTCACAACATCCAGCAGTGAGAACAAAGAGACTGGAGTGACATCCATTCAAAGTCCTCGATAATGCAAATGAAAATCTTAGATCCAAATCATAGTTTAAGGATTCTTCAAAAGAATATAAAAAGATGATCTAAGCTCTATATCTGACTATCTTAAAATCCCTTAACCACATCATTTCCATTAAAAAACAACAAACAATAAACCCTAAAATTCAAAAGCTCCGATAATTAAGCTATCAGCCATGGCTGTGAAGGTACCAAAATGAGAGAAGAATCAAAAGCTTACCAGCAAATTAAAATTAAAAGAATAAATGGGTGCCAGCACTACCCCTACTTCAAAAGTCATCACATGAAAAACATGCCTAGATATTAAGAAAAAAAGCAAATTACAAATTACATTCACAACATCACACAAAACTGGAAGCTATTTATATTTATTTGTGTATAATCTCAGCATAACACATACATGGATAACAAAGAGAAATACCAACGAATAAAGAAATGCCAATACAACGGCCCTATTGGTGACTAAATCCTCATAGTACCATATGAAATCCATCTCTTCCCACACAATACAAAGGAAGCCATTAACATATTCCATGCCAAGGTATTTGGCAACATCAAGCCAATTCGGTTTCACACTATGAAGGAAGCCATCAACATATTCCATGCCAAGGTATTTGGCAACTTCAAGCCAATTCGGTTTCAGAATCACCACTTCAAAATACATTATTTTGTACTCATTCACGTCCAAATAGTAGTAGAAGGAGGCGCCATTATTCCATTCCAAGTCATACAACTTACTACCCAGGTGCTACAAGATGGCCTCAACTCAAACCCTCAATCCCAACTAGAATAACAAAATCACTCTACTCATGCAATGGCACTTGAGCTTGGCACTTGAGCTTGCCAGAGAGACTACCTAGGCTTGAGGCCAAAGGGCTCCCTAGATCAAACCCTGAATGACAATAACGCAAAGAATTTCGCATAGCTTAAGGAAGTTATTATTTTCAATTGCAGTGAGGCCATGAATATAACTTATGAGAAGGTAAATAGCTTGCACAACCAGTGCTAGGTAACGCTTCAATGAAAATAGATTTCAATTAAAGAAAAGACTAAAGTTAATGAAAACAATGTTTTTTTAAATGATTATTTCAAACACTAACTCCATTAATAGAGTAACCATACTTAACAATAATTTAGCTGCGTTAGTGGTTATAATTATATGGATTATAAGTAAATGTGTTTAAATTTAAATTGATCTATGATATTATTTATTTGGTTTCGTCGATGATATTATAAATAAGATTAAGCAACAAAGCTGCATATTCCCAGACTTTAGATTTGAAAGAAGCTGCATATTCCCTGGCTTTAGATTTAAAAGCTTGAAGGGAGATATGAAAAATTGGACAATGAGAATATCGACATCTTGATTTCTAGGCATTAAACCTCATGCCGGAAAATACATCCGTTTCAGTGAACTCACATGTTTATTATCTTCTTGTATTGCTACATGCATATATACTAAAAATAAATACATCATACATAAGCCATACAAGTTTACAACACATTAACATGACACGCATGAAATGAATTTGTTGATGTTCTTATGATTGCATCCTTTAACAGTAGTGTTAAAGTGTTCATCACCAGAATGGGATCATATGATATAATTTGCGAAGAATCCAAGGACCCACCAATAATATGAGGACCCAATATTTAAGTTTAAAGGATCAAGAATCAAAATCTTTTGTTGTCTCTTAAAATGTTTAAAGGGATCAAGAATCGAAATCATTTAAGAGCATTAGTTGCTATTACTTATCAAAGGCCAGTGAAAGTTGAATGTTCAGTTAGCATGCTTATGACAACACAATCTCCAGGGAAATAATAAAACCATCGGATTCGAATGAAATCCATGTCATAAGAAATTCCCACGTTTTTATGACAACACAAAGTTAAACCCCAAATTATTATATTACGTTAAGTTTAAAATATTGCAATCTTGGAAAAATATACAAAGGTGATTTTCCCACAAAGAAAGTTAATGTGCTGGTCAATATTTTAAATGGTTAATGATGATCTCCATGGAAATAATAAAACATGTATATGCCATATATCCCAACCATAAGACCTCAAAAGACGTACAGATGCAAATAACTCCTACTTCAATATATGAAAAGAACATACACAAATCAGAATCTATGTTCTAAAATGTTTGTAGCCACTTTGCTTCCCACTTTCACATTGTTTAATTGACCAAAATATTTCAAATTTACACGTTCATGAGTACTGCACTTCCTCTATTGTATTCCTATTAAATATGTTCTTTATACGATATGGAGGTCTCGAAATGTCTGCAGATCGCACATGAAGGCTGTGCATGATCCACAGCTGTAGAGCATGGGGTTGTCGCACTACACAAAGCTTCAATAACTAAATATTTCCATGTTCCTTACAACTTTGAGCTTAGAAGCCTTGATTTTGTTTTAGCCATGTTATGGAAGTGACTTATTTGACCAAATCCTCTCTTATGAAACTCATACATCAATTGTATTGTAGTAGTTGTATGTGCTTTCCTTGTAAAAGCACAAGGACTAACTAACACTTACGCCACCCTGTGTGAGGGAAAGATAGAAAATAAATTCAGGCAGGGAATATCGAAGTACCATATTTTTTTTATGAGTCTAGCCGTATATATGCAACATAAATTGGGCAATGAGCATTGTATGAGTGGAAAATCATTGAACTCTCTTATATCAGGAACGATATATGATTGTGCTTTAGGAGATTCGTACAAAACCATGATAACACGGGAAAACTATAACCATACAATCAAACAAATAACCATATAATCAAGTAGATCCTTCTTACCATATAGTTAGTGGAGAAAGCGAATGAAATTTAAAAATATATTCCATAAAAATGAATAAAAGTTTATAAGATGGTGCCATACATTGTCAATAAGATAATTATTATGAATTTTAAACATTCAATGAAAAACATGGATACAAAGACGATAGAATAGTGTTGCGAGCCATTTACAGTGATGCCGGCGATGATGATGAGAGGAGAATGAAAGAAAAATAAATTAGCGCCCCTATGATTATGCTTAACGCAATGAAATAATGTTAAAGGAAATTGTCATACCATGCAAGACTAATGACATCAGGTAAGCCAATGCAGATCAACTATTGTTTCTATATTAAGAAAATTATTCATATGCATTCTCTACAACAATTGTCTCTTTTCCTTTGAACAAAAATTTCAGCTTTGAAACATAAGTATTGAATGAATACTACAAGATAAACAACCTTTTCTATCATCCAAGAACACGGGGCTAGAGTAATTTATGAGTTGCATCCATCTACCAACTCAGTTTTGCTCCAGGATTCCTTTTGTCTTAAGATATAGGTTTTCTAATGTGGCCTCTCGCCCATTCCACGAATTTTAAGAAAAAATTTAGTCAAGGGAAAAAATGCACACCTTGCCTAACATGTGACCTCTGAGACTTAGGGGAGGCAAGGGAATGATCACTCATGATAAAGAAAGACATTACTCTGCCCAAAGCCCAAAATTTCAACTGCACACATAGAAATATAAGGTATAATGTGAAATAATAACACCTACAATCCAAGTATACAGTACCGCTCCACTATTTTTAGATTTTTTTTTAGAAATTATTATAATTGTTCTCTAAACAAATGAAAGAAGCATTCAAGACTCAAGAAAAGGGAGAAAACCAATCTCAACCCTAATACCATGACTTGTAACCGGAGAAATCATATTAATTCAATAGCTATGTTAACCAGGCAATCCATGTCGATTCAAACGTAAAGCCTAAAACTATGTACAAGAGAAAACCAAAGAATCAGCACACGATAGAGAATATATAGAATTACAAAAATGATTCCCAGGAATTCCAAAGGCCACAACAACATTTAAACATGGATTACTCCATGCTATGTATTTAACCGCCAAAAATTCCCTTGTCTGGAACTAGAACAATAACCCTAACATGGCATTTTTCGATATTCCAAAAAAATCTAGAATCGAGTATTGGCTTCTGTTGGTTTGCTAAATCCATTTTAGTTTCTTATATCGTTGGTATTGATCCAAATGGGGAGATATGCTAGCTTATAACCCTACATCACATGCTTTGGATCACCCTAATCAAATATTTAGCAAAGAGGAGAAACACTTACAAATATCCCCTCGTTCTACTGGAGAGAAAACGCAAAAAATGAAACCCAAAGAACAAAATCATTCAACGAGAAAATACATTCCTGAATCCCTAATCAAACACAGGGTATTAAGTGTTGTGCCTCAAATGTCACGTCCCCTCCCATCATACCAATGCAATGGAGAGGATCGTGATGCTAAAACTGAGCATCTAGCCCCATGAGCTTTTAAATAAGCATTCACATAATATAAAAGAACATACGAAATGTATATTTATAAGAAAAACACAGCGGAAATAATTTCGGTAACACATCCATCATACATTCAAGATATTCATTAAATAAATAAATGCAAAGTTAACACAAGAGAGTACTTATCTTATAACAAAGTAGTCCCAAGCAACTGGCTATGCAACTGCAACGTTCCACCCAACCATAGGCCAGTTGTGCTTATCAACCTCTTGATGCAACTGCCACCCCCGAGCTGGTCATGATTTCTACAAGGAACCAGGGAATAGCGGACTCACACATAGCCAAGCATACACCAAGATGAGCCAAGCCAATCTACAATTGGGTTTATCAGGCTGCTAGGAAATGGAAAGGAAGAATTGCTAAGCTAGTGAGCTCAAGCATAGAGCCAGGGATACCTCTACAAGATCTATCTAGCTTGGCACCCACAATGCCTACACACCCCACTCAAGGAAGTATTCCCTTCACCAATGCACAGTCCCTCAAGCCATACCTTCCAATCTAGAGTGTCTAAGGTGTGCATAGAAGAGTAGCCAGCCCTCTTGATCTTCTTGAGAGGTTACTCCCTCCACTAGGTTTATCAAGCCAATTCTGTCCACTACCACTCCAAGTTTCTTGCTCACAGGTTCAAATCAAAACCGGGATGCACATAACAGCAGAACCACACTTATTGGGCATGATAAAAACATTTCTTCAGTGGGATTCCCAAAGAGGGGGTTTCTACCAATTCAGAAAAAACATGGGAAAACCCAAAAACGAAATGGCAATTGGGGAACAACCCTGGAGAGCAGAAATCGTTTTCAGAAAAACGCCCATGGGTATTTTGGGACAAAAATGACCTCCATCACAATCCCAAATCGTGGCCCTTCTCTCCCAGCTACTGTATAATGCAAAAACAACTCCCAGGCATGGAAAATGCAGGAAAAATGGTGAAAAACGTGATGGGGAAAGACCCAGTAGTTCAAACTGCGTGAGAGAGGAAAGACTATGGGTTCAGAATGGCTTTGGGCACCATTTCGTGGGTGTTTTCTTGCCCAAGGAGACAAAATACAATTTCCCAGGTTGATGGCTTGCCCATACACGAAATTGGCTGCCATACCTCTTCATTCCCAAGGCATTAACTGCCTCAACCAATTTCTGGAAGAATTAAATGATTGGGTCCATAACCCAAAATGGGTAGTTGGTGGTTTATGGGTTTTCTCATTGACACATGGATTAACACCATTGGCTCAAGGGTTTGAATAATTTCCCTCCCTATTCCTTGTAGAATCATGCCCCCATCTCTTTGTTGCATTGCATAGCTAGTTGTGGGTTTTTCATTAAAATTCGTATTTACATGATGTCTTAATTTACATTGTGCCTATCTAGCACAAGAACCATAGGCATCTATTTTTAATTGCCGATACACAAAACGCTAAATCAATGGTGGGGCCTTGGCCTTGAGCTCCTCACCATGATTAAATATCAATATTTACATCATTTACGATTTAATGCGAAGGGGGTCAAAATGGGGATGTGACATCAGATGTAGTGACAAAAAGCATTCAACATGCATTTTTTTGATGATACGTGCTACATTAACACATCATCCGCACAACATTACAGAACATGGGCATTCAAAAGATATGGTAACCATGCAACCTCTGCCACTTAAAACATTCACACCAAACCTATATAGAAGAAAATACAAAGAATCAACATATCACTGATGCCAAACAATTGTGAATAAATGATTTTGTAGATCATTACCTAACTTCCTATCCATACTAATATCCGTGTTGGGTGTGGAGTAGAATTCCCACTGGACAAGATTTTCTCCTCCTCCTTCAGATACGCAAGCTGCAACAGTGTCATGTCACGTCCCCAACTCTCTCTGTTCCCTTGGGAGCACAGGATGCCATTTTTTTATTGCTGTACAACGTTGCATATAGTCTCTGAAACCAACCCGACTGGCCTAAGACCTCGTATTTGGATTGCTCAATTGCACTCAGGCTGTTGTAATCTCTAGTATCCTGCAACTATTTCCACAACGTCGTACATGCCAAACCAGGTTGGTTGGATATCATGACAGTTAGAACAAACACATATTTCCTCCCCGACCATCTCCTCTACCCGGACTCTCAAAAACTCGTTGAAATCTTTCCGAAACTAATAATGAAAATAAGCTTCTTTAAAAGCCAGAGATCTGCAACTAATGCTACAGCTGCAAGACATCCAGATAAGATAACATGACATGTAGACAACACGTTTCATTAGTTTCCTCGACTGCACTGCATCGAATCCGTCAAAAACTGCATTCCATCTCCTTCATTGAAAAGGAAAATCCTGCACCTTGACTGCAGCTACGCTATCGAAAAGGGGAATCCTTGTCAGGGCCAGCAGGGTCAGATTGTCAAAGAAAAATGAAAAGATAAATTCCACAATAAGACGATCGGCTGATAAAACTTAAGGAAATCATGGTGTAAAGAAGCATGCATTCTTTTTATGATGATTGTAAAGAAGCCAAAGATTAATGTTGACTTGGATGACTATGATTTTATATTGTAAAGAAGAATTTCATTAGTAATTAAGATTGTAGAATTTAATTGCCTTTCTATCTGGCAAATTGTAGAAGTTCGTTTCCTGTCTATCTGGCAGTCATAAATGATGGATTCCGAAGTAATTATTGACAAACATAATTAAGTGATTAAGTAGCCTAAATGTGACAAGTTCAAAAGCAAGAGAATGTTATATGATTTTGTAATCTCGAATGCTACTAAATGCAACCACTCTTTAACAAACCTGTTAACCTTGATGCCTCTCAACTCAACCCGATCCCTATGCATGTTGTCAGAATCACTAGGAAGAAAATATTTCAGTGTTAACTTTTGCAAGTTTAAAGTGATGTTCTATTTTCATTTTATTTTTATTTTTCTTAATCCGTGACAATGATAAAAATTGCCTTTTCAAGCACTTTCCACCAATAAAACTTACACACTTATTTAAATATTTTATTAAATAAATACAAATAAATAAATAAATTCTTTCAACTTTAGATAAACTATAATCAAGTTTATAAATACTTTTGTGCTAGGTAAATTAATAGTAAAAAGCGGAACATATAGTCTGCCTACGGCAAGGACTAAAAATATGTATATAAGTGCTCAAGTATTTTCATCTTTATGGTTACATTACTATTGACACATTGAAGACTTAATATTATATTATTATTATTATTGATTGTTTGGTTTGTGTAGAATTTTCTTTGTGAGTATTTCTAGTTACTTATAATAATAAAGGTTTATAAAATTAAATAGTGCTGATTTTTTAATCAAGTAATTATAATTATTCACATATTCTTAGGACATTGTTGACTATTTAGCCTTAAAAATGGTCTTTTTTCCTTAATTATTTTATCACATGAGCTATAATCAAAATTAAAAACATTAATACTAAATGATTTGCATTACAACCATAATAGTAAAAGGAACATGTAAGTGTGAACCTCAAACCTAGTTTCGAAAAGGTGAAAACATCGGTTGTTAGCATTATGGAATGCAATACTGTCATGGCCTTTAGTCTTAACCCCAAATACCAAAGACCAGAGTCAACCCTCACACAATAACCTTATCATGAGAGTTGTGAAGGAAAAAAAAATCAGAACAAAAAAAATCTAGAAGAGTGTGATTTCCCACAAGACTAAGGAGATGCTTGGCTGTGCTCCATTAAAGCATTGAGTTTGAAACAATCAAGGGTGAATGCATGGTGGAACATGACCTATATAGTATCATGAGAAACAAAATATGGATGAAAAAAGAGGTCATAGAGGCCCCTCAACCCCCATGACTCTAGTTTGTGCACATATGAATTGCTATTTAAATGATATACTTACTATTCCAACATACACATTACATCCCATAAGAGAACGTTTTTTTGGAAGTTGGGGAATGTCTTGCTATTACCTCACTAAAAAGAAGAAAAATTACAATTACTTTGTTTGCAATTTACACAACTTTGTTGTAAATAGAATTCAAGTTTAGCTTTTGGCATGTAAGATAGAGAAAATATAATTATCTAGTTGAAAGAGAGATGAAGAATAGAGAAAATATAATTATCTAGTTGAAAGAGAGATGAAGATGGAAAGGATGGTCATAGATTCTATTCTCATCCTTTTTTCGTTATTTTATTCATCAATGTTAATGTTGCAAGGGATCTAATGTTTCTTTTGCAACACATTGAATAGCTTCTAATATGTTTGCATACATTTTAAGTTTTTTATTTATTAAATTTCTCATTTTAAATGTATCTATGTTATGAATATAGCTTTGGTGGAATGAATAGTAAACAAAAAGGGGTTATCTTTTAGACTTCCTCCATCTTGTTAGTATGTAGTTTATCCATGAATTTGGTTCATCTGATTTTCTCTAAACGTATGCACTAATTTTGAAGAACATATTATGTGTTGGACATGGATAATTTTAGGGGCTAAATTTAGCTAATGTGCTAAATTTAGGCGGTTACAAAAATTTAATGGGCTATTTTCTTATATGGAAAGGGTTTTTTCAACTAAAATATAATCGCCCAATATTTATTAGAAGAAAAAAAAAAATCCAAAACAAATAGCCTCTTGTATAATAATGAGGAAAATGAAAAAAAATATTTTCACCTTAGCAAAATCTCTCTCCAATCTATCTTTCACCACGGTTTATAGAGAAACTCCAGTGAAATCACTCCTTAGCCCTCACTTTTTAGTAATGGAGGCTCTCACAAGTTATTTAGCCCTCCATTTTTCTTGTAATTCAGACATACGATTGCATTAGCCCGGATTATTAGTCAATTTCATGTTGATACCTTCTTTGAGCCCTCGATTTCCAGCATTTGAGGGAAAATCAAGGGTAATTTTGTCATATATAAATGTTGCAGTGATTCATGGTTCACCCACATCAGATTGCACTTGTAGTGTGAAGGTTCTAGTTTATGTAATTCCACTTTTCATTCTTAGTTTTCTCGACATTTTAATCTTCGCGCAACATCTCCATTTCATCGTAACAACTAGGTACAAAATGTCAATAATAATAATCAGGATTTTGAACTAGTTTCTCTATTGTTTATTACTATGTGGGCACATAGTAATTGAGTATGCGTATTTGTTTCAAGACTTGCCTCTACTCTTGAAGTATAAAAATATGGTTTTGTCTATAATACTCTCCTTCGAGGACAAATCTCTCCACGTATGCTATGTATTTTGAAGTGCAACCATAATAGCAACGCAGGATTTTCGTTAACGAATGAACTAACACTTCGTTTCCATAATATTTATTGCTATAACCAATGCCATATGTGTTTCTTATATTGTGGAATTCTGAAGATAACAAAAAAAACCATCTCGAGGGTGAACTACCTTAAATGTATTGGGTGGTAGTTTAAGAACAAGCCATGATTTAGAGATAATATGGAAAATAAAACCAATTGTATATATGCCAGCTTCAATTAATTAATATTGCAATGCCACTTGGATATCATGAATTGAAAGGATAGGAAAATATTTAATCTATTTAAATGAAATAGTAATTAACATATATGAGATAGGCATTCACTAAAACATGAATAAGGTAACAATTATTTAAACAACTATTTATCTATATAGATAGATAGATAGATATAAAGGAATATTTACAAAATGCTAAAACATGGGAATGAAAATAATTAAAATAATTTTTTGATTCTATTGGCTATTGCCCACAAGACATGACCCACTAACCAGCTCTTTATCCAATAAATATGACATAGTCCGATGTCATGTACCCATCGATAAACTCATGTGACCCTAGGGAACAAAAGCATATTTTCCAAGGTTTTGCACAACATGTACAACCTATATATAGACTAAATATTCACCAAAAAAATGTGTATAGCCCCCACATTGTTGGTTGTGGATCCTGATTATCTTACTAATTCAAAGGTCTTATTTCATCAGTGTTTGGATCCTAATTCCTGATGGGGGGATTGGTGGGTTCCACCCCCGCACCACTATTATTTCCAAGGGTTCCAGGCGGGGCAACGACAGCCTTTTGGAGCCCCCCTAGAGGGATTTTAGGGGAAGTGTCACTGAAGAGAATTTTTTCGGAAAATTCCTTGTAGAATGTTGTAATTTCATAGTCAATCTGGACTGTTCATCATTAGGTTACAAATATAATGGTAGAGATTATGTTTGTGTCTTTTTTCCCTAGAAGGAAACCCTCTTTTAAAGGGGGCATAGTATTATGGATGTGTAGTGTGTATGAGAGAGACTGAGAAGAGAGTGAAGAGGAAGTTGCATTGGATGTGTTGTAGGTTGTATCCCTTCATTTCGCTTGGCGGAATAAAGGAAGGAATAGTTGTTTCTCTGTGGATGTATCCCATATTGAATGAACCCGACGTATATTGGTGTCTAGACTCTTGTATTGTTCTCTTCTATGTTTTATTTCCACGCTCATTTTTGTTTTATTGCTTTGTGATCTGGTTTCTAACACACACAACCTACAACCAAACTTTGGATTACAAAATTTATCAAGGATGGTGAGTACCAACCTATAGTTTAAGAAATTGGCTAAGTACGGTTTTCCAATAGCCAATTGTCTCCATCAAACAATGAATTGGCATTCTAATGGTTTCATCAATTAGGTTTTTATTGTTCCTTGCAAGCAGATTTAGAAACTCATATATATTAAATTGCAACAACCACTTAATGGAAACCATACATCTTTGATCTCATATTAAGATGGATAGTGGGAAACATGTAGCTATTGGAATTCATCAAATACTATTAGAGAATGACATTATGAATGAAAAAATAGAGATACAGCTGATCATTTATCCTTGGAACCATTACCACATTGAGAACAACACATTAAACATGAACAAGAGAAACACATTACACAGATATGAGAGATTTTCATTTCACATAAAATCAATCACATAATGTACATAGATATTTTACCTTGGAAACCCAATGGGGAAAATAAGCTTTGAATGGTTGCTTAGTTCACATTTTAGAAATCTTAGGTACCAATGCAACTCATGTCTCTATGGTTCCCTCCACTATTGGCTAGAAAACATCTCTTTGAAATTCAAGTTACAAGAATATATAGGAGAGTTGGGGGGATAATGAGAACCAAAATATTGAACTTTCATTCCCATTCCTCATTTTTCTCTCTTATTTTCATTTTTCTCCATTTAATTTTATTATTTGTCCTCTCTTTCTTTTGATTTAGTTTACTTTTAATGTTTGGAACAAGGCTCTAACTCTAGCCTTGGCTTTGGATCACAACTTGGGATATTGGATCTAGTTTTGGATATGGCTTTAGCTCTAGTTCTTGGCTCACTTGTTCCTCCAATATAGAAGTCTTCTCATTGAATCTCATATCTAAGAAATATTCATATCAAACTCTTTAATCAAAATTCATTCCCATATTTAGAATGCAAGTATGTTTCATTCTTAAACTTGGAGATGACCCATATTAGCATACAATGAAATCCAAATTCAATTATGGTATGTGATTTCTCAGTGGAATCCAAATAATTATGCCATCATAAGACAATGCCATTAAAGGAGGTGTTATATACCCTATTCGACACTAGGACCAATTTATTACTGGCATGGAAACAAATCTTTGTTGTGAACATAAAACTTTGAAATCTTCAGATTTTGTAGTTCATCCATCATAATTTATTTAGTTCTATGCTCAACAAAATAAATGTATATTTTTTTTCAATCAATTTGTAAGTGCTTCATTTTATCAATTTATATCACCATGGAAAAGGAATCAATGACATTTAATGTTGTCTTGCATGTTCCTACATTTTGGTTGTAGGAGACTTTGAACATTGAGCTCATGGTGTGTTTATTAGAACATTCAACCCTAACTTAGTGTTGTCAAGTTATCTCTTTAGAAGTACCTTCAATTGTATCCAAAGTGGAGTGAAATGATCTCCTTTTCTACCACTCCTTTCCTCCAAAGGTCAAATGTTTTCTCTAATCACGACAATTTGATCCTTCTTCCCATTACATATTTACTAGATTTAAATAATTCCCAACAAATATATGCCATACAATATTCACTCCTACCATAAAGGATCATTAGTGAGTCTACTATGTCTACGTCTTATATAAATTAACAATAATGAAGAGAGATGGAACTTTGTCCACCATCCATTTACCACTACGTTTCTCCAATTGTTTTCTCATTGGTAAGTTGGTTCACGTAGGTACTATAATACAATCTATAGTTTGGATAGTTTATTACTTTTCATTTTGTACTAAGTTATTTTCGTGTGTTTCTATAATATTTCTATACAAGTATAAACCAAACATTTATGTTACATTTTGTAGGTAGAAATCATATATTTTCTAAATAAATAGCAGATATAAACTAAATAATCATGTTCCATGTGCATGTACATATCAATTAATTAATTGTTCCAAATGTATATAGCATGTACAATATAATTTATAACTTCAATTTAAATACCTAATTAAAGAAAAATACCTCTAAGATAGTAGATTTTTCTATGAAAACTCATATTTGTCTCTGCAAATTCCCACAACTAAAAATCAATTGCCAAAATAAATTTACCACCTAGCCAGCTAAAAACAATCTTTTGAGCTCCCTATCTCCAAGAAACTAAGTTTATTGGCCTTTGTACGCAAAACCCAAGAGCAACAGTCCAATTGATCCCAAATCTCCATTTTTCAAATGTTCTTCCCCTTAATAAGAAATCATACCTCCTCTACTGATTTTCTCATAAAAACATCACTTCCAAATCATCCACATTTCCCTTTCTATATTCTCCCTCATCACCACCCTTTATCCTTTCCTTTATTACCCTTATCCCTTATTAATTGTGGCAACCTCCTTCTTAACTACTATGTCAACCACATTAATTCCCTATAGATCTGGGTAGTTATGTGGAAAATTAACTATTTATATAAAGACCCACTGCCTATATTTACATTAACTTTGACATAACTCTAACATGATAGTTTTTCATGTTTTAATAATAATACAATTCCACATAACTTGACATATCATACATTGCCTAAATTTACATTAACTTTGACATAACTCTAACATGATAGTTTTTCATGTTTTAATAATAATACAACTCCACATAACTTGACATATCATACATTGTATTAATTAATGTACTTGAACATTAAATTGATATAACATAATATTATTTAATAATGTATTTTAACATTAAATTGGCATCAATATTTAATTATAATTAACACTTAACTAATATTTATTTATTTATTAATTAATCAACACCCCTTTCAAACTTTAATTGTCATTTATTTAACTATTACCCTATCCAACAATCATACTTAATTGTAGTTAAAACTTAATTAATATTTTTTATTAATTGAATAATACTCTTTTAAACTTCAATCATAATTTATCGAGCTATTACCTCATTTAATAATCAAAACTTAATTGCAATTAACTTAATTAATATTATCAATTAATTAATTAATTATATTCTTTTAAGCTAGTACCATCAACTTCCTATCATAGTTAATTAGTCATTCATGAATTAACTTCACATATGCATAAATTCATAATCGATAAGTAATACTAATTAATGTAATTAGTCACAATCACAATGCATCACTCACTAAATCAAATAGTTTAATAGTAATTCACACCAGGATATATAGATGAGTTATGTAAGTGTAGCTATTGCTTACATACTTCGTCTAGGTACTAGTAGTATTCAATCTCACATAACGCATAATCACACAAGTTATTACCTACTGATGTAGACTTAAACTATAATTTGCAATACCTAACAAATTACTAACTTAATATCATAATAACTTATGAAAACAACACATGTACTTAGTTACCATTCAACAATTCAACAAAGGTTTTCAACACACAAATATAATTGATTAAGTTTATCTCCATAACTTTGATGGCATTCCTAACTATCTACTTCATTCTATGTAGTTCACAACTAATTTCTTCATCCTATCCTTCCTCTATTGGAATATCCAGGAGCGTCAACTATATTGACCTAACTCCAGATAGAACTCACAAGTGGAGCTGTTGACTACATCGACCAAGCTTCTTCAGTAGGAACCCACTAGTCATCATAACACAACTTGTGGAGCGCATAATAGCACAACCCTCCCATGACTTCAGGTTCCAGAGGATAAATGGTGGGTAATGCCTCCACCCCTCCTATGGAACAAGGGTCAATGTCTATCAACATAGAACTGCATTGCTACTGTTGCTCCTAGGTTTTGTCATTGAATAACCTATTTGGGTAGTTGAGTTTCCTGGAACCCTGCACCTTCCCACACATCATGATAATAAACCAACACTCATACAAAACAACAGTACTTCATGTGCATACCATTTCTCTTTTGGAATTCATGCCATTGATGCCCTTCCACTTCATAGGATCCAGCGATCACTTATCTCTTTTGAACCTGTAGGTTAGTCTCCCAACACAAGATCGTGCAATATCGTGCAATCATTGACATGTATACATATTTCATTACTGATAAACAATAATGCAATCATTCATTTATATGTACCATGCACCTAGTATCATATTCATTTATTCAACATATAACTTTAAATTGGTATCCATGAACCCATCATATTTTAAATTTGCATGCTAGAAATCGAATTAAACTACAACCATAATTCGTAGTATTAACATCACACACACACACACACACATATTCCAAAAAATAGTAAGTCCATAGGTCCATAGTGTCAGCATACCGACTAAGTTCCAAAATAATAAGAAAAAAAAATAGCTAAATGGTAATTCAAATGGTAAATTCAAACCAAGGCATTACATACACCTACCCTTTAGGAAACTTTGTCCCGAAGTTGTAATCAAAATTGTGCGAGAAAATCAAGATGCATGGTCTCTGCATCCTCCCAAGGAGAAGAAACTGGGCTATACTTGTCCCACTTGACCTTAAAATGGTCCACCAAATGGTGTCTAAGTTGTCTAACCCTGCAATTCAACATACGTAATGGTTCAAACCTGATGGTCCCCTCATCTAAAACCTGCAGCTCCTTCCAATTTAATTCATGAGATTCATTGGCTATATAATGTCGTAAAACATATGCATGAAAAATATTATGAGTTTTATATAAATGGGGTGGCAGCACATACGATACGCAATGGGTCCAACTTTGTCCAAAATTTCAAAGGTTCCTATGAATAGTGGTGACAGATTTGTCCCTTTCCTAAACATGATGGTACTTTTACTAGGATTGATTCATATGAATACTACATCCCCCACTTTATAGTTTTAATCAATCCTATGAAAATCGGCATAAATCTTTTTTCAATCCTAAGCTTCCTTAACCATTGTCTAATATAAATCACCTATTCTTCCATCTCCTAAATCAACTCGGTTCCTACAATCACTCGATCCTCAAGCCTTTCCCAACTCAATGGTATTCTACATGGCCTCCCATATAAATATTGATAAGGTGGCATATCAGTTGAGCTATGGTAATTATTATTGCAAGCAAATTCTCCTAAGGTTAAGTGATTTTGCCAATCGATCTGTTGGTCCATAACATACATCCTAAGCATGTCCTCTAGCACCCTATTCACTTTTTCTATCTGCCCATCTATCTCTGGATGCTAATTTGTTCTTAATTTCAACAGAGTTCCTAAGGCTGACTACAACCTTGTCCAAAACTTGGATGTGAACCGGGCATCCCTATCTGAGATAATATTTTTTGGAAACCCATGAAGATGAACAATTTCATTTATGAATACACGTGTTACAACCACAACGTCATAGGTCTCCTTAACTGGAATAAAGTAAGCAGTTTTGGTCAATTTATCAATGACAACCACAATGGCATCATGCCTATGAGAGGTAAGAGGAAATCCTACCACAAAGTCCATGGAAATAACCTCCAATTTTGACATAATAATGTCATGCGATTGCAATAGTCCTACCAGACAGTTTTTTACTTGTCGACACTCAAGGCACCTAGAAATTAATTTTACCATGTCACGCTTCATTCATGCCCAAAAGAAAATTTCCTTCATATCGCCATACATATTCCTTACATCAAAATGCATGCAATAGAATTCTATGTGGGATTCCTTAAGTATATTTTATTTAGTCTCCTTCCTCTGGAATATACATCCTCCCTTGATATTGCAATAACCCATCTACTTCGAATTCATACCCTTCAAACCTAGGCTCCACAGGCCTCCTATTTTGGAGTTTCGAAGAGACCTTTAGGTACCAACTATATCCAACTATCTGTCCTAATACTCTCTCCCTCAAATCAACCTTTAAAGGTGTCAGGTAGAAAATTATTGGTTTTCTTCTTAAGGCATCAACTACCATATTCTCCTTCTCCTTGATGTACGAAACCCCGAAAACATACTTGCTCATAAATTCACTCCATCGCCTCTTCCTGGAATTGATGTCTCTTTGAGTGAAGATATACCTCAAGTTTTGGTGATCAAGTTTGAGCTCAAAGATTCATCCAACAAGGTAATGTCTCCAAATATTTAGAGATAACATCACCGCTACCAATTCTAAATCATGGGTGGGGAAATTCTCTTCATGTTGTTTTAACTTTCTTGATGCATAAGCTATTACTCCACCTTCCTGCATTAATATAGCACCCAAACCCTTCCTTAAGGCATCCATGGAAACTATAAATCCCTTGTCTATATCAGGCACTTGTAGAATTGACACACTCGTTAGTAATATTTTAAGCTCAATGAATGCAACATCACATTCCTTGGTCCATTCATATATGATCCCCTTACGCTATAAGGTATTTATGGGTTTCACAATATTTGAGAAACCTTCCACAAAATTTCTATAGTACCTTGCTAAACCCATAAATCTCCTCACTTCATGCGCATTCCTTGGCATGGGCCAATCCATTATGGCATTCACCTTTTATGGGTACACTGAAATTCCCTCTCTAGAAATTATATGTCCCAGATAATGGACCTCCTTTTGATAGAAAGAACATTTGGATAACTTACTGTATAACTTGTGTTCTCTTAAACATGGCAACATCTCTCGCAGGTGATCCTCGTTCTCTCTTTCATTCTTGGAATAGATAAGGATATCATCCAAGAAGACTTACACAAACCGATTTAAGTACTTTTGAAATACACTATTCATGAGGCTCATGAATACCGCCGATGCATTGGTCAAACCAAAGGGTAATGCTATGAACTCATAATGACCAAACTGAGTTCAGAAGGAATTCTTAGGTATATCTCCTTCCTTAATCCGAAGTTGTTGGTAATTTGATCGTGGATTGATCTTCAAGAAGAATGTCATCCCTTTCATTTGATCAAATAGGTCATCAATTCGAGCTATTGGGTACCTATTTTTCACTGTACATATATCCAAATATATGTAATCTATGCAAAGACACAAGGAACCATCCTTCTTCTTTACAAAAATTATTGGTGCACCCCATAGTGAAATACTTATTTTGATCATTCCTAACTCCAACGGGTCCTTCAACTGCATCTGCAACTCACAAAGCTATGGGGTCGTCATCATGTAAGGTGTCTTGGAGGTTGGTTTTGAACCAAGTTTTATCTCAATGGTAAAATCAATTTCTCTCTCATTAGGTAACCCAGGCAGTTCCTTGGGAAAGATGTCACTGATTCTGCTAAAACTGGGTACTGATCTAAGGAGGGTCCCTTTTCATTACTTACTACTTCAAAGATATATAACTAAAATCCATGCCTCATAAATCATTTCATGTTCGTTGTCAAGATGAAATGTAGGGACACATCCCACTTGATACCCTAGATCCTAATGGCCTTCCCTTTGTCGTTAAAACAAATAATTATCTTCTTGTAGCAATCTAAGAAAGCTCGATGTTCCTCAAGCCAGTTCATGCCTATGATAAGGTCATAAGTGGGCCTAGGTCCTAAGGTAGGTGATGTACACTTTGACTTGTTTAATAAACACCACGATATATATTATACATTTATCAACACTAGGTCCTACTACTTGTTTTACCCCTAAAGCAATTTCAACTAAGTTGAAATCGTCGTGCTCATAGGATGCCCACCCACATTTATCTAATGCATATGGATAAATAAAACTATATGTAGCACTGGAATCAAACAAGATTATGAGTTTAACATTATTGACTTTACCTGATGGTTCCACCATAGTGGATTGGTGTTCATCCTTATGGTTACTCATTGCTACCAATATTTGATGCTTATTGCCTCCATTCCCCATCGGGGCCTTTCCTTCTTGTTGCATGACACCATATCATAACTTGAGACAGTCACGTTGATAGTGTGGACCTCCGAAACCCCAACAAGAAACCTGTGATGGAGGAGGTGAGCTAAAATGATGAGACCTTTGAGAGGGGTTCCTTCCCCTAGAGCCCCTTCCCCTACTAACTGATCCCCGATAATTCCTTGCACTCTGGTGAGTCCCTGTTGTAGATAGGGATATTGTATTTCTTACTTATTCAATGTTTTTCTTACTAGTTCAATGTGTTGATTTTGGTTTATTCAATGTGTTTGGTTTGGTTCAACACTTGATTTGCGTTGAGTTTAAAGGAAAACATACATACCTGCAAGCTCATGTAGTATGGAACACATAGTGAAGGAAGTTTGGATCAAGTCTTCTCTTCCACTTGGATTTGGAAAAGGTGTCGGACGGAGGCGATTTGAGGGTTACCTACGGCCTTCCTTCTCAACAACAGCTTAAGGAGGCCATGTCCACCAGGCTTGTGATAAAAGAATTTCATATAAAATGTTGACTATCAGCTTTGTTTCATATATATATATATATATAATATATAAAAGAATTTCATATAAAATGTTGACTATCAGCTTTGTTTCATATATATATATATATATATATATATATATAGAGAGAGAGAGAGAGAGAGAGAGAGAGAGAGGTTTAATTTCCAATTTCATTTTGAACTTTATGTTTGTAGTATATTTAAGTAAAATAAAAAGGAAAATTTACTACCAGCTCTCCTTTTTACATATATAACTTCTTACTAACTTCTTCTTTTCTTTTTTTTGGTTTTGCAGAAAATTCTTTATCTAGTTTTCAAGGTGTCACATGGGATGGGATCCTCCTCTGCTTTCCTTGCATAACAAAATTGTTTTTGTTTCTTGTTTTGTTTTAGTTGATTTTTTTTTCTAGAGCGGGTTTCCAATTTGTAGTAAGCCCTATGGTTTGAGATACGAAACCATGGCTATGATACCATGAGTAGGGAATTTGTACAATTTATTTATGTGTGTTTCTGTGAATTTCTATACAAGTATAAACCATTTATGTTACATTTTGTAGGTAGAAATCATAAATTTATCAAATAAATAACATGTATAAATCACATAATCTTGTTCTATGTGTATGTAGAGATGAGTTAATTAATTCTTCCAAACGTATAGTTCATAACTTCAATTGAAATACCTAGTTAAAGAAAAGTACCTCTAAGATAGTAGATTTGCCTTTGGAAACTCATATTTGTCCCTGCAAGCACCTGCAACTATAACTCAATGGCCCAAGGAACAGTCTCTTGGGATCCCTAGCGCCAAGAAACTGAATTTATTTTCCCTCTAGAGCAATAGTCCAACCAATCCCAAATCTTTGTTTTCCAAATTTTCTTCCCCTTAATAAAAAATCAGGCATCCTCTGTGAAATTTCTCAAAAAAATATCGCCCCCAAATCATCTGCATTTCCCTTCCTATATTCTCCCCTCATCGTCGCCCTTTATCCTTTCCTTTATCTCCTATCCCTTATTAATTGTGGCAACTACCTTCTTATCTACTATGTTATCCACATTAATTCCCTATGGATCCGGGTGGTTATGTGGAAAATTAACTATTTATATAAAAACCCACCACCTAAATTTACATTAATTTCAACATAACTATGACATAACAATTTTTCTTTTTTTATTAATAATACAATTCCACATAGTTGTGACATATCGTACATTGTATTAATTAATGTACTTCAACATTAAATTGATATAACATAATATTATTTAATAATGCATTTTAACATTAAATTGACATCAATATTTAATTATAATTAACACTTAACTAATATTTATTATTTAATTAATCAACACCCTTTTCAAACTCCAATTATCATTTATTTAATGATTACCCTATCCAACAATCATACTTAACTGTAATTAAATCTTAATTAATATTTATTTATTAATTGAATAATACTCCCTTAAATTTCAATCATCATTTATCGAGCTATTACCTCATTCAACAATCAAACCTTACTTTTCTTTTCAGAGGAAACAATCAAACGTTACTTATAATTAACTTAATTAATATTTATCAATTAATTAATTAATACTCTTTTGAGCTAGTACCATCAATCTCCTATCATAGTTAATTAGTCATTCATGAATTAACTTCACATATGCATAAATTAATTATCGATAAGTAATACTACTTTATAATGTAATTAGTCGCAATCACAATGCATCATTGACCAAATCAAATAATTTAATAGTAATCCATACAAGCATATATAGATGAGTTATGTAAGCATAGCTACTGCTTACATAATTCGTGTAGGTACTCGTAGTACTCAATCTCACATAATGTGTAATCAAACAAATTATTACCTATTGATGCAAACTTAAACCAGAATTTGCAATACCTAACAACTTACTAACTTAATATCATAATAACTTATGAAAACAACACATTGTACTTAGTTACCATTCAGGAGTTCAACAAAGGTTTTCAATAGACATATATAATTGATTGATTTTATCTCCATACCTTCAATGGAATTCCTAACTATCTACTTCATTCTATCTAATTCACAACTAACTTCTTTATCCTATCCTTCCTCTACTAGACTATCCCGGAGAATCAACTATATTGACCTAAATCCAGATAGAATCTGTAAGCAGAAGTGTCAAGTACATCGACCAAGCTTCCCCAGTAGGCACCCACTAGTCATCCTCACACATAACTTGGGGAGTGCGACATAAAACATCCCTCCCATGACTCTGGGTTTCAGAGGATAAACAGTGGGAAATGCCTCCACCCCTCCTATGGAACAAGGTTCAATGCTACATTAGCATAAAACCACGTTGCTTCTGTTGCTCCCAAGTTTTTCCATCAAATAACCTATTTGGGTAGTTGAGTTTCCTAGAACCTTGCACCTACCCACACATCATGATAATAAACAAATACTCATAAAAAAATTAATGCTTCACTTGCATACCATTTCTCTTTTGGAATTTATTTCACCAAATTACTTCCACTTCTTAGGATCTAGCTATTACTTAGCTCTTTTAAACATGTAGGTTAGTCTCCCAACACGATATCATGCAATATCGTGCAATCATTGACATGTATACATATTTCATTACTAATAAACAATAATGCAATCACTTTTCTATGTACCATGCACCTAGTATCATATTCATGTATTAGAGATATAACTTTAAATTGGTATCTACGTACCCACCATCTTTTAAATTTGCATGCTAGAAATATAATTAAAGTACGACATCGTTCATAGTATTCACATAACACACACACACACACACACACATCCCGCAAAATAGTAATTCTGTAGGTCCACAGTGTCATCATACTAACTAAGTTCCACAATAATAAGAAAATACAAATAGCTAAATGGTAGTTCATATGGTAACGTAAAAATGAGGCATTACAATTCACCTACTAGCAAGTTATTCTTCTACTAGATTGCAATGAATGTAACATCACCCCATGATTGGGATCATTTTCTTCTCTCTCTTGCTTCCACTAAACAATTGCTTGCTTTGTTGGTGAGGTTAACAACTTTTTTTTATGCAAATCTATGAACACTTTATGCTCCTTTGGCTACCAAGACCCCTAGGGCACTCTTCATCTCCTTTAAGATTCACTCTCCATGACATGTTCTTTTGGTTGTATGGTTAGTGGGGTGAACCTATTGATGTACTTGTCAATACTTTTCTTCCCAATGGCCACTTAACTTGTACCAGTCGAAAAATTTATTAGTGTTTCTATATGGACTACTTGACATACTCATTTTCTGTGTGTGTGTGTAAATAATTTATATTTGGGTTTGGGGTCGAAGCCTTTTTGTCATTCCTCCTCTAAAAATAATCAAGATTTTGGCATGTGTCTTTCTTGTCGGGAAACAATATGCCGCATGATTTCATTTATTCCCACACAATTAGAACACCTCTTAGTTGTTAATTTTTAGCATTAATTCACAACAAGAACATAAGGATCACTGAAAGAAACACAATCACAAGATAGACAAATATTTATCCTGGGAAACCCTCATGGGATAGAAAACCCAGTAAATCTTTCCTCAATATAGATGATCAACCAATACAAAGATGTAGTCCCCAAACAGTATCTCCTTCTCCTCCTATGAAGATCTCTCTCTCTCCTATGCGCAATACACAAGTGAGTGAATGAGTGAGTATAATGAAGAACACACCTCCACTATTTATACTCATCTTCTAACTGACTTTTCACCCTAACTGGGACGACCTCTCCTAAGAGATTCTAATAACCCCTAAACAACTAACTCAGGGCGCCGACCCCACAAGGGAGGTCTAATAACCCTAGTTACCACATTATCTCGGAGGAATAAACATCTTCGGATACATGATAAAGTCATGACGGAGGAATGAAACATCTCTGGAATAATAAAATACAAATATAATATTTTTAGAAGTTACAATATTTCAACACTCCCCCTTAACGAGAAGGATATTATAACAACATTTGCAGGAGCACGGAGTCATCAACTACATAATACATGATACATCTATAAATCATTGGAATCTTTCTTTAACATCATCAGTAACTCAAACAGTTACTGGAACATCTTCAAATCTTCAATAATGGAATATCAACATCTTCAGTACTGAGTCTTCATCTTCTGCAGCATCCGGACAGCTACAGCAACATCATCATTTGGATCTCCTGATCAACAACATCATCATTTGGATATCCCGATCATCATCTGGATCTCTCGATCAACAGCATCATCATCTGGATCTCTTGATTGGTATCTGGATCTCTCGATCAACAACATCATCATCTGGATCTCTCGATCAACAGCATCATCATCTGGATCTCCCGATCAACAACATCATCATCTGGATCTCCCGATCAACAGCATCATCATAGCAGCATACTCTGCAATACACATGATCCAATTACGGGATCAATCCCTCTCGCTTTAGGACATAGGTCCAAGGATGATACAATCCTAATCCGCTTACGGGATGATCAATCCCTCACAATTTAAGACACCTCACATGTCTATGGATGATGCAATCCAGATCTACTTTACAGGATGATCAATCCTTCTCACTTTAAGACACCTCTCATGTCTATGGACAATGCAATCCATATCTACTTATAGGATGATCAATCCTTATCAATTTAAGACATCTCTCATGTCTATGGACGATGCAAACCAGATCAACTTACACGATGATCAATCCTTATCAATTTAAGACACCTCTCATGTCTATGGACAATGCAATCCAGATCTACTTACAGGATGATCAATCCTTATCAATTTAAGACACCTCTCATGTCTATGGACGATGAAATCCATATCTACTTACAGGATTATCAATCCTTATCAATTTAAGACACCTCTCATGTCTATGGACGATGCAATCCAGATCTACTTATAGGATGATCAATCCTTATCAATTTAATACACCTCTCATGTCTATGGACGATGCAATCCTATCACGTACATTTTGAACCAACTGTTTAGGGACGATGCATGTTGGCTTAAACTGACCCAGAGGTTTTCAATTAGACCCAGGTTCTTTGTGGTTCTCCCTTTTACCAACAAAACCCCTTCGTACCGGCCCTTTCGGCAACAACCTGCGAGCAGGTTGAGGTCTCACCTGAGGTCTATCTTTATGGGGTACTATGGAATCAGGTTTCCACAGTAAATGATGAGTTGTTTATAAGAACAAGCTGCGCAGCGCAGGACATAAGGATGGCGTTGCGGGAAGAGTGACGTGGTACACAGCAGGATCTATGCTGCGAGCAGTACTGCGCGGTGCAGGAAACACTGTGGGCCGCACCAAGGGTTTCGTACTATTGTGAATCTTCTACTGGGACTACGAATCACCCACAATTATCCTCTACTTGGAAAATATCGGAAACGTTAAGGCACTGAAATGAATATCACTCATCCATTCATTCAGGCACTTACTAGTTATCTTTCTAGCGTTCATTCTAGAACTTGGATTATTACAATGTGAACCGAAAGGATAACATGATTAACTGTGTTGTGTTCCTTCACTGTGCTTAAGAAAGTATTTAAACTTAAATGACTGATTCACGACCTTAATATAGAATTGAAATGTTTGCCATTCATCTGCTTCCGTGGAACCTAGCATATCATTCCCAAACTTTCCTATTGGTAAATGCATATCAAAGTTCTCATATTACATCATGCAAGGAAACATTCAAGCATTCATTCTACAGAAAATACAGACAGTCATTCATTCATAAACATCATCTCATAACACAAGATTTAACGTGGTTCACTTCCCCGGATGGAAAGCTACGTCCACAAGAACAATTGGTAATATATTTCTTTCAAAAGGGATGGGGCAACCGTTCTTAGTCTGCGCACTCAGCTGCAGACTCTCCTTTCTCTCGGCTAGGTCTCTGTGCACACAGTTGCAGAGCCTTTATAATATTCTCAGCTCGGAGAGATTCTACAATACAAAAGGGTTATCTCCTTAAGTTCTCAGCAACTGCAAAAGAATAATAATAATACGGAAAGAGAACAACCCACAAAGCGAACCACACTGAGAACAACAACCCAAAAGAGAACAACACAGAGAACCCCCATCCCATACAAAATGTCTTCTTAAATATATCATGCCCAAAGGTCATGTCTGTACAATGTTGAAGACCTAAAACCCAAAACCCTAAGGGTTTCCAAAACTGCGTCGGTTTTCCAAACCGGCTTGTTGGCTCCTGGTAGCGTCTGCTTGATCATGGCGGATCTCCACGTCCTCATTCTGTCGCTATTGGCCTTCCTGTCACACGCGTGCCTACAGGCTGCTTCTGCCGAACCGTTTCTCTCTAACGGTTTTACCTTCTAAGCATGCCAAACGTCGCTTTCCTTAACAACCCACGCATGGTCGCCTTCCTGTTTTGCCTACGTTCGTCGCTCGGCAATCTTGAAATATCTTTCCAAAAATGGCTGCTACCGGTCGAGCCGGTAGCTACACTTGATACTTGTCCAGCACACCGCTTTGCTGGCTCCACGTGGCCTCCTCACTCCACAGCACTGCTTTTGCGCAGTACTGGTCTTCTCATCACGGCCAAAACTTCGACGATGTGCGCAACTCCGCAGTCTCGTCAAAAGTTGGATGTTGTGCGCAACTTCGCAGCATCCTCAATACTTAGCCAAAATTGTGTTTCTGAGCTATGCTCAGCTCAGCTTTCCCTACTTGCCTCAAAAAGGTGCTTCCAAAACTTTAACTCAACCTGGGCCCAACATGCCCCTAACAATTACATGTGGCTCATCCCCGAGCCACTAATTGTTTCAACTATCTCACTCTGCGCCACGACCGATGGGACGAACTTGGCCGCAAACTCGTCATATGTACTGCACAACTGTACCACTGCTTCTCTTGTATCCTCCTCAACTTGTTTAATTGTCTCAAGTAGTGTTGGAGTTATTTCTTGTCCAATTTGATCTTGTACCTGCTCCTGGCTATCGCGCAGTTCTACTAACTTATCTTCAATCTGTTGCGATACCGCCATGGCATTCTCTAGGAGCTGATGCGACTGATTATCCATCTCAGTCTCTTTTTTTCGTAATTCTTGTACTTCTTTCTTTAAGCTGGATATCTCCTTGTATCTCAGCAGCCTTTCTCTAGGTTGCAGAGCTTTCACCTCTGCGTTCAACTTGTCCAGCATGGTCTGTTTTTCTTGTACCGCAGTCTTGACCTGCATCAACCCTTGATCCTCTTCAAGGGTCGCGATTTCCTACGAAACTTTATCCAAGAGAGATTGGCACTTAGCCATCTCACTTGTGATGCTTTTCGAGGCGGCATTCACTGCTTTCTCTCTGACTTGATGTTCAGTTAATGGCGCCTGCTTATTCAGCTTATCCTTCAATGTAGCAATATCGGCCTCATAATAAATCTCTTTATCCTGCATCTCCGTCTGCAAGGATCTCACCTTATCTCGAATCCTCAGAAATGTGTTCGCAAGATCATCCTGGATTTCTATGCCTTTGATATCCTTCGCCACATTGGATATGGTGGTCTCCAAATTTTGTCGGCAGTCCTGTTCGTTGCGTAGTTGTACTTCTACCTTTTGCTGAATTTGTTTGTTTGCTGCGGTGAGTTCTGCCTGTAACTTCATTGATTCAACCGTCCATTCATGCATCTCCTCCACGATCTGCATGTGGATGAAGTGCAATCCTGGTAACGGGATTTTGGCTAGGTCGAGCTCTACCCTCTCGACTCCCTTTGTGTCCAAGACCACTTGCTCTGCTATTGGAAACACAATAGCCAATGAATCCACATGGACAATCTAAGTCTTCGACGGTAGCATTATTGCTAGTTGTTAGCTTCCCTGCTGCGAGGTTCCTACCGAACTCCTTTCAGCCCCTGCTTCCTGCGGCAAAATAAGGATTTTCTGGACATCGTCCATTTTCTTCATTAGGCCTTGCATTGTGAGCCTCATCTAGTGCAGGTCATCGTGGATGACCTTGTCCTTCTTTTCTTTAGCCGCCATAAGTTCCTTCATCTGCTCTGAGACTGTTTCGGCTATCATCTCGTAGTCATCATCATTGAGTACTTCCTCTGATTGAATCTTTGTAGCCTTCACCTTTTTCCTCAATTTTGGCTTATCCGAAGTCTCAGCTTCTTTTCTCTTCCCTGTTTCTTCAATAATTGGGCATGAGAGCGGGATCGGCTCATCTTCTGCTGAATCTGTCTCCACGTCCATGACCTCTACGCGGAACTCTACTGGCCAATATTTCATGAGATTCTCAATATCCTGCTCATACATGATGTGCTTTCCCGGGAACCATTCCAGTTTCCTCATTTGTGCTTTCGGCGATATGAAGATACATTTCATATCCGCCTCAAAGTCGATGTTGCGGATATACTTCGCCGTGACCTGCTTTGTAATGCGGGGTGTCTTCGTGATTGCGTCGCGCAGCTGGATATAGTATTGGTAAAATACTTCTGCTGTCACACGCTGGCGCTCTGCATTTGTGCCTGCCCAGAGGTTAATGAACTTAAATCCTCTAGGATCCTTGGTGTCCATCATGAGGCCCACATAATCTCCCGGCTCCTTCCATCCGCACAAAGCAATCAGGACAATGAGCCAGGTGAAATGGAATTTGCTGCCATTCACCTGGGTGTCGTTGAGTTCTTCAAGGAACTCATTCAACAGAAACTGACACCAATTAAAGCTGTTGCCTTCGGCCACTGCGGCACCAAGGAGTATTGCGCCCACAGGCACCTCCGAAGGTCTAGCTGTTTTGAGCATCTTGCCTGCGAGCAACTGCGTTACAAATCTTGTTTCTCTGTCCTCTATATCTTCTGTCAAGAATCCTCTTTTTTCCTTTACCACCGAGTGGGTTTTCTTCATCTTCTCAACAGCCTCTTTTTCTTTTCTCTTCCCCTGGAAGAATTGCTTCGGATCCTTACCACGCTTGCTTAGCCCGGTGATGCGGTGGATCAAATCAATGTTAATGTCAATGTTTCTGTCCAACCACAGATAACCTTGGTGGATTCACGCCATGAGTGTGCGAACCACGATATTCAGTTCTGGAGAGCGGTCAAAATGTGGTAATCTCAGCAAGTTCAGTAACCCTGACTGAACGATAGGTGCTAACCAACTATCAGCTACCAAGTTCAGAGTTCCCTTGGCGTCCTTTTTCCAGCACATATACTAGTCTGGTTGAAAATCCGGGTATTTGGGAACATCTGGCTCGTCTTTTTTCATTCCCAAGAGGTCATAATCCTCCCATTTACAATCTGTTATCTCTCCCAGCAGATTCTTAGCAACGTTTACATGCTTTGACATAGGCGACAGCGGGATGTCATATCTCTCATTCTTGGACAATTTAAACACAGGGGCATTCAGTTCCCGCGGGGAGATATATTCAGGTGTCATCTTCAAAGGTTTTGTCTGAAAGACTGGTGCTTTCTGTGCCGAGGATCCCAACTTTATGATGTTGGATCGAGGTGCAGTTACAACTTTTCCCTTATCTTTTGGTTTTTCATGCATCGTGGGATTAATTCTTGGTGATCTGCGGGATCCTTCACCTTGTTCTATGGCGACCTTCTTAACTGGAGTTTTCATTAACTGCTGAATCCCTCTGTGCTGAAAGATCCTCAGGGCTTCTTCAAGGATCAGTTCTTCTTCTCTAAAGGAAGGTTCGGACATTCACAAATGAGGTAGCGGCTAAGGCAGACAGAATACAGATGGCTACTAGCTCAGAGAGGTTAATCGCAAGAAAATTCTAAGTGCTTGGTAACGCCCGCGAGTCTCCCAATGATGTTATTTATAGGTGCAGCAGACCCTCTCCCGCGCCCTTCAACGGCTAGATAAGCATTTAATGTGGTGTCTGTTGGCGAATTTGAGCGGATCCTTCGGTCTTTTCTGTTGTCAGCGTGCTCAGAACGGCTATCTTTGCTTTAAATGCTGAAGCGGTTGCTGCAACGGTCATCTAACAGCTATTTTTCTGAAAAGCCATGCAACGGCTATTTTTCTCTGGGTGCTACGTCGAACTGCGCGGCAAGCCATCAACAACCCTGCACGGTTACTTTGCAGTGCCTAAAATTTCCAACTGCGCGGCTTCCACTATATATATATATATATATATATATATATTTTTCGCGTAGCTTCAACAGTGCTGCGTAGTACATAGATCATTCTTCTTATCATACCTTTTTCCTTTTATCATACATGTATAGACTTCTTTACATTTCTAGTGTCCACTTTCAACTGTACTTGACACTTAGAACTTCCTTCCTTTGTTCGTTATTCAAAGTTCTGCGAAGCAGTGCTATCATGGTATAGCTTTAGCCTGCTTCCGTTTATCAAAGTTGGCAAGGTATCACCAGCTAAATTGGCTAACTGGACTGCACCAGTGTTAGTAACATGTATCACAATATATGGGCCAAGCCAATGCATCTTAAATTTACCAGGGAATTTCATGAATTTGCTATCATACAAGAGGACTAGATCACCTACCTAAAAACACTTGTTCTTTATATGGCGATCATGCCATGCTTTCTCGCGGTCCTTCTGAGCTTGTTGGTGGAAGCCTACGATGAAGCGATCTTCCTCCAAGCCCAGTAAATGTAGTAATCTTTCTTCAAGACCTTCGCAATCTACCATCCCTATAAATGCAGCGATTCTCAAACTAGGGACAATATATTCCATAGGCATTATAGCCTCCTGCCCATAAACCAACCCAAAGGGTGTTTGTCCTGTCAATTTCTTGCATGTGGTTATGTATGCCCATAGCACAGACGAGACACACAGGTCCCAATCATCTCTATTTACATTTCACACCTTAGTGAGTGCGTTCTCCAATATTTTATTGAAAGCCTCTACAGTACCATTCGCCTGTGGATGATATGGAGTGCTGCACTGATGACGAATGTAGAATTCTTCTGTAAGCACCTCAATTGTCTTGTTCAAAAAGTGAGTACCTTGGTCACTCATCAAAATCTTCGGACAGCCAAATCTGGTGAGTATTTCTTCAAAAATAAACTGCCCAACAGTACTAGCGCTGCAATCCTTAACTGGTTTTGCTTCTGCCCATCTAGTGAGGTAATCCGTAGCAGTAATAAAATACCTTGCAGCCGTTCTTTTTCCTGGTGGGTTTATAGGACCCACAAAGTATATTGCCCATTTTTCAAATGGCTGCAGTGTCAACTATGGATTCAATGGCATCTCATCTCGGCCTGATGGTTTTCCTGTCCTCTGACAGATATCACAGTTCCTGCAATGTTCTTTGGCATCTTTATGGATCGTAGGCCACCATAGCCCTGCACGCAATATCTTCTGCGCAGTAGCCCTTCCTGCATAGTGACCTCCCGCGATTCCTGAGTGTGCATTGGCTAGAATAAATGGCTTTTCATGATCGAGTACGCACCTACGCGGGACTTCATCTGGCCCAAGTTTGTATAACTGACCTGCAATTATAGTGAAGTCCACGGCACGCACCACTAACTGTTTTTTCTGCTGGACCGAGAATTCCTGGGGTGCCAACCCTGTGGTTACGAAGTCAATGATGTCCTTGTAGTAATCATCGGCAACCTGTATACTAAATAACTGTGCATCAGGCAGACTGTCTTCAATATTCATCGGCTCCTCTCCTGACTTGATCCTTGACAGATGATCAGGTCCCAAGTTCAGTCTACCTGGCTTGACAATAATTTCAAAGTCATATTCCTGGAACAGCAATAGCCATCGGCATATGCGTCCCCCTAACACTGGCTTGTTGACCAAATATTTCAAGGAAGAATGGTCAGTAAACATAAGGAAGTGCAATCCCAGCAAGTAGTGTCTAAATTTTTGTAGGGCATATACCATCGCAAGCCCTTCCCTCTCAGTAGTAGTATAGTTCTTCTCTGCTGTTGAAATCTTTCTGCTAGAAAATGCAATATGGTGGTCAATACCTCCCTCTCCTGGTTGAGATAACACGATCTCCAGGGCAATACATGATGCGTCAACATGGACATGGAATGGCTTTGGCCAGTCTGGAAAGACTAGAATCGGCGCAGTGACCATCTTTTCTTTTAATGTGTCAAAACCCTGTTCGCATTCTGCGTTTCAAATGAACGGTGCATCTTTCTTCAGCAGATTTTCCATTGCTGCAGTTATCTATGCATAATCCTTTATAAATTTCCTGTAATATCCAGTATGGCCTAATGTAGATCGCAACATCTTGACTGAATTTGGTGTTGGTAAGTTTGCAATAACTGCAATCTTCGCAGGATCTACCATCAATCCTTGTTTACAGACAATGTGGCTAAGTAAAATTCCATAAGGCACACAAAAAATACACTTTTTCAAATTCAAGGATATTTGATGCTATCGACACTTCTCGAGCATCATGCGGAGATTCGCGCTATGATTTTTCAATAGACCAAATACAGTCCAATCATCAAAATACGCTTCTAAGAACTTGTGCATAAAATCTTTAAATGCTGCAACAATGACTCTAGAGAATATGGCAGGTGCGTTCTTCAGCCCAAAAGGCATGACAGTGTACTGGAATGACCCCCATTCTGTAGCAAATGTCGTCTTCTGCCTATCCGCAGGATCGATCCTGATCTGATGATAACCAGAGAAACCATCAGTGAAAGAATATGCCTCATTTCCTCCAACATTGTCAAGCACTTCGTCTGTGAATGGAGTGGGAAAAGGGTCGTGCATGGAAGCATCGTTCAGCTTTCTGAGATCCACACAAATCTTGATCTCGCCTTTTGCTTTCTTGTCTTGAACAACCATGGGGCTAATCCATTCGGATTCTTCAACTGGTTCAATGATTCCTGCTTCTAGCATCTTATCTAGCTTTGCACGGACTTTTTCCTTATAGCGCGGATTCAATCTATATGGCCTCTGCTTGACAGGCTTAGCACCTGGTTTTAAAGGTATTTTCATGACCCCTAGGTCTCCCAAAATTCCTTTAATCTCTGTAAATTTTGTTGGAAATAGTTCCTAATACTCATGTAAGGTATCTGCGATCTTTGCAATAGTCTGATCGTCCCAATAATCTCCTATTGATGCAAACTTCGGCTCTTTGTCTATGCCAATGTTCACTTTTTGTGTTTTTACTGGTCCAGTCATATCTGGGATTTCCAACGGAGGTCCTTCTACCTCATGCGCGCCTTCTGATTCTGGTATATCTATGTTGTGCGGGTCGTCCTCATTGTCTTCATTTGTATCATTGGTACCTTTAGCTAAGTTGTAACACTCGATCAAGTGCTCTTCATGTTCCTTCCATTCTGACTATAGGTGCGCAGGAACACACTCTATCCCAAAAAACTCCTGCAATTTTATGTTGTGATGATGACAGTCGTCCTGGAATATGCGCTTCTTGATTAGCTGTAATGTTGCATGGATTAGTGGATTCTCGTCTTCAAAACTGAAGTCCTTCTGTAAGTTCACAGCGAGCAGCTCCCAATCAGTGAGTTCACTGCGCAACTCCAGGTCGAGGTACCATTTCTCTAGGATACCCGCATCCAATGTATGTACAAATAAATGTACCCATTCTGTAAGTGGTCTTTCCACCCATGCCTTTGAACAGATTTCAATGTGCTAACTAGGGTCTGTCTGTCCATTATATTTTTCAAAGGGTAAAGTAACATTTTCAACGAATCGGATCTGCATCTTAGTTCTGCATTGATCCCAAGTGGTCAATGTTTTCTTATGTGCATTCCACCATCTGGCAGGTGTATCATGCAATGCTATATCTAAAGCTGGCAGTCTATGCTCATCTGGTATAGCTACAGTATATTCCCTTATGAAACTGTAAACATTAGTAGAACCATCATATGTGGGAATAGGACTCACCTCTTTTCTGATCCAGCAAGGTGATTTTGTAACCTACACACATCTTCTTGCTGATACTTCATGCATATGGCTTTGCCAATTCTCCAGTCCTGTATCCGAGTCAGAGATACAAGAAGTGTCACATCACCAGCTGAGCATACCGTCCGCAGTAGGATTAATGTAGTCTTCCTTGTTCGTAGTCAGCTGGTATAGTCGGTCTAAGTCCTGAGCTTGGGATTCCTCCTGAATCGGCTCACTGTATCTATCACCATCTTTAGAATATAATGGTGCGATGACCCTAAGATGCTTCCCTTCAAATATCATCTTCTTTGTCTTCAAGTTTATGATAGCCAAGTTATCCATAGCCCAATCAATTCCCAATATTGCTAGAAAAGGTTGACTATCATCCACAATTTCAATAACCTCGAAGTCTGCATGACTCTGTACTCCATCAATGTCAACTACTACATTAGCTAAGCGGCCAAAAGGTATGACCTTCTCCTGATTAGCCATTCCTAACTAGATAGGTGACCAGAGCAACTTTGGTCGACCCATCTGCTACCATGTCTGCTTAGTCAAGACATTCACTTCTGATCCCAGATCAAGGATGACTTCATTCATTTCAAAATCTCCTATCTGCGCAGTAAACCTCATCTCTTGGCCTATTCTTTTGTGCTTCCTTATATGATGTACAGCACTATCTGGAGTCTCTGTTGCAGTCTTAGGTTCATACTGGCTGATAAGCTTCTGGAGCTCTACAATGGCTTTTTCACTTTTTAGTAACTTCATGGAGCTTCACAAGAACTGCGCAACAGAATTACGGACATCTGTCGCAGTACCTGTTTTATCATACGGGGTTAGCATGTCTTCAACATGCGGTGTTTCACTGCGCAGCGGGATCCTTGATGACTTATCTGTTGGTTCTCTAAAGGTATCCTGCGCGTCAATGAAGATCTCCTTATTCTTCTATAGGTTAAGAGGGGGTGCTTTTCTTGGAGCTTTCCTTATCCATACTATTTAAAGGGGATCCTTCTTCGTATGTGCTTCCCCTGATGTTGAAGCTTCCGCTCCTCTGTCGCTGCCTGTCTCAGCGCCATTGCGCATGACCACGCTAATGCTCGGATCCACTGGTCTATTCTCTACTACGATCCACTAAACGTTTGGATTCGGAGCCTCTGTTCGTCTTCTCTTCTGCATTTTCACCTCTAATACTGGGTAATCTTCAATGACATGTTCAAACGATTTACAATAGTTGCACGTAGTGCATGGGTTAACGCAATATCTAGACACGTGCCTGGGTTGGCCACAGTTATAACAAATGACTTGGCCGCGGCCTCTTCCTTGTGCCGGACCAACATTTCTTCCTCTACCATGGTATCCACCACCATGACCTCTGTATCCTCCTTGGTCATATTGTGCATTTTCTTGTTTTGGCTGGGTATCTTCTTGTACGCGGTACAAGCCAGTGCCTCGCATTGATTCCATATCCCTTCTTTCATTCATTAATTCATATGCGCGACAGTTGGATTCATCATGTCCAACTGATTTACAGAAATTGCAATATAAATTCTTAGGAGTTTTCACATATTTCTGGATGAGGTAACAGTCTTCAGGTCTATGTCCTATGGTTCTGCAAATTTCACACCATGCGGCCTGATTCTGATTTAATGGGTTAGGTGCACCACTGTTAATATAGTCGTGGAATAGAGGGCAATGCTTGCGGTCATGACCTTCTCCTTTGCAACTTGTACACCAGACCTCATATCTAGGTTCATATCTTTGTTCTTTACCATTTTTCATACTTTGCAATTCAAGTGTCAGGGTCGTCAGCTGGTTCTGGATTTGAGACATCCCAAAACTAGTATCCCCAATCGGTGAAGCTTCCAGCTTCATTGCAATTTCCAAGGCCTTTGCCTGGGATAGAACCTTCTGCTGCATCAATGGTAATCTAATATGAGGTAACAGCGCAGCAATGAACCATTCTTTATGATGTTCTGGTGGTATAACAAAACTTGCTTGGTCTAGTAAGGTCTTAAATTTTTGATCAAATTCCCAGACCGTTTCAGTTGGTCTTTGCTTTATTTCCTTCAGCTTAGTTATACACTGAGACTCAGACTTAGGTTTCTTGAACTCTGCCACCAGTGTGACTTTAATTTCTGCGAGGGTTCTTGGCTGTACGGTAGAGTATTTCATAAATCAATGTAGCGCTCTATCCCTGAAAGTGGTGATGAGTTGTGCTTGCTTCACGGCATTGTCCTGGATTTGTCTTACACTCCATATGGCTTCACAAAGGAACTAGTACTGATCAGGGTCTTCTAGGCCAGTTCCTCTGAATATTGGTAGTTTCATATCAGTGTTCGCCATTGTGCTACTAGGTGGTGGGGCGCCGGGATTAGTGCGCGGCTGCTGTAAAGGGATCTACGCGGTAAATACAAATGGGACTATCGGGAGATATGGACTAGGCTGAGTCTTCTGCGGGGTGGGCTGT
This sequence comes from Larix kaempferi, assembly GCA_027924585.1. Classification (NCBI taxonomy): domain Eukaryota; kingdom Viridiplantae; phylum Streptophyta; class Pinopsida; order Pinales; family Pinaceae; genus Larix; species Larix kaempferi. The sequence continues at coordinate 2,901,398 of BSBM01000003.1, read as the reverse complement.
GTAGCAGGTGGGTTCTACGATAAGGGTGGTGCGGTTTGTGCAGCCGACGGATTCTCAGGGGTAAATGGTTGTGCAACTTTGCTATCAAGAATTCAGGGGATCTCAGTATCAATATGAAGTTTAGGGCCTTCCGGATTCTTAGTAATTTTATATCTCTTACCACTTCTAAGAGTATGTGTCTCTTCGTCAGAATCAATATATGTACTGTTTATCATGACAAACTTCAAGCATATTACTGCATTCTTAGAACACCTTTCTCAACTAACTTCATCTTAATGTATAGACTGAGATTGTTCAGAAACTTACCTTGGAATCCTCCGAAAAAATGTGCTTCTACCTGGCTGTAGGATTTGAGTGTGTCTACAGCAAATTCTGTTACAAATCCTTCTAGCATATGATCGACCTAATAATCAACTGCGCATGACAACGGGTTGTCTAACGCTTTAAGCTACGCTATGAGCTCGGGATTCCACTCCGTAGGAACTCCTCCTTGGAAACATTTTTTCTTCTCTACGAGTTGCGAGATCCACACATATAGCTCGTTTGGAAACGATGCCCAAAAGATCTCATGAATATCGTCTAACAGATATCTATCCGACCACTGTGTGTCGCTTAGACGCGGATGTCTATTTTCTTGTCTGTTAAAATCGCTTATGGTCTTATCCCACCAAGCTTGAATTTTTGTCTTTTTAGGATGCCAATAGTCAGATCCTTCGGGGAACTGACATTCTTCTTCACACATCGTGATTGCAACTCAACGAAACCATTTCAACTCATCATGGATTCTAGCGCGGCAACGAAACCATTTCAACTCATCATGGATTCTAGCGCAGCAACGGAACCATTTGTTGGCTTAAACTGACCCAGAGGTTTTCAATTAGACCCAGGTTCTTTGCGGTTCTCCCTTTGACCAACAAAACCCCTTCGCACCGGCCCTTTTGGCAACAACCTACAAGCAGGTTGAGGTCTCACTCGAGGTGTATCTTTATGGGGTACTGCGGAATCAGGTTTCGACAATAAATGATGAAATTTTTATAAGAACAAGCTGCGCAGCGCATGATAGAAGGATGGCGCTGTGGGAAGAGTGACGTGGTACGCAGTAGGATCTATGCTGCGAGCAGTACTGTGCGGTGCAAGCAACACTGCGGGCCGCACCAAGGGTTTCGTACTGCTATGAATCTTCTACTGGGACTGCGAATCACCCACAGTTATCCTCTACTTGGAAAATCTCAGAAACGTTAAGGCACTGAAATGAATATCACTCATCCATTCATTCAGGCACTTACTGGTTATCTTTCTAGCGTTCATTCTAGAACTTGGATTATTACAATGTGAACCGAAAGGATAACATGATTAACTGTGTTGCGTTCCTTCACTCTGCTTAAGAAAGTATTTAAACTTAAATGACTGATTCACAACCTTAATATAGAATTGAAATGTTTGCCATTCATCTGCTTCCGTGGAACCTAGCATATCATTCCCAAACTTTCCTATTGGTAAATGCATATCAAAGTTCTCATATTACAACATGCAAGGAAACATTCAAGCATTCATTCTACAGAAAATATAGACAGTCATTCATTCATAAACATCATCTCATAACACAAGATTTAATGTGGTTCACTTCCCCGGATGGAAAGCTACGTCCACAAGAACGGTTGGTAATATATTTCTTTCAAAAGGAATAGGGTAGCCATTCTTAGTCTGCACACTCAGCTGCAGACTCTCCTTTCTCTCGGCTAGGTCTCTGCGTACACAGATGCAGAGCCTTTACAATATTCTCAACTCAGAGAGATTCTACAATACAAAAGGGTTATCTCCTTAAGTTCTCAGCAACTGCAAAAGAATAATAATAATACAGAAAGAGAACAACCCACAAAGCGAACCACACTGAGAAAAACAACCCAAAAGAGAACAACACAGAGAACCCCCATCCCATACAAAATGTCTTCTTAAATAGATCATGCCTGAAGGTCATGTCTGTACAATGCCGAAGACCTAAAACCCAAAACCCTAAGGGTTTCCAAAACTGCACCGGTTTTCCAAACCGGCTTGCTGGCTCCTGGTAGCGTCTACTTGATCATGGTGGATCTCCATGTCCTCATTCTGTCGCTATCGGCCTTCCTGTCGCACGCATGCCTACAGGCTGCTTCTGCCAAACCGTTTCTCTCTAACGGTTTTACCTTCTGAGCATTCCAAACGTCGCTTTCCTTAACAACCCACGCGTGGCCGCCTTCCTGTTTTGCCTATGTCCGTCGCTCGGAAATCCTAAAATATCTTTCCAAAAATGGCTGCTACGGGTCGAGCCGGTAGCTACACTTGATACTTGTCCAACACACTGCTTTGTTAGCTCCACGTGGCCTCCTAACTCCGCAGCACTACTTCTGCGCAGTACTGGTCTTCGCATCACGGCCAAAACTTCAACGCTGCACGCAACTCCGCAATCTCGTCAAAAGTTGGATGTTGCACGCAACTTCGCAGCATCCTCAATACTTAGCCAAAATTGTGTTTCTGAGCTGCGCTCAGCTCAGCTTTCCCTGCTTGCCTCAAAAATGTGCTTCCAAAACTTTAACTCAACCTGGGCCCAACAATGCAGTCCTATCACGTACATTTTGAACCAACCATTCAAGGACGATGTAGTCCTATCACGTCTACTTAGACAAAGCCTAAGGACCACATAATGACCTCATCGTCAGTATCATCAACCTCATCATCGATATCATTGACATCATCGTCAGTATCATTGACCTCATCGTCAATATCAGGTATCCTCATCATCGATACAAGTATCAATACAAGTATAAATACAAGTATCCTCATCATCGATACAAGTATCCACATCATCGATACAAGTATCCTCATCATTGATATAGGTATCCTCATCATCGACCTTACCGTCGATGCAGGCAATCTCATCATCAGCGACCATATCACTCCCCCTTTCAAGGAGGGTCCTTTTGAACTACACCAAGCTTGTCATGGAAATAGTCAAACTTTACTCGAGACAGAGGTTTGGTCAATACATCAGCAACTTATTCGTTAGTTCTCACATACTCGAGCTTTATAGCTCCTTTCTACACCATATCCCGTATATAGAAATATCGGATCTCTATGTGCTTTGAATTATCATGGAAAACTGAATTCTCTGTCATCTTGATACAACTCTGGTTGTCACACAGGATCACAGTGGGGTCCATCTCTAAGTCAAACAATCCTGATAACAACTTTTGAATCCATATCGCTTCACAACTAGCAAAGCAAGCAGCTATATATTCCGCTTCAGTGGTGCTGAGAGCCACACTAGATTGTTTCCTGCTAAACCATGAGATCATGGCAGATTCCAGACAATAACATCCGCCCGATGTGCTCTTCCTGTCTGATACACTTCCTGCCCAGTCAGCATCTATGTAGCCATACAATCTGAAGTCATGATCTCCAAGATAATATAGACCAAAGTCTATCGTACCCTTCAAGTACCTCATCACATGCTTTGTAGCTATCAGGTGAACACGCCTAGGTTCCACTAGATACTGACTCAAGGTGTTCACAGCAAAGCATATATCTAGCCTAGTGTTCGTCAGATACATCAATGACCCAATAATATGTTTGTACAGAGTTACATCCACTAACTCTGATGAGTCATCTACTAACAGATTTAAGTTGGAATCCATGGGAGTGGCCATGGCTTTACATTCCAAGATATCAAATATTTTCAAGATTTCCACAGCATAATTTCCCTGGTTGAGAAAGATTCCTTTTGATCCTTGCCATACTTCCAAACCTAGGAAGTAATGCATCAATCCGAGATCTTTCATCCCAAACTCTGCAGAGAGCTTCTTCTTGCACTCGACAATCTGTTTCTCATTTCCAGTCAGAAATAGATCATCCACATATAGCAACAATATGACAGGTTCATCATCCATAACCTTGAGATAAAGGTTAGGATCAACTTTACTCTTGATAAAGCCCAAGCTTGTCAAGAAACTGTCAATTCTTCCATACTAAGCTCTGAGAGCTTGCTTCAACCCATACAAAGCCTTCTTTAGTTTGCAGACGTGGGTTCTTCTATCTTCAACCTCAAATCCTTATGGTTGTTCTATGTACACTTCTTCCTCAATCACATCATTCAAGAAGGATGTCTTCACATCCATCTGGTGTAATTCCCACTTAATCATGGATGCAAGTGCCATGATGGTTCTAATGTAAGTGTACCTTGCAACTGGTGCAAATGTCTCTTCATAGTCAATTCCCTCTTTCTGAGAGAATCCTCTGGCCACAAACCTTGCCTTATACTTTTCAATGCTACCATCCGCAGCATGCTTTATCTTGTATATCCATTTGAAGGATACCACACTCTTGTCCTTTGGTTTGGGAACTATATCCCAAACATCATTCTTCATTATTGACTGGTACTCCTCTATCATTGCCTCTACCCACTCTTTCTTATGAGATGCCTCTTCATAACTAGTGGGTTCTTGATCTACAAGATCACACATCAAAGCCATATAGTTGGAGAATGACTCTGGTTTCTTTCTCACTCTAGTGGAGCCTTTAGGAGCTCCATACTTTTCTACTCCTTGTATAATGTCTCTTTCCCATGTTGGATTTATCTTTCTTGATATGTTTATGGTAGGGGGTTCTTGTGGTTCTATCATGTCATGGTCTTCAGGTGTTATATCTTCAGGAGTGGGTGCAGCTTCTGCAATTCTGGGAGGTGCATCTTCCTCATATACTTATTCATACTGGAACTTCCTAGATCTCTTGAGATCTTCCTCTTCATCAAATGTCACATCCCTACTAATTTCCATATGATGGAATCCTGGGATGTATATTCTGAATGCTTTGGATGCTTCACAATATCCAACAAATATTCCCTTCTTTCCAGAAGGATCCATCTTAGGTCTCTTTTATTTTGGTATGTGAATATATACTAGGCATCCAAATATCTTGAGATGGCTTGCCTCAGGATTCTTCCCTATGAACACTTCTTCTGGGGTCTTGAATTCAAGAGCACTATGAGATAGTCTATTCTGCACATAAACTGTTGTCCTGGCTACTTCACCCTATAGATACATAGGTAGGTCTTGATCATGTATCATTGTTTTGTTGCTTCCATAATGGTTCTATTCTTTCTCTCCACAACACCATTTTGTTGAGGATTGTAGGGAGTGGTTAGTTCCCTCTTGATTCTAGCTTCTTTACAAAAGACTTCAAAATACTTTGAAGTATATTCTCCACCATTATTTGTCCTAAGTATTTTGATCTTCTTTTCTAAATGATGTCATATCAAGACTTTGAATTCCTTGAACATCCCAAAGACTTCATCTTTTCCCTTTAGGAAATATATCCAGGTCTTCCTTGAGTAGTCATCAATAAATGTAAGGTAATATTCATATCCACTTAAGGATGTGGATGGAATTGGTCCACATACATCTGAATGGATCAAATCCAAAGTACTTTTAGTCTTTGTCTCACTCTTTGGAAATGGATTCTTGATATTCTTTCTTTTTGCACATCCTTTGCATGTTCCTTTATGATCAATCTTCAAATCCGGTAGTCCTATAACTACATTGCTCACATGAGGTATTGCTTTGTAGTTAATGTGAGCAAGCCTCCTATGCCATATATCACTAGGGCTAGTGGCTTCATGAACAAGGGCAACTTCTGGATGACCCTTGAGTTTGTATAGACCTCCTTCCTCTTCACCAATAACAATTGCATCCTCAATTGATTTCCCTTTGGGCCACATGAGTACTTGTCCATCTATGAATGCAACCCTATAACCTTTCTTATCTAATGCTGAGATAGAAAGTAAGTTCTTATTCAAACTCGGTACATATAAGATTTCCTTCATATTCAATGGAGTTCTCGAATCAAGCTTGTAGCTTGCTTCACCAATTCCCTTGATGGGATATTGATAGCCATCTCCTAAAGATACCTTCTGTGGAGAGGTATTCTCTTCAAGTCTTGAAAGAGTCTTATTTTGTCTTGTCATGTGCTATGAAGCACCACTATCAATGAGCCATGTATCTTCTCTAGGTGTTACTGTCCCAGAGAGTGTAGAGAATAGAACATACTCTTTTGCATCTTCTTCTTCTACTTTAGCTCTTTTATTTTGAGGCCTTTCCTCCTCTTCTTCTTCACTATAATCTTCTGCTAAATGTGCTTGATGTCTTTTGTGAAGATTCTTCTTCTTCTTTGAAGGACAATTTCTAGCAAAGTGTCCCAGTTTGTGACAACTGTAACATTGAACTGAGGAGAGGTCTCTTTCTGAACTTACTCCTCCATTCTTTTGAAATCTATGTGGAGGTTGAGACTCCTATGGCCATTCTTCTTGGATTTGAAATGACTCCTTATTCTTTTGGTCTGGGTGGCCAAATCTTGGTCATATTCTTTGAGCAAGGCTTCTTTATTGGCTACCCTAGCCTCTTCTTGAATGCAATCCTCCCATACCACATCAAACTTCATACTTTCTTTTCTTGCACACATGGTTTGGATGAATAAATCCCAAGGTCTAGTGAGACCATTGAGAGCAATCATGACTAGTTCATCTTCATCAAGGATGTCTCCAATGGCTTCTAGTTGTTCCTTGAACTGGGAGACCCTTGTGAAGTAATATTGAATAGATTCTCCTTTATTCATTTTGGTACTCTTCAATTGAGTTCTCAAATTCATCTTCCCATTGATGTTCCTTCCTTCATACATTCTGCCTAGGGCATCATACATTTCCTTTGGGGTCTTCTTGGATGCCACTTGGGGAATCAAGTGGTCCTTGATAGAATCAGCAATGATTATCTTTTCCCTAATCAAGTCTTTCTTATACTTCTCTTTGGCTTCATCTTCTATAGGTTCTGCAACCTCATCTTTGATATATTGGGCAAGATCATTCACTTCAAGAATGAGACCAATCCTATATTTCCATGCCCATAAATTCTCTATACCCTCTAGCTTGTCTTCAAGCTTAGTGCTTGGAGCCATCTTATCCAAGAGGTCACAAAAATTGAATTTTTTCAAAAAGTAGAATAGATCTTACTAGGAGATGTGCTTGATTGAATTGAGATGACTAGTGTACTCTGCTTCTGGAAACTTCAACTTTTCACCCTTCAAATCTGACCAGCAAATTTCGGATCTGCAACAGATTTTTCGGTTCGCCCTTTTTTTGGTTTACTGGTGCATAGGTTCGCAACTTTTTTGGTTCACTGGTGCATAGGTGCGCAGTTTTTCTGGTTCACTAGTTTTCTGGTTTTTCTGGTTTTCTGGTCCAAAAGTCAAACTAGTGTTTGACAAAGCCCGAGGTTCTACCCACTCAAAAATTTCGATCTAGGGCTCAAAATTTTGATTTTGAGAAGGGCTATCCAACCATGCAATCAGATTCCAAAAATTCCAACTTTTGCAGAAACCCTAATTTTCACCGAAGCGGGAGAGAGAGGTATTTTCACCTTGTGAAAGATGTCGTATTCATGCTAGCTCTGATACCATGTTAATTTTTAGCATAAATTCACAACAAGAACATAAGGATCACTAAAAGAAACACAATCACAAGATAGGCAAAGATTTATCCTGGGAAACCCTCATGGGGTAGAAAACCCAGCAAAGCTTTCCTCAATATAGATTATCAACCAATACAAAGATGTAGTCCCCAAACAATATCCCCTTCTCCTCCTATGCAAAGCTCTCTCTCTCATGTGCACAATACACAAGTGAGTGCATGAGTGAGTATAATAAGGAACACAACTCCTCTATTTATACTCATCTTCTAACTAACTTTTCACCCTAATTGGGTCGACCTCTACTAAGAGAGTCTAATAACCCCTAAAAAGCTAACTCAGGGCCGACCCCACAAGGGAGTTCTAATAACCCTAGTTACCACATTCTCTCGGAGGAATAAACATCTTCGGATACATGATAAAGTCCCGACGGAGGAATAAAACATCTCCAGAATAAGGGATGTCCTACTCGATGCATACCTCTTGTCCTTTTTAATATTTTCCCAATTAATCAACTTTCCACTTCTTCTAAATGCTAGTGCAAGTTGATTCTTTGCACTAGGCCTCATCATCTCCCTTCTACAATCTCCCACAAGAAGGATCAGGTGGAAGTATGTTACCACCTACATTTGCTTCTACTCTTTCTTAAGATGAGAAGGTCAACTCTGGCATGTCTTTTTCCTTCAAAAATGTGATATTGGTGTTTATGGCCTTTTCCTCCTAGTACCATTAAAACTTAGGATTCCTTTCTTTATCCTTATTTCAACTAGAATGGAGCTTAGGATGCCTTATATTGTATTTCCCAACTCTTGTCCATCATGTCTTACCTGAGTTAACAATTTTGAATCAGGGCCTCTAGTAGGATTTTCAAATTCACCAAAATTCTCTTAAGAAATTTTTGAAAAAAATGAACTTACAATGCTTGAATCTGCCATGGTATTGTCTTCCACATTAGCAATGGAAGGATCTCACCACGATCTCACTTGGTCTCTTGGAGAATTACTTGGATGGTTTCCAATGCCTCCTCCTTCTCTACCAACTCTTGGTGTATCTAAGTCATCATCTAAGTGATCCTATCCTCTTTCCAACTATCTATCTTAATGAACTTCTCTCCCAATTGCACTCATTGAAATTCGTGCTTATCCCATTCTCCTATGACAATAGTGAGGGATTCATGGAATTCAACAAATAGTTTCTTTAGCGATTGCAGTAATCTTGTAGAGTTATCAAGGTTCATCTCCATATTTTCCATTCTCCATTTAGACATAGGTACCTACTTCTTTAAGTGCATATTCTCTTTTTGAAGCTATATATTGATTTCCTATAGGTATTCCAAACTTTCTATTCTTCTTTCACCCATTCCAAGTCTTATTTTTCTTCAAATTTCTAGTAGTTACATACATCATGTACCCTATGGTCTGTAAATGAGTAACTTATAGCCCACTTACTTCACCAACATGGATCCTCTATGGATGATCCAAGATATTTGCATTCTTAGACTTATCATGGACTGATTAAAATAGCATGAAGAAACATAAACTGTGCACAATAATGAAGAACACCAAAAAGAAGAACACACCATAAACAAATGAGAACACAATTTTTTCAATGGATTTTGTCCAATGTGGACTATGTCTCCGAGCCTACTTCTACAATGGGGAGGAATTTTTATAATTCTCAGTAAATGGAAAATTACATGGAAAATACATAATGATAGCTCACTTCTAGAGAGGACCTGGAAATCCGCTGCTCGGATCATAAAATAGACCGTACCAGTGGACTTGTCTCAGAAAATCGTGAAAATGACTATAAACTTGATATAGTTATGTCACCGTCACTCTTGCATCTCTTGGAGAATTCAGTCTCGAAATTCGTGCCTACAACAGTCTGTACATGCCATTAGTGATAGGCTTGTACCTCACAAAGCATGTTCGAATAGGCCTGTAGGATGCTCCCCCACCTAGGTGAAATCTCACTAGGTTAAATAGCATTGATTAGGCAGACCTAACAAGGCCGCCCACTTAGCGTATTGGCAAGTGGTTGTTATCGTAGGAGGGAGACCAAGTTCAAACTCATGGGCTACCCACTTTTGGGCATATGCTACAACAACTTATTGTCTTAGTGCGTTTGTTTATTGGTTTGCTTACCATATATTACTTATTCCCAAGTTTGGTGGGGTTGATTGGCCCCCATTTTTTCCCACCATCCACGCTAATTCAATTCAAATATTTTGCTTTCCAAATGCATATTAAGGCACACCGATAGGTCCGGTGGTTAGGACGTTGGGGCTGCTATATGAGGTCATTGGTTCAAATCCTGCAGTGTTCAATCCTGCCTATGGGCCATTTTGGTCAGTATCGGGGTGAAACGTGTCACCACTAGATTGGTCCATATGTTGCCCCTAGTTTGGACCATGTGGATGCCATATCACCTCCAACTCAAACGCCAACTAGGCTTGCCAAGTCAGTTTCTCCTGCCACTTTTCATTACAAGGGGATTCCACATAGGCATTGTACATGCCACGTGGCACCCTTGCAATGGTGCCACATGGTACCCTTTTTTCCACTATGCACACTTAAAATAATTGTCTTGCTAAAACTTCAAAGTTGAATAACTTTCTCATCCGAAGTTCGTTTGAGGTGAAACGAGTGGCGTTGGAATCATCTTGACGATCCCTTTGTCATGATACCATTTTTGTTGAGATTTTAGGTATTTGAATGTTTGTCCTTTTAGGATCCTCCTGGATCATTCCTCCCCATTGAGAATCTTTTGCGCCTCCAAAATCATTATCAGTCAACAGATAGGTGAGGGAATTGCTCCCTCAATTTTCCTTTCTCGATCCACTATGATTTGCTTGGATGAGTGCCCTTTAGGCCCACTCGAAGATACTCTACATCACCCCTTTGTGAATCCCTTGTTCTTTTATTCAAGATGACATCTTCTTTAAACTTGTCCAAGTACTCTTGTGCAAACTCAACAACTAATGGAACTGAAACACTCTCCCTTAGATCCATGATAATTGGAGGCTCATAAAGTTTAAAGTTCTCAACATTAACAAATGAGTATATATGCATGAGAGATTATATATTTATCACAAAGGTAAGTTGCAACAAATAAATTTAACAATTGGAATCTAGCTAAAATGCTAAAAGTGTCTAAGTGCCGCAAAATGTGACATTTAAACTAGCTTATCAATTGTTACACATTATATCTTTATGCTCGTTGAGAACTTTAATATGAGATTTATTTCAATTGAAAATCATTATGATCAGCATTAGATTGGAATTCATTCACTGTCATTCTGACTTTAGTTTCCCTTTGAATTTTCCCTTAACTTTCTTGCACTTGCTAATTTTTCCAAATTCCTTAATTGTCACAATGAGGCTTTAAAATCCATTTTGGGGATTATAAAATTTATCTAAGGTTGCTCATCTTGATTAGAATCATCTCTATAACTTTGGCCTTTTATCTCTGCTATGTTTGCTTTCTATAATTAATTTTCCAAACTCTAGTATAAATCAATTTTTTCAATTAAACTTTGAAAATTCATAGACCAACATAGATCCATTTTAAACCTGTATCAATCAAGAACTGATAGGGATCCAATTTTTTAGGTGTAATTTTTTTATCTTAAGTTTTTATATGTTCAAAAAAATTTACAACTTGAGAAATTTGATCTCTCTCGATGCTTGATAAGCACTAGGTTTCAGATGGATCTATGATGGTTTTAATTTTTTATTTTATAGGCCAACATAGATTTTTTAATTACTTTTCATTTGGTTTTAATTTTTTTATTTTATGAGTTGACATGCATTTTCTAATTACTTTTTATCTTTTGTAACATCACGTTACATAACGTTACCTGAAAACATCTCCCTCATACTTGATTGTAGAGCACCTCGCTCCTCTCTATGCAAAAAATAATTAGAGGTCCATAGACTGTAAAATTGAGTTCGATGACCTTATTAAAGCTTAAGAGCAGAGTTTCAACTTTAAAACTGATTTTCAATCTTAATCCAAATTTTCTAGGAATTATTTACTGAAAAATTAATAAAATTCCCAAAAAATAGGAGGATGCATTTTAATATTCATATACTAACGTGATGTATTTCTTATGCCTCTTTGTGATCCAACAACCTTAATTTTGATTTTTATGACCAATTAGCTTAATTTAGTGATATTTTTGAAAATTGACAATTAAGGAACTCAATTGATGAGTACATCAAGTGAAAGGTATTGATATATGTCTAATAATACAATTATCCTTCAAAATTTTCCAAGAATCTCAACATCTCATGACTTTCCTAAAATAACCTATTACTATAAATGGAAAGTGTTGCAAAACAAAGGAAATAATGCTTAACTTGGGATGAAAACTTTACCAAGATATTTTATGTCCCCAGACTCTACAAAAAAAAATTGGCCCAAATATGATGCATAAAACTCTTGAAAATGGCAAAATTGCTATTTCAAGAAGGTCTCAAAGGTGGTTCTTAAAATAAAATTATGGAGATGGATACAAGAACTTAAATATGTAAATAACATAGAATTGGAGTGTGTGTGAATTCTAGGAAAAAATTTCCATAGCCTCCCCTTGATTTTTCTACTTTTGAACATAAATAGTGGAAGAAATAACAATTTCCCAAAAGAGGAAAATGCCAAGGGGGAATGGTAGAGCTGAGCCTATAAGTTGAATATTTATCCTTGAAACACCCTTAATACCTACAAATAATACCACCAATAGATATCCTGCAAAAAACCCATCATGGATCCATTAAAAACTTCAAAATCTATGCTTAGAATGGACTTGAGATGAAGCTTTACCTTCTTCCTTCTTCAATGGCTTTAGATCCCTCACTCATACATAGTAAAAAATGGTTAATTTTTTGTTTCATACACCCATCCCTCTCATAAAATTAGAAATATGGATTCATTTGTTGAAAGATATTATTTTTCCTCATCCATACCCCATGGGATGGGTGACAAATTCTTCACATTCCTAGTGTGGGCCAATGGGCGCCTCTTCCACCTCTTCCACACCCAATAGGAGTTATGAAAGAGCATCATTAACTACTCATGAATGCAAACCTGAAAACCTGTCATTTCATAAGGGAATCTTCTACTTGGAGGGAGTTTAGTCTCACTTAGGGCTAAATTAGATTATCTCATGATTAAGTGGTTAATTAATCGAAAGATGAGCCAATGGTAGGAGGGGTGCCATACTTAGCTATATAAGGGAATTCCAAATGATTGATGAGTGAAATGAGATCATTATTACACTCCCTCTCACCTAATTGGGATGTCCTCTTTCTCATTTCTTCTCATTGATGTGCCCTCCTCTACTTATAAAAGTTAATTAGACTTCCAAGGAGAATTCCATCACTAAGTCTTCCTTTTGTTCCCTTATATTTTGATGAATGATAATTTCCTTTTTTAGATGAAGTTCATGACATTATAAGAATTTATACCAAGTGGAATCTTGAAATATTTTTCATTTATACGCTTTATTTATCCAAACATTAGGCCTCCTTAGATTGTCATGCTGAAACTAGCTCCCATGACAGAAAAGTTGATAACTCCCTCATATTTTATCAAGATCACAAACCGTTTAATGCGTTGGAAATATTTTTCATAGGGATACATGATACAACCATTGTTTACCCATAAAATTCAATTTATACTTGCTTAAAGTTTTCCACAAAGTCCTCTAACCTCGTTGGTCATGAAATTGGAAAAACACAAAGAGGGTAAAAAGTCAAATTTAAATAGTGGAAACAAAACCCAAGGCCAGAGAAGACATGAAAAATATAGAGGGAGGTAAAAATCATGTGAAAAATTATTTCATCATGCATAAAAAACTTCATGTTCATCTGAAGTCAAAGTTTAAATAAGTGCTCGATAACTAAGTTCATGTTCATGTGCATAACATCGGTGAGTTTTTTTTAATTCTCTCTACAATGTCTACGAACTTTTTTAGTTCTCGCTGCTACGTCGATGAACTTTTTTTAATTCTCACCACAACGTCGCCGAACTTCGCAATTCTTTCCGCAATGTCAGTGAACTCCTAAATTCTCGCCGCAATGTCAGTGAACTCCTAAATTCTCGCCGCAATGTTTCATACTTAAGTCATTTTTTGAAAAATAAAATCTTAGTCATGTCTATGTGCTCTCAAAAAAACTTCTTCTTGAATATGTCTTAAGAGTTAAGCCTCATTTGAATACCTTACCTAATCTTAGAAGGAGTAACGAAGATTTGTAAGACAATGCACAACACTAGCAAGCACACCAGATAGTCTCTAAACAGCTTTCAAACTTGGAAAGGCAAGGAAAAATTAGGATTGGGATAGGGACTGAACTTAAGATACTCAATCAACCATCAAAACCATTGGTCATGTCCAATCAAGTCATCAAAGAAATAAAAGCCAATAAGTCAAGATACTTCAAAAAAATTATCATGAAGACATTGATGGACATTCAAGCAGTCAAACATCATTCAGATTATTCATCATTTACATGTCAATCTAAAAGACACTCAGAAACCCAAAATTTAGTATGGGTTCCCCTACTTTTCTATCCCAAGATCAAGAAACATAGGGAAGGTAGTTGTGGCCACAATAGGTTCGGAGTTGAATCTATTATTGATACTTGTATATTTAACTCCAAGTATTTTTGCCATGGAATTCATTAAGTAGAGTTTGAATTTAGATTGCATTCATTTTGGGTCTAAAAACTAGAATATTACTTTAAAATTACTAGTGGAAGTAGGCCTATTCGTAGTAAAATACATAGCATCTCGAGTAATTGTGGAGAATATGTTAATTGCATTAAATTTTAATCAAGGAGAAGTTTGTAGGTATGATCATCATCATGTTATATCACAAAGACATGTAGAATTAGATTCCACTCCCTACCTTCATCAAATAAATTCAAATCTAGATAAACTGGTAAACAAAGAGAGTTGGAGAGAGGTCCCGGATATATTATAGGGAAGTAAAAAAGAGAATCTAAAGGATGTTTCTCCAGACATAGATACAGTTATAGGTTATACCGTTGAGTTTGTTTTAAATTCAACTACCACTATGGTTGTTGATGTGCATAAGAATGAAAAGCGGACATTACAAAAGTGTGTGATTGACACTCTGCATAAACATGAAAGAAGCAATAAAAGGTCAAAACTTTAAGTGTCCTAAGTCTTATAGAAATCGAGATAGATGATCAATATTCAAATGAATCAATGAGTAAGAGGGATGGAATTGAATATGAATTAGTGAGTGAAATTATTGCATAGGATCATACATCTAGTGATCCTACTAAGGAAAGTGTATTGTCCTTAACACATTATCCTTCAATGTTGATAACCATATATCAAATTCAACAAAGTGGAATATCCACTTGAGAAGGATCTCAATAGCCCAAGATACACATTTTCTCACATTTAATGGAGATTAAGAAGTATAATCCTAAAGCAAAGGAGGAATTGTGTCCTCAACTATGGAAAAAAGAATGGGCACACCCTAGACTCTTGTCTACCTTGCATTTTAAAGAAGATGCCTTAAATATGGTTGTCCTCCAGCGTAAATCTCAAAAGTTTCAATCTTAAGAATATTACAAAACCACACAATTGAAGTTCAAATTGAATGAGATACATGTTATAGAAAATATTGACCTTCATAAACAAACAGGGGCGGGGGGGTGGTTACATATTTATTATAAACTACTACTAGTATGGCCAAGTAGTAGAAGTTGGTGAAGAAAGTTGAAAATACCTTAAAAAAGATAAAGTGTTGAACAGAGAAAGACACATCAAAATCAAAAATCTTGAGCAAAAGATTATTGACTTAGGTGAAAATCCTAATAATCCAGAAAGTGTTAAATCTCTTTTGAAAGATTGATCTTCATAAACAAATAGGGGAGATGGATTTTAGAGATTTATTATAGACTATTGCTAGTATGACCAAGTTGCATAATTTGGTGAAGAACTTGAGAAGAAGATTATTTATTTAGGTGAAACACTAATAATCCAAAAAAAAATTGAATCTTTTTTATAAGATTGATATTCATATGCAAATAAGGAAGATGGTTTCTAGAGATTTATTATAGACTATCGGTAGTATGACCAAGTTCCAGAAGTTGAAAATACGTTAAGCAAGAGAAAGTGGTGAACAAATCAAGAAAATCAAAATCAAATATCTTGATTAAAAGATTGTTGACTTTGGTGAAAATCCTAATAATTCAGAAAGTGTTAAATCTCTTTTGAAAGACAAAGATTCAAAATTTCAAGTTCTAAAGGATAACTTAAAACACCAAATAGTAGGCATATACAAACCAAAGAGTTATTTACAATGCCATAGGAAAAGGAGCATTTAATGGAATAGGTCATAAAGCTCAATGATGAGCTCACCATGTTAAAGAATATTAATGAAGGTTAAGGAAAATAAAAGGTGGAAGAAATGTTCATGAAACCTCTTCCATCTCAAGTAATTCAAGAACATGGCATTGAAGAGATTAAATCTAAATATTTATCATATTTGAGTCTTAAAGAGGTGGAAGTGATAGAACTCATAAACACAATTTCAAAGAAAAAAGAAAAAAATGTTATATATTGCATGATCATGTGAAAAATAAAGAGTCAATAATTGTTGAAGTTGAAAAGACTAAAAGCTTAGTTATAGAATAACATTGATCAAACCTTGAAAAAATCAATAGGTAATTTTTTTTTATTGGAGCTTAGCACATTATTTGGGATCAAATAATCATAGCAATATCCCATTATTTGATCATTTTGTGGTATTACAAGATGAGGAAATTTTGGTTGATCAAACTTAGCATAATATAAATCAAATGTGGAATGAAATTGGGGACAAGCCACAGATTGTTGATATTGTGATCAAACTCCTCAATTGAAGGTCTTGGAATGATCTAAATGCACTAGGCATTAATGATAGGACTACAATTATAATGGATGCCACTAAAGCTCATACAAAGAGATATTTGATACAACAAGCTCACACATAGTGTAATTTTATCTCTAAAGGTGGAAAGTTTTTAAGAAACAAATTCAAGTTAGTGATTCAGAAAGGATTACCATCGTGTTGGGTTGAGGATGGGAATTTATTTTCTTAAGAGACATATAATAGACATTTGTCATATTGCATAAATAATGTACAGAATTTCCAGTATATTGAAGGACCATTGAACATGTGGGTTATTATAGATAAACTATCTAATGATTTTGAACTCTCGTGAGAAATCAAAGTCATATTTGAAATACTTCCTCCCCCTTCATATGACCAATATACACAATTTGACATAGAATCAAGAAAAATGTTTAATTATGTGTATTCTAACAAGACAAGAATGGAAAATCCCACGAGGGTAGAGCAATTGGTAATGAATAATTGAGATGATAAGTTGTAAATGGAAGGCCACAAGTTCAAATCCCCATGGGTACTTACTTACAAAAAAAAACAAGACAAGAATGGCAGTGCATAGCTAGATATTCGAGCAAAGGCCCTCCTTCTTTGCAATATGCCTTGTCATCAAGCCAAGTCAGCAAGAGATGAACAGAAGATGATTTATACAATTGGCATTCAAGTATGGCCACTCCTCTAAAATATTGATGGGAATAACATAAAAATAAATAAAAGCATATCTTTAGAATCACTACCCCCACCGATCGAAGCAGCAGTTATGAAGAAAGCAAGTATAAAGAGGAAAAGGAATTCGAAGCCAATGGATCAACAATTTTGAGATGGAAAGTATGCCTACTTCCAAGGAGTGAAGATAAAATGAGGATATATTAGAAAACCTTCCAAGAATAATTATGAGTTGTATATTTACAATTTTTTAGATTCTTCTTTTCAATTGTATTAGTCTGTAAATATTTATGCTATGTATTTTTCTTTTGTACCCACACACTTTTCAGATTCATTTTGGCTGAGGCATTGAAATTTATAAATAGAAATCTTGAAGTCTGCAATTTGGTACAACTTCCCTTGCTTTCAATATTTTATATGGTGATTTGTTGAAATATACAAATTTCATGTGTTATTCTGGTCATGTTTCCATGACCTGTTTTTGGTTGCAAAGAACTAGAGTATTTTGCTTGTATGTCACTGAGCAATTTAAATAGAGTATTTATTTATTGTATCATTGTATTGCAATTCAAATTACTTTATATTGCGTTATAACACATCTCAACAAATTATTGTGATTGTTATTTAATTCTCATTGGCTCAATAAACATTTTTCTTCAATAAGAGGTTAAGATTCATTCATTAAATGAGTACCCTAGCCCTATGTTTTCAATGGAATACACATCATGGGAAACCTTCAGTAACTTCCCTTCATTTTGAGGATGGTACCCAAGGTAAACCTTTCAGTTACTGTTAGGAGGAAACCTAATTTGGTGGGGACTTCAAGTGAGGCCCTAACATAGCCACCTAAGGATTTGACATTGAGACCTTCTACTTGTTGTTTATAGCACTCATCCACTTGAGCTAACTCATTGACCTTAGTACCCTAGCTGTATTTTACTATTATTTTCTCTCAAAATACTCTTCTCTATCACCTAAAATTTAAATCCTCTAATACACTAATTGTGGTTCTTGGGAGATAAATATTTGCTCATATATATAAGTTTCTAGTTTTTTTTTCCTGAGTATTTGCTTCAATAAAATCCAAATGAGAGTTTTAGTCCTATTATTATTAAAAAAAACATTAAAAAAAAAGTTATGATACTAGATTGATGGATTGTTCCATGTAAGCCTAAAACAAGTTTTACAATTGTGGAGGCCTTGTCATAGTTCCTTAGCCAAGAACATCTCAAGGAACAATATCTAGCTCCAACCAAAACATGGCATAGAAATCGCAACTCAATTAATCCACACGTAGGCATTACTACCAACAATATCCAACACTCCTTGTCATCCCAACTAGATCAGAGATACAAATCCTCTATGCTAGATGCTACTACAATAAAGTTCAATTTAGTTCCTATTATGCCACCCAATTCCTTTGTTTCTAACCTATACATTCATCCTCCCCTAGAATGGAAGGATATAGCATCTCGCCAACAAATTCAAGGCATCAAGGAAATAAACACATTCAATAACTCAAGAATATTTGGAGTATAACTCACATATCAAATCTAAAATTCAACACCTGAAAGAGAGGAACCAAAGTGTTATGTTAAGATCTTATGTAGTATATTCATACATATATTATGGTTCTTGTGGCATAGACACTAATTGATCCAATTAAGGATCGGAGATTATGATCAAAGAGCCTCACCTTTAAACTAAACTCTTCAAACTGAAATCATATCTTAATGAACAAGCACAATAAGACAAGAATAAGAGAATAAGGAAAATATTGGCTTAGATTATATGAAGGCTCAATAGCCTTTATATAGGATTACATGCATGTCCAAATTTGACAAGTCAAAGAGACTAACCATTATTTAATAATATATACCATCTAACTCTAACTAACTAGATACTTAGGTGTGAAAGGAATCACAACACCCTAGTGGATTGGATGGGCCTCCCATTCATACCAAAGTGTGAGATCACTGAAACCAAATCTGAAAATATTGTTGTTGAACTGTGCTACGAAATCTTGAATACATTGAAGAGTGTGTTGGTGTTTAATGAAGCAGGTGCCTACGTAGACTGAGGTGGGAGGGAACATATCCAAATGAACCCGATCTAGATGTTGTTGGGAAGAGTTGATGAGAAGGTGCCTACATAGACCAAGGTGGGAGGGTACATCTCCAAGTGAACCTAATCCGAATTTTTTTCTGAAGAGTTTTTTAATGAAGAAGGTTCCTACATTAACCGGGTGGGAGGGCACATCTCCAAATGAACATGAGAGGATGTTGTTGTAAAGACCTAATCAGATCCGTACATAGACTGGGGTGGGAGGGAACGTCTCCAAAAGAACCGTATATGAATGTTGTCAAGCTAATATAGTTGAAGCAAGTGCCTACATAGACCGGGGTGGGAGGGCACGTATGCAAATGAACCCGATCCAAATACTACTTAACTAGATGTCTGAGAACGAAGTTGTATGTGTCTTTGAAATGTTGTAGAAGAAAAGTTAAAAATGGAACTAATCTATGTAATAGGAATTGTGGATAAAAAATGTGTTGTTATTGTGTAGTGGAATTTAAATATGAGAGAAAATAGTGTTGTCAAAGGTGAAATTGAAACTAAACCTATTTTTAAGGCTGAGATGAAGAGCTCATAGCTCTAAGTCGAAGAATTTGTTGCTCCACTGAGATGTCAAAACTGTTGTTCTTTAGCGAATTGAGTTGTTTATGAAATACCTTATAAAAAGTGGAGACTCATTAATTTCCATGTAGAAGAAGTATGCAGTATTTGAACTGAAAGGAACTAAAAAGAATGGCCAGAAAAAGACCATGTTCATATGCCTAGTCATTGAAATAAAGAGTTGAGTTTTAGCTGGGAAGATGTTGGAAATATTATTAATAATGAGAGGGGGGGTGAATCAGTATTATGCACAGTTATGAACAATTTTCACTTTTACCAAATATAAACAGCACTTATATTAAGCATTCATCATAAACAATGACATTCAACATCACATGTGCAATACATAGAACACAAAGATTTAATGTGGAAACCCATATGGGATAAAACCACAGAATGCTCTCTTATATTATAAAGATTACATTCATGGGAAGCACCAACTTTCAAAGTTATCTAGCACCAACTAGAAGGAGGCACCAACCCCCTGATTTACAAGCTACAAACTAAAGGAAGCACCAACTCCCTGATTTACCATCACTAACTAGAAGGAGGAACCAACCCCATCTTTTTACAGGAACCGACTTGAAGGAAGCATCGACTCCATGTTCCTTGCCCCTTCCTACCACCCTGATATGTCTATAGAATATTTTTCTTTGCTTTCTACTGATTTGTGCACTCTTCAAATTTACTACAATACATTATGTTGTACGCACCTGTTATATACTTTGATCTTGCAATTGATGTTTTGTACCACACACTTCACTTCACTGCATCAATATTACACAATGGTTCTCATATTTCATAACCTTCTACAACCTACACATTGTTTCGGCATATTATTACTGTGCATCTACAAACTCAATTGATACTACACATCCTCCACTGTTATGCAATTTCGTTCTTGTGCATCTGTATCGGATAAACTATAACCTTCGGTGCACCATCTGCGATATTACCTTTCTATTCTTACGCACTTGTCCCAAATAAAACTCTTCATACTATGCATCATTTGTTGTGCCTCTCTTATGTCTTTGTGCATCTGTCTTAGATAAATCACTTCATCCTGTGCATCATCTATTGTTTTTCATCTCTCTTCTTGTGCATCTAGCTCTTCTGCTAGATTATGTTGTTTCAATTCAACAAGCCATCAATACCCCAATAATTCGAAGCTTTCCAAATCAAAATACTACAACTTTCGCATCTTCAAGCTTACCTCCAATTCTCCAACTTGACTTCTTATTTATACTCGTCATGCACAGACCGTGTGTCCACAAGTTGGTTGTAGCATCCCTTCTTCATTCTTTACGGTCAAGCTAACTTACGAATCTGCAACTTGTCTTGATCTATGTGACTAAGGTATCATGCCTTATGGGTCTTGTGCATACTTTGTCCTTTGCATAGTGGGACTTGTGCACTTTGGAACCACTGCCCATGGGGTCTTGCACCGTTGAAGTACCATCGCTTGGCGGTTCTTACGCACTTGAATTTTCCAATCATTTCTTGCTTCCAAGACTCTTGTACATGCTCAAGGAACTTTCTTTACCCATTTCTTCATGTGTGCACATCCCTTTTGATACTGTGCCTGTATGTTTTCTTTTTCGTTCCATATGTTGTTGTTGATGTTATGTAATGTATTTCTATCTTAACGATTTAATGTTATTCGACAATATTGAACCTTGTGTCCAAAACTATCACTAGTATAACATCTCACAGTATGACAATTTTTTGCAATATGTCCATTGTAGTTACACCTCGTGCACTTCAATGTATTGAATCTTCTTCTAACAATGTAACGGAAAGAATTGTAATCATTGAAGGAATTATCATACCTGGATTGAAATGAATTCATTTGATTTGGACTGTACTTGATGTCGTAGATCTTCTCAGTTGTTCTGTCATAGCCAAGTCCTTATTTGTCTACCGGTGATCTCTGATCATTCAATATCTTATCCAAGATTGATTTGTTGTTTTTGAATTTGCTCTCCATTTATACTCTAATACAAGTCTTATCATTTCCTAGATTTTCACAGTCCAGAGTATCATTCATGATGTGACCTTAAGCATGTTCCCATTTTTTAATCTCAGCCAATTCTTCTTTTAAGTGAGAAATCTATTTATTCCTTTGCTAAATTTGACTTGTCAACAACTCATTTTTATGCTTTGATTCTTTCAGTTATATCTTCAATGAAAATCCCTTTTCTTCTAACTTTCTAATTTTATCTACTACACAATCTAGATATTTCTTAAGATCCATTTCCTTTTCACTCACTTGTTTTTCAAGTGACTCTAGAATGGCCTTGGATTTCTTGACCTATTCTTCATATTTTGACAACTGATCCTGCAAAATATTGTTCTTCTTTCTTGACTTCTTTAATTCTTCCAAGGCACTAACCAGTTCACCCTCCCAGTCAACTTATGTAACTTCTTCCTCTTCATACTGACTGTCTGTTCCAATTTTTGTGACGGGTTTTGGAGGTGAATTAAAGGTTCCACTAAAGAAGTATGTATCCATAGTTCCTGATTGACTTTTATGTGTACTTGGTTTTTCTTTCTTGATAGAGGAACATCAGTTTTTATTTTCTTCATTGCCTTCATATTCTAGAAAAGCCATGAGAAGCACTTCTTTTGGACTGTCATCACATTCACTTTCGTCGGATGAATTGTTATCTTCTCTGGAGTACAATCTCTTCCTTTGATTAGGGAAATTTTTCCTGCGCTCAAATTTGTCATGTGGGTGTGCCATCCTTCATTCATTGTAATTGACATCTTCTTCACTGTCACTCTCTCTATCTTCTTTAAGGACACTTTGAATAAAAATGGCCTACTCTTCCACATTTAAAACATTTGAAGGGTAATTTAACCTTATACTTGCCATGCCCTCTTTTCAACTTTCTCTCAAAGTTTGCCTCTTCCTCATCTGATTCGTCACAACAGCTTTTGTCATGCTCATGTTTTTCTTTCCTGGTGGCTTTGAAGGCTACTTCTTTCCTCGTAGTATTTTCCCTTTCAGTTGCCATCTCATGCATAGTAACGATCCTATGAAGCTCATCCTTTATTAACCTTTCAAGATCAATTTTGTCTTCTAACACTGACACCTTTGAGTCAGATCTTGGAGGTAGATTTATCAATATTTTATGCACAATCGATTCTTCATTTAGTGAAACTCCAAGGCCTTTGATAGCGTTAACTATCTCATCGACTCGAAGAAAGTATGATGCAATGTTTTCTTCTTCTTTCATCTTCAAGGACTCAAATAAACCAGAATATGTCTGTAGTTTTTCCTTCTTGACCTTATCGTCTCCTCCATATATATTCTTGAGTTTGTCCCATACTTCTTTTGCTGAGGAACAATGCATAACCTTAGTGAATTTAGAGTCTGCTAATCCGCATAACAGTACATTTCTTGCTCTTGCATTGCATTCATATTATCTTCTTTCAACTGGATCAATTGGTGTAGTTGCGGGAACATTATAGCCATTTTCAATTGACTGCTAGACATTGGCACCAAGGGATTGCAGATATACCTCCATTCTTATCCTCTAGAAAGTGTAGTTGGAGCCATCAAATCTAGTTGCTTTGTTTGGTGAGAGTCCTTACTGCTTGTCCATATATGTGCAAAGATCTATCTTCTAGTTGTTAAAATGTTATTGGAGGCACCCACTATGATACCAATTGTTGGAAATCTTATTAATACTGAGAGGGGGGGTGAATCAGTATCATGCACAATTATGAACAATTTTCACTTTTACCAAATATAAACAACACTTATATTAAGCATTCATCATAAACAATGTCATTCAACATCACATGCGCAATACACATAACACAAATATTTAACGTGGAAACTCAAATAGGAGAAAACCATGGAATGTTCTCTTATATTATAAAGATTACATTCATGGGAAGCACCAAATTCTGAATTTCTCCAGCACCAACTAGAAGGAGGCACCAACCCCTTGATTTATAGGCTACAACCTGAAGGAAGAACCAACTCCCTAATTTAACAACACCGACTGGAAGGAGGCACCAACCCCTTGGTTGTACAGGCATCGACCTAAATGAAGCACTGAATCAATGTTTCTTTCCCTATCCTACCACCCTGATATGTATGTAGAAGATCCTTCTTTGCTTTCTGATTATATGTGCACTCTTCATATTTACTGCAATACATTCCATTGTGTGCACCTGCTATATACTTTGATCTTGCAATTGTTGTGTTGTACCACACACTTCACTACATCAATATTACACATTGGTTCTCACATTTCATAACCTTCTGCAACCTGTGCATTGTTTCAGCATATTGTTTCTATGCATATGCAAACTCAACTAATAATGTGCATCCTCCACTGTTCTGCAGTTCCATTCTTGCGCATATGTATCGGATAAACTATAACCTTCAATGTACCATCTGCAATACTTCCTTTCTGTTCTAGCGCACTTGTCTTAGATAAACCTCATCATATTGTGCATCATCTATTGTGTTTCTCTTATGTCTTTGTGCATCCATATTAGATAAATCACTTCATCCAGCACATCATATGTTGTGTTGCATCTCTGTTCTTGCGCATCTAGCTCTTCTGCTAGATTATGTTGTTCTGGTTCAATGAGCCATAGATACCCCAGTAATTTGAATCTTGCCAAATCAGAATACTACAACCTTCACATCTTCAAGCTTACCTCCAATTATCCAACTTGGCTTCTTATTTATACTCATCCTGTGCAGACCGTGTGTCCACAAGTTGGTCATAGCATCCCTTCTTCCTTTCCTTACGATCAAGTTGACTTACGCATCTACCACTTGTCATGATCTGCGCGACTGAGGTATCATGCCTTGTGGTTCTTGCGCATACTTGTTCCTATGCATAGTGTGTCTTGCGCATACTTGGTCCTTTGCATAGTGGGACTTGCGCACTTTGGAACCACTACCCATGGGGTATTGCGCCCTTGAAGTACTATCACTTGGTGGGTCTTGTGCTATAACATCCCAAAAAAATTCACTAAAATTTAAAAAAATTCAAGTAGCAATAAATGCTTGTGTCTGCTATGCAGAAATGAAAAGTGTTAACTTTAAACACAACTAAACCCTGAACAAAGTGTTGTAATGATAACAACTTCTATAATCTATCGTTAATGATTTAAGGTTTAGATTTTCTTAAGAATAACTACAAAGTTGTAACAGCTGTTAAATTAACTAGTGTCTTAGAATGTCGTAACATCATTTATTGTCAAACAATCGTCAGAACATTACATATTGCAAATGCTTACGTTATGTACTTTATTGTTTGCATGCCTGTCATTATTTTTGTTCCTTGATATATAATTTTGAATCTAGAGACTAATTGATCGTCTCACTGTAATGAAGGTGTCCTTGTGTACACCCCAAGGCTTACTTAGCTATTGTTAGCTAACGCTCATGAATTCTAATTGCAGAATGCAGGTAAGATGGAAATTTCCAACTGAAGCATACCAATGTAATTCAATTTATCTTGCAGTACTGTTCTAGCATTTTGAAAGATGAAATAAGAAAGTATAGATAAAAGTCTATCTTTCCATCAAAACAGGTATCCTAAAGTATTAGACTAGTTTCCTTCATGCATTTGGTGTAAATATCGTTCATGGTTCGTCTATTGAATACATAGTTTTATAACCTACCCCATACAGACTATGTAGAGTTCAATGTATTAATAGTACCTATTATTTGTATTCCAAACTATGGAAAACAATTACATTTTATTACAAGACATACTTCTTATTTCAGAACTATGGAGAAAACATTGTAATGTTCCTTTTGTTACATAGATTATAGTTATAGTCCTATGCCATGCAATACAACTTAGCTTTTACAAGACTATAGAGAAATACTTTGTATTAACCCTATATGTTATTTCATTCAAACTATGGAAATAGTTATTTATAATACATTTCAATTTTATAAACTATATGTTGATATCCATGTTATATATTAAGATCATAATTACTATACCATATGTTATGGCTATGGTTAAAATGCATGTTCTATATGCATAAACTGTATGCATGAGAACTATAGCACTAACTTTGACTATGAAAAGATTGAATTTTCCACCATAAAATAATACGAGCCCTAAACTCTAAGCTCCATGATCTATGCAAGTAATGTGTCTCTGGTGCAATAACTTCGTAGTGGGTATGCGTTGGCAGGTACTCAAAAGATAGCTTTGGTTTTTATGGTTCAATAACTGCAATAATTGGTGGATTGCTCGTTGGTTGTTCACGTGGAAAAAATTCACGTGAATAAACTTGGAGTAAGGTGATGAACCTTAGCTGCGCAGTGTAAAACTCATCGAGCTGTGCACAGGTTACTATGAGAATGTCCTAGGTGGACCTCTGTGTTGGCAGTATGTTCTGCATTGGAAGTTGTAATCTTAAATGCTAATTAAATGAGGTTTGTGATCGTGAAAGGACCTGTCTCAGTGGCTAGATCTGCATCGTTTATTTCGTGGTTGGTATCGAGTTTTGGATTAAACCCTAACCCTGGCATTGATATGCCCACCTATTCGAAATTTAGTTCATTTTGCGAAATGTGAGGGTGAGTCCGACAGGCTCTCTACCCTTCAGGGTTTTGTTTGAAGGTGCCTTCTAGGGTTTCGATACCCTGACCTTTATATAAGCAATGTTCTCAGTATAGTTTCGCAACTATACAGGTCTCAACTCTTATGGATTTTGGTGGTGAAATTCTTCTTCTAAACGGTAGGCGTTTGATAGAGTTTGTAAGTTCAGAAGTGCCTCGGCATTTGTAACTGCACAGAGTTTGTGCTCTTTTGGAGTTTAATGAAGAACCTCATGCAAATATTGTATGCGTTTGAAGAATCGGGGTACTCAGTTGTGCTTTCAGTGAAAACCTCAGGTGAAGTAATAATTTTGCATTTTGATTTTTACAAAGTTGTTTTAACAATGTCTTCTGTGTAAATATTTTGGCTCCAGTTTTAACCCTGCGTTGTAATGTAATGCTTGACAGGTTTACTTCTTTGGTGAGTGGTGAAGTTGGTCCGTGAGCGATGGTAGCAGGATACAGGCCCCGGTAAGCCTCGGTGACAATTCTCAAGGGTTCCATAGTGTTATGAGGATCCTGGCACCATACAAAAATTCTTGTTACTTAGCCGAGAGTTTGATTTGTTGGTTTGTGGTTTCGTTGAGAATCGAAGGTGTAAACTCTTAGTGTACAGTTGGTTGTAATGTCAAACTTGAAGCTATAATGCATTTGTTTTATGAGGGCTTTTCCCTTTGAGCTGTAGCTCGCAACATTTCATAATGCTTTGCCTTGCTTACTGATACTGTTTGTTGTTTGAAGTTTTAAATTCAAAGACTATTCGAAAACTGTTGTTGATCTACATGTTCAGTATTATTTGTTCGGCTTAGTTTTAAAAATGTTTTGTCGTAAGACTTTGGTAAAATGTTTTGTCATAAGACTTTGGTAAAATGTTTTGTCGTAATACTTTAGTAAAATGTTTGTGGAAAAATGTATTGTTTTAAGTCGTGGTTTGAAAAGCTTTGAACCTTCATCCATACTCTAGCTTTTAATCCTTTCGTAGAGTATTTATATGGCAAGGTTTTAAGTTGATTTTGTTTGCAAAGTAGGAAGTTGATAAACAACTGTAGGGTAAGCTTTCGGTACCTCAGAGTTAATGTATAGTCTTTTGTGAAAAGGAAAATCTAGGGCTGGGCGTGATGCTATGTTTTAAACTGCTAGGGTTTTGTTTAACAACCTGAGCCGTAAGCTGGCTATAACCCTTTTCATGGTTAAAGTTCCAAAGCATCTATTTTGTGTAAAAGAAAACATGGAGGGTTTCGAACCCTGTTCTCAATACATTTCTTGTTTTAGTTAAAGCTAGCACTATGAATTCGATGTTTGAAGGTCTTTAAGTTAATTTTTAACTTATAGATGTTTTCTGAATAGTATAAAATGAAATATGAAAATATTTATGCAAAATACTAAATGGAAATTAAACAAGAAATAATACTTATAAAGTTAGTTTATTTGATTCTGGTAAATATTTTACTATTGTTTATATGTCAGAAAGGAAATGCATTGCTATGATTATGATCATAAATTCTAAGTTTATAAAACCTAGATTATACTAGCACTCTTAGCATAAATAGAGTGTAAATATTAATATATGAGATAGTTCGAATGCATAAAGTTAATATTTCTGGGATTAAACTTAATGCAGAAATGTTTCAGTTTTCCTAGATAGTGTTGATCTGAAAAAATCCATGTTTTTATACTGAAATAAATCATGTATTTATTCTGAAATTAAAACAGATTTATTATGAATTCAATACTTCAAATCTATTTACAGTATTACATTTCACATTTATTTTAATTCTATCTCCCCTGTACTAGAGTACGACACTGGAAACAGTGTGTGGAAAAATGCGGGGGAGCATTTTATTCCATCATTCAAAATAAATCATACATCCAGAATTCATTAAACGTAACAGATATGTGGCTTTTCAAAAATAGATAATTTGCATAAATAAATCATATATTTTTTAGTACAAAATACTTAAAATCAAATTCAGTAACTGATTATATAACACGGATTTCTAGTATTAACTTGACAATAAGCAATTAAGATAACACAAATGAATCTGATAACTGAAGGAGAAACAAACAACCAAAGGAGCCTGTTTCACCCAACCTTCTCCTGAAGAAAGCCAAGTTACTTGCCTTAGGACCCCCGAGCATGCTCACTGAACAACTAAGACGAAGATGTTGTGTGGAGTAATGGAATAAATTCCCTTGCAACTCAGCAGTAGAACTTAGCAATAGTACTTCCTGCTTTTAGCAATATTGAACTGAGCAATGTGGCTGCACTAGTTCAGAATGCAGTCTTAGTTCACTCATTCACTTCTAACTTTCCCCTCATCGAATCTCTTGTGTTCAGAAATTATCACAAGGTAAGAATGGGTAGCCTCCTGTTGAATTCTATGGGTAGATAAGTAGCATGCCTAGGTCTTTGGTCAATTTGTTTAGTATTTATGAGCCACCTGCTCAGTTCCACTTTCTTGGGGAACATGACCATAAAAGTAGGGAAGTTGCCCCCTGCAATAGTTAGAAGTGAGTTGAGGATGCTGCCAAGTGTCAGTTTGCTCTCCACCCCAGTCCATTCCTCCTAGTGGGTTAGTGAACACTCATTCAATAGTCTCCTTTGGATATTTGTCTCCACTTTTATTTATTAATAATAAAATATTCAAAGTAATTAATTAAAGTCATCCATGACCCCACTCCGTCAATAGTCATAAAAATTTACAATAAAAATAAAACATAATGTTTTCTTAATAACATAAAATGTCTAGAACTTGGGTATGTGACATGTGCACTTGACTTGTCCAACCATTTCTTGCTTCCAAGACTCTTGCTCACTTCCAAGACTTGTCCAACCATCTCTTGGACATTACCTTTGAAGTATCGCGACTATATGGTTTGGAACTTGCACATGTACCTTATGTACTTATTCAAACTATATATCCTTCTTCAAACTGGATGTACTTCTACAATCTGGATGTACTTCTTCAAACTGGAACAAGGATACTAAGTCCTCTTTGACATCAGTTGACATCAATGACAACAAAAGTTCAACAGCAGACTTAAGCAAACATGAGTCCGAAAATTGATTGTCAATACTGCAAACCGACTGCCGAATGTCTGACTTAGACGTTGGAGGGGGTGGATATGTGAGTATGTGAAACTGATCAAGGTGGGAGAGGAGTGTGACATGATGGCTAGACAACATAGTGTATAACGTTTAATAAATTGTCAGTTGGTGTGGGTGTTGGAAAGATTGACGACCAGAGTGGAAATAGGACCCTTGCAAAAGAAAATGTAGAGAGAGATGAGAGATGTGAGTTATAGAGAAATGAATACATGGAGGGAGAGAGGTATGGATGCATTAATGAGGAAAATATGGGGTAGATGATATAGTGTCCATGTAGATGGAGGGAACATAAGACATATTGCATGGAAAGGTTGTGCTAGGACACAACTACCGGCGATTGGATGGGACTTGATGTGGACAGTAGGTGCTTGAATGTTTTGAGGTGGACCGTGAAAGAGATGGATGAAATATAGGGTGAAGAGTGGGAATGGAGGTGGCAAAGGAAAGATAGAGAGGTCGATGAGATTAACAGGGTGGAGACCTGCATCTCCACCCTGCATCAATGTGTAGGAGTGAATGATTTGGTGGTTAGGGAAAAAGGCTGAAGTGAGAGTTTCTTTTGTTTTTTAAAAGAAAATAAAAAATAAATAGCATTGGACATATTTTATTTTCAAATGGACGAAAAAGGAACTGGACATATTTTATTTCAATCAGCTGAAAAAGGAATTAACATATTTTATTTTCAAGTGGATGAAAAAGCAATTGGTCATATTTGAAGACAAGGTACATATTCTATATTTGATTTTTCGATATGATATAATATAGAATATGTTTTCACTATAACTAATAGTGATTTATCTTTAATTGATTTTCAAATTGGTTTCATGTAGAATGTCAAAGGAATATCAAAATGGGGTTGATGAATTCATAGAGTTTACTATGAGGCATTCACAGGGTAAGAAGACCACAAGATGCACTTGTAAAAATGTTGCAATGTTTTAGCGCTAACATTTGAGGAAGTACAATACCACTTGATGATTCATGGTATAATGAGTTCATATAAAATTTGGTTTTTCCATGGAGAGAGGGATCCTATAAATTAGGTATGATTCTAATATATTATTGAATAACAATATCATTTCCATGCAGAAAATATTAATACAAAATTTTGATTTACATGCAAGTACTATATTAATAATACATAAAATTTGATTTGTTTTTTAAATAGCCTCCCGACATCAATATTTGACAAGGGCAAGAAATGCTATGAAAGTGGAATGTGTGGATTACCTCGTGAAAATTCATGTTTAGTGGTACACAAATGTAATGAAAGTGCTTAACATTTTACATATATAGTGTTGTCTAAGGGTCAAATATATACTTAAAAAAAGATACAATTTACACTAAATAAAAATATTCTATAAATACAATATTGTTGTTTCAAATGTTATTTTTCTTAAAATTGTACTTTTTTATATCCTAATGACAGGGTGATGAACAAATTTTCAAACACTAGTATGATAATCGTGTCGATGGCTTACAACATTGCTTACAAATGATATTGAAGTTGCTAAGAATAGAAATGATGATGATGAAACCATGGTTGATGATCATATCATTAAAATGGTGAATGATGTTTATCAACATTTTAGTGAAAATCCATATGTGAGTTGTGATAATGGGGAAGTGACATCGATGTAGGAAATGGATGATATAAATCAATATCAAAAGTTAATTGAAGATACCAAAACACCATCGTACCCAAGTTGCACTAGTTTCACTAAGTTATTGGCCACTATGAAATTGTACAACCATAAAGTGAAAAATGGATGGACTTACACAAGTTTCACCCAATTTTTGAAGTTGCAAAGAGAAATGCTTCCATAAGAAACTACACTTTCAAATTCTACAAATGTTACAAAAAGGCTGAGTTAATCATTGGGTTTGGACTATGAAGTGATACATGCTTTCCAAAATGATTGCATTTTATATAGTGAAAGTATGAAAGTAAAGATGAATGCCCAACCTATATTAAATCTAGATTGAAGGTTCATCCTCTTTGTAGAAATATGCATAAAGGTGTTTCGACAAAAGTGATAAGATATTTCCCATAGTACCAAGGTTGAAAAGAATGTATAGGTATGGTTTTGAACTATTTAATTCCATTATATCATTCACCTTCATGTACTACCAACTTGCTCATAAATCATTTTTTTTGTTCCTCTACAATATTGTAATGTATATATTACTTTTTTGTTACAGCTCTACACAAATCTCATGGAAAATGAAGTGGCATCAAGAGAATGCAAGTGATGATGGAATAATGTGCCACCCAAATGATAACCCACCATGGAAAGCTATAGATACTAAATGGCCAAACTTTTCCAAAATCCTTGCAATGTGCAACTTGCAATGGTAATAGATGGCTTTAATCCTTTTGGAGACTTGAGTAGTTCCTATAGTGTATGGTTGGCAGTACTAGTCACATATAACCTCCTTCCAACACATTATACAACTTTATGAGAACTTTATACTCAAAACAATAACTCTCGCCCTAAAAATCCACATTTTTGTGTCAAAGACACCAAAATCAACCTTCAAACTGAAAAGTGATGCTACCAGTAGCACGCTTCTTTTTTTAGGGTTAAAATTACAACTAATGCTTTACAACCCCCTATTGTTGTTAAAAATAACCTTAAAATCAACCCTTGGGTTGAAAACTAGTGCTACTAGTAGCACATCTTTTTTTCGAGGGTTAAAATTATAATTTGTTTGAAACCATGGACTTAACATTCAATATAATTGCTACAAAAACCTTAAAAACAACCCTTGAATTACAAACTAATGCTACTAGTAGCACATCATTTTTTTCAAACACTGAAATTAAGACTTACTGGAAACCCTAGTTGGTGTCAATGCAATAAAACCCTAAATGAACGCCCGAATAGAAAAGTGGTGCTACTAGTAGCACCATTTTTTTCGGGGCTAAAATTATGACTTTTTGGAAACTTTGGTCAATGTCGATGCAATGAAAACTCAAAATTAAAATGCCCATTTTTTAAATAAATTTGAAATTAAAAAAAAAATACACAAATATTTAAAAAAACAAATTAAAAAGAAAAGAAAAAATTATTTTAAAACAAATATTAAATTTTTTTAAAAATAAAACAAAAATTTTTAAAAATAACGAATACAATTTTTTTTTAAATAACAAAAAAAAAAAAATTAGATAATACAAAATTAAAAAAAAACACTAAAACTAAAAATAATATCAAAAACCAAAAATAAAAAAAATCAATTCTGGCTAGCTCAATCAGTTCAGGTGTGGGTTTTGTTTGGAAGGCAACTCGAGTTCAATACCCTTAGGTGTAACTTAGTTGGGGGGATACAGCAAAACATTCAGCCATGTTAAGGGTTGGGGTGGCCTAGGCTGGGTGCAATCCCTGGGTGATTTTGATGACTTAGAAGCCCCTGGGTTGCGATTTCTTAGCTAATGGTTGAAATGGACTAACCCCTAGTGACGAGCATTTCTAACAAATTAAAAGTAAAAGTAAAGCCCTAGGTTGCGATTTCTTAGCCAATGGTCGAAATGCATTGGCCCCTAATGAGGAGCATTTCTAACAAAAAATAATTTTTTAATATTAAATTTTTTTTTAAATAATAAAAACTATTTTTTAAATTTAAACATTTTTTAAATTTAAAAAATAAAGTTACAAATTAAAAATTAAAATAGAAAAAATAAAACTTAAAAAACAAAAAAACACAACTCACCCCAAGCCCCCACACCCACCCCCCCCCTAGATTACCCCTTCTACGCCCATTCACTTCCCCCTTCCCCCTCCCTCCTTCCCTCCCTACCATGGCATATCCCAAAAACACCCCAATAAGGAGTGCAGAACATACATTTCTTCAAATTCAGTGAAGTAAACAACTGACTGCATATGTCCAACATTAGTCTCAATACTTGTCAATGATTTTTCAGTAGGCTAAATTCAATCCAATTGTCCAAATAAACTTTCAAAAACTTGTGCATAAATTATTTACTTTAAAGGAAGCAACAAATATGCCCATAATAACTAGGATGAATATCTCGTGTCTGAAAACTAGCAGTTCGCCCTCTTAATCCCACAGGGCCTAAATGGCCCAATTTTCACCAATGAGGTATTTTCGTCAATGGATTAGTTTGATCCAAAAATTGGGGTAAGGGATGTGAACCAAAAAAATCCTTCCTCCCCCTCCCCCTTCCCTCCCTCTCCCTCCCACTCTCCCCCTCAACCACCTCCTCTGCCCTCCCCTCCCCTCTCCCTCTCCTCTCCCCCACCACTCCCCTCTCCCAACCCCTCCACCCTCCCCTCCCCCCTCCTACCTGATGGGATCCCCAACAAAGACTTGATTCCTAGAATCATGTCTCCGCTCCCAACGCATCAAATTTTATGTGTTGGGAGTAGAGACTCAATTCTAGGAATCAAATATCCACTAGGGAGCCCGTGAGGAGAGAGGGGTGGGTATGGAGGGCAGGAGAGGAGAGGGAGGAGGGAAGATGGATTAGGGAAAGGACAGTATGGGAGCGGGAATGGCTTGGGAGAGGGGAGGGGGGGGGGCAGAGGACGAACGGGGGGGGGTGGAGGGGGGAGAGGGGCACACCAAGGGAAGGTAGGGGGAGGAGGAAGGGGAGGTCGTGATTGAGAGCGAGGTAAAAGGGAGGGGGACGGAAGAAGCGAAAGGGGTGCGAGGGGGGCCCGGTTGGGTTTTTTTGTTTTTTTGTTTTTTTCCATTTTGTTTTTTAATTTTTCAAATTTTAAAAATGTTTAAATTAAAATAATAATTTATTTTTTTGATAATTTTAATATTTTTATTTTTTTAATTCGCTATGTTTAAAATTTTAAATATATTTCCCCAATTTGGTTGTCCATCCCGTGGTGGTGCCTCCTCCTGAAGCCCCATGCATGTCATCCAAAAGTACTACCAACACATTATGGAAGACACATATGTAGCAAACCATCAGCACGTCATTAACATTATGGTACGGCGAATTCATTGTGCATTCAACCGATTGTCCTATTTCCAGACCCCGCCCGGGATGGTTTCATTCTTATTCGTTAAAACGGACCTCTCCACCTCCTACAATTCAATTGGGTTTAGTACCCATGCAAGGAAAGCAATGATGGTAATATTTCGCATCTTAACCTTCGAAAGAAGACCCAAATCGAGAAAGTTATGAGAAGAATGGAAGGTAGCATGTTATAGCAACTTCCTTGTTGACCCCCCACTGAGATTCGCCTCTGCATTAGTTTACAGTGGAAATATATCTCCAATCTGAGAAGAATGGCCCACATTAAGTGCACCACCCATAAAATAGTGAATGGTTCAAAAAGAACTCATATGCCTTGAGTGCTCAAGGAGCAGAGACGAGCCTAGGCTGGGTTTTATGGAATTGTTAATCTAGTAGCAGAAGAGAAAATCCATCAGATGGAGGTCAGAATAGCGAACAACTTAGAGGTTCCATCAGTCAAGAATTTGGAGGAGAAATTTGGTCCAATAGAGAACAATCCAAAGAACATGTGCACTAGGAAAACTAGGTTAGACAAAACCTTGATGTTGTTCTAGCAAACCAAAGCACTGTTGGGATGTGTTATAATGGACAGTGCTCAGGGTATTTTTGAGGAAAATAACAATGGTGTAACCCTCTAAGATAGAATGGGATGCCTAGAAACTGATGTTCATTAGTTGCTATAGAACCAAAAATAATTCAATGACAACCTCAACACTCTTGACAGGGAGCTAATAGGTAAAGTTTTCCAACTCCGTGCAACACCTTCCAATGGAGGCATGAACTATCGCACACATCTAGATAAAGGGAACACTAGCAAAGATCCAGAAATTGCAAAGGAAGTCGAATCGAATGTAGCTTCAACGATCATTATCCCTAATGATGATTAGTTCTTTGATCTATGTCTATCCTAGATAGCTTAAGTTCCAGCTTAGGTTCTGATTTTCAAATATTTAATGGAACTTCCTTTTTGTTGAAAAGTCCTCGCTTGTCAGGCATATAATATTTATAATTTTAGTCTTAGCTCCACTATAGACTTAGCTCAGGTCTTTAGACTCAGTTTTCCAAACTTAACAATCTTGAAGAAGCTCGTTTATTTCTAGTTATTAAGATGGTTGATGAGCAAGTATATCAATTTGAACTGGATTATTTTGATGGAATTTTGGATAGGGAACTGGTGAGACCTTCCTACTAGTAGACCATCCTCCACATAAAATGTAAACTCTATTTTGATAATATAAATTTCTGGTTCTAGCATTACAAAAAAAATTAATAATAATATATTTAAAAAAATGTTTTTAAAATACTTTTTTATTTTAGAATTTTTAAAAAGTTTTAAATGTTTAATATTTAAAAAAATTATTTATTTATTAATTTTTAATATTTTCTTTTTAATGATTTTTTATTAATTTGTAATTTTTTAGTATTTTATTTTTATTTTTAATATATATATATATATATATATATATATATTCCCTGGATAGGGTGTCATCATCCTATGGTTGATGATGGTCATCACTCACAATCTTTGGGCAGGTGGATTTATGTGTTTCCCCACGTGGACGATCATAAACTTTATTGATGTTGGCTCCATTAACCTTGCACGAGCATTCATCTTCCATTGTTGTTGTAATGGTGTTGTATATGGGTTAGTCTTAATGGTTGATACGATGGTTTTCATGTCTGATGCTCTCCCCCATGTGAAGGTACGCAAGCCCAAGGACCAGTGTTTCATGGTTCCTTCAATGCTCTCCTATGATACTTACACCAGTGTTAAGCTATCTAGGATAGGTGGTATAATACTCGCGATTTCTCGCATAACATAATGCATTTGTGTTTTGGGGCTATCAATTTTGAGATATATATGCATTGCCTCTGGCTCAGAGTTCGTTTGTGGAGGGCCTCAGGTAGGAGTCCGGTTTTATTTTACATCTCTAACGATAGCTCCCTTACCTCTATGTCTTCAAGGAGATATTTAGTGCTCTCCTCCAACTGTACGACTAGGAACATGACTTGGAATGAATATAATTCTGCAGGTAGTGGTTGGGGCTGCAATGTCAAGTGGTTTGATGACAATGGAAACTCCCTAGGTTTTCATGTTGACTACTCTCCTCCCAATGCCCCTCTATCATCCATCCATGGAGAGATTTTCACTCAAGCTAGCGCTAAAATGAGTAAAGTCTAGGGCAGACCAGACGAGAATGCATCAGTTTTGGAAAAGGAAGTGTGCTCGCCCTCCACTAGGCATTCATCTAATGAGCATTGGGATATTTTATTTGATACCAGGAAAGATGTGTAGAATCTTACGCACATAATGGAACAATTCAACAAAAGAATGGATGTGTTGGTTTCTTTATTTGATTTCCCTGAGCTCAGGAGCTGCGTGAATCTTCAGTCCCTTCACGATGCAGTGTTGTTCGGTGCACCCATCCTACT
Organism: Larix kaempferi; assembly: GCA_027924585.1. Classification (NCBI taxonomy): domain Eukaryota; kingdom Viridiplantae; phylum Streptophyta; class Pinopsida; order Pinales; family Pinaceae; genus Larix; species Larix kaempferi. The sequence goes on along the minus strand of BSBM01000003.1, from coordinate 2,864,513 downwards.
ACCTGCTCGCACATTAGATGCACCTCTAGATGTGGATTATGCTCGTATGTCAGACACCTTGCTACCTTCTGGTCAGCTCTAGGTTTGTATTATGGACACATTTTGTCTGTTGATTATGTATTAATGTAGGATTGTGGTCATGGTTATGCTGGGTTTCAAACGGTTTTATGTCATATCTCAGGATTTTGAAGTCATCTTGTTGGGTTAGGTCTAGTGGGGTTTTGGATAGTCTCATGTTTTTCTCTAGGATTTCAAAGCCATTTTGTTGGGTTTGTAATAATTGCATTGTAAGTAACTTGGTATTGTGGTCTGAGACTGAAAAATATGCTGGCGATTTGAACACACAACCACCAACAAACAATTGTAATGTTTCTTTTGTTATGAATTAATATAATGTTACTTACTTATATATATATATATGTACATATATATACACATATATATACATATATATATACATATATCTATATATATATATATATGTATATATATGTATATATATGTATATATATGTATATATAGATATATCTATATATACATATATCTATATATACATATATATCTACACACACACACACATATATATATATATATATATATCTATACATATATATATAGATATCTCTATATATACATATATCTATATATACATATATATATACACATATATATACACATATATATACACATATATATATGTGTATATAGATATCTATATATAGATATCTATATATACATATATATATACACATATATATATGTGTATATATATGTGTATATATATGTGTATATATAATATACACATATATATACACATATATATATGTGTATATATATGTGTATATATATATATGTATATATAGATATATGTATATATAGATATATCTATATATAGATATATCTATATATAGAGATATATATACACATATATATACATATATATATATATATGTATATATATGTGTATATATATGTATATATATATATATATATATATATAAGTTTTGTATTTTTTAAAATAAAAATTTGATTTTGTAATTTATTTATTTTTTAATATTTGTTTTCGTCTTAATTTTTTCATTTCTTTTTATAAAAAAATATTTGGGTTTTTTTTTAATTTCAAATGTATTTAGAAACGTTTGGGCAATTTATCTTTTATAAATGTTTTTTTCTTCAACTTTTTTTTCAAAATCATTTAATTTCTAATTTTTTAAAGGAAAATATATTTTTTAATTGAAATTGGGTTCTCTATTTTTGTTTAACTAATTTAAAAGAAATTTAAATAAATATTTTGCTTGCACCATGCATGGTTTTGAAATAAATGCAATTGTAACCTAGCAAAAGAAAGGAGCGCCACTAGTAGCACCCCTTTTTTATTAGGGGGTTGATTTTCGGTTTTGATTGCACTAAATTTGGTTGGGATTTCCAAATAGTCATAATTTTAGCCCCAAAAAAAGGTGCTACAAATAGCACCACTTTTTGTTTCGGGGGTTGATTTAGAATTTTGATTGCACCAACACTAGTAAGGGTTCCAGAAAGTCGTAATTTAGCCCCAAAAAAAGGTACTACTAGTAGTACCACTTTTCAATTCGAGATAAAAATAGCAACTACATGAAACCTATAAAAAAACAAGAACTCTCAAGAGTTCTCATCAAGTTGTATAATATGTTTTCCATGGTTATTGTTATAGGTCAAATCTACACTTCTACGTCTGTGATCACATTATGCTGTCGATCACACAAAAGGACAACTTGGATTGAAGAGCTAGATTGATCTGGATGATGCATGGACTGGATTCACCCTCTTCAGATGACAAACTACTTGATTTCCCTGATCTTTTGACATGTACGCCCCTCTTCCTTCAATAGACCAACGTACACCTTGGAATGTACCCTACTCCCCTCAAGGACAACCAGCGTACATCTCCCAAAAACTTGTAAATGCAGGTTCTAAAGCATAGAAGTTGCTTCCTGTACGCTACTCTTGTTGTATGAAACCCGCATACATCTTAAGATGAAATCAAAAATATATTAATTTGACGAATTGGGATTAGTTGAAGTTGGTTTTGTAACTTCCCCAACCTCCCAATTCAACTACCTCTCGAATCCAACTGCCTACCTTGTCCCACAAAAACAAGGAGGATCCATGAGAGGGGTTAGCAATAGTCTCAATTAGAGAAAGAAAGAAGAAAGAATATTTGGAGTACCGTTATGCTGGAGGAATTCCCAAGTCAAGAGTGAAGAGCAGGAGCCCAGAATCTAGTTGCAGAAGCATCGTTACACATCAGGTATATTGTATTGATTCATGTTTCTTTGACAATAAAAAGGTTGAAACACCCTTCCTGTCCCAAATCGAATGTCTACTAGATTGTATATTCATTTGGATTAATATCTTGTTATATTTGACGTTTCAATTGTATATGCTTTCATCATATTTGTTATAACCAAGATACACTGAGGAAGGTATCTTTTGTGTTGCAGGTTCGTCAAGCAGAGGATCAAATAGGAGATCAAGCGAGAGGCCAAGCGAAATCTAGGACGAGCCGTCGATAAGAGGTATTTCTCTCCATCTTGATCTCTTTCTTTTGTAGGAACCATATGCAATATAATCAATGTGTTTACCTGTCAACCCCGCCCAGTTGGTAGCGTCCATCTCCTTGCTATAAGGTAGAAATCCTGAACAACAGTTATGCATGGAAATGGACTTTTGCATGTTGACATTGTTAAGATCTTGTCCCAAGCAACTAGAAAATGCAAATATGTTTTTTTCAAACCTTTGGTAGATGAACTAAAAGTAGCATGGGGCAAAGAGTTAAGGACATATGATTCTCATTCAAGGTCATTGTTTAATATGAAGGCTATATTAATGTGGGTAATCAATGACTTTCCTTCTTATGGAAATATGGTTGGTTGCACACCACTAAAGTATTTTGTGCTTGTCCCATATGTGGAAGGGACAAAAATTCATAATATCTCCAATATAGTAGGAAGTGTGTGTACATGGGACATAGGAGACATCTTCTAGCAAATCATAAGTTTCATTCCCAAAAAGGAATATTTAACAGGAACCCTAAGCATCGCCTTTCTCCTAAAATTGTACGAATATCAAATATTTTTGAAGAAACGGAAGGAAATGAAAAGAACTAGGGTAAGAGCCAAACTAACAAAAGAAAAATAAATATTAAAAAAAGTGAACTTTGAATGTTGTTTGTGGAAGAAAAGTTCAATTTGTCGTATTGGGAGGTACATATACATATTAACATTGGGTAATTATTAAATGTATGATGCTTGAAGGATTTAATTATGTTTATATGCCTTATTTGAATCCATTTTTAACTTTCCATCCATATTATCATGCATTCATTTCGATGTGGTTGGATGCAGAAACTCCTAGTACATCACATTTTAGATGTAATGCATGTAGAAAAAAAATGTATGTGAAAGAATTTTTGGAACCCTTCTGGATATAAAAGGAAATTCAAAGGAAAGAAAAAAATCTTGTGATGATTTACAATAGTTGGGTATAAGGAGGTGACTATGGCCACAAGAGAAAGGGAAACAAATCCTTCCACCTACACCACGCACTCTTTCAAAGAGACGTTTTGTGGTGTTTTGTTCAAATTATAAATGTTTGATGGTTATAGTTCAAATCCTAAGAATCATATATCTATGGAAGAGATTAAGTTCCATGGTATGAAAGCACGTGATTTCTATGTTCTCATGCAACAACTCTAAATAGTAGCAGTGCACATTGTGCTACCAAAAGCAGTCCAGAACACCAATTGTAGGATTTGCTTCATTTATATCCATATTTGTGCAAAAGTGGTGGATCCAATAGATCTTGAATACTTATAAGATGATGTTGTAGAGACATTGTGCTTACTCAACAAATATTTCCCTCCATCATTCTTTGATATAATGATACATTTGAATGTACACTTGGTAAGAGAGTTACGATTTTGTGGCTCGATCGGATATCGATGGATGTACCCTTTTGAAAGGTCAATGAAATGTTACTATGTATACTTAAAGTCAACATAAATTCCAACATATTATGTTCATGATCGAGTACATCACTAACAAATTTTTATTCATGATTTTGATTTGACTGCAAGTTTTGTCTAATTTTTCTTTAGGAACATAAAAGTCTTCAAAATTCATGTGAAGAACAGGAATATGCATGAAGGGTGCATAGCTGAAAACTACATTAGGGATGAATCCACCAAATTTTGTGTTGGATATGTCGAAAGCATGAAATACATTGGAAGCATTCCTAGTATAAATGAGGTGTGGGATGGTGAAGAGGGAGAGGTTGTTTATTATGGAAAGAAATTATCTAATGGAACTTCTATTAAATTGGATGATACTAGTTTGTTACAATCCCATCGATGGATCTTGCACAGCATAGATGAAGTTCATCCTTGGATAGAATATGTAATAAGCAAGACCTTGTAAAATCCTTTTTTATTAGATTGTATCAAAATATTTGGTAAACAGTGTTCATTGACATGAGTGGAAATTAGGATGCAATTGGGTGAAATCACCAATATGAACATCTAAGCCCAAAAGGATGAAGCCCTGTTACAAAAGCTCCACAACCAACAATTTAGTGATCGGTTAATAAAGTAGGTAACTATATGTTCGTAATATTTTAAGTATTTTAAATTCTTTGAATGAGACTATTATGATATAGTTTTAAATTGCATGGATTTTTAACAACATTTAATCATTTAGGAGTGGAAGGAAAATAAAATATTTTTGATACCCTTAAATGGTTGGCCCATGGACTAAGGAAATATGCAACCAAGTATGATGGCTACTTAATCAATGGGTGTAGATTTCAAATTAAAAATATAGATAATGTTAGAGCTACCCAAAATAGTGGTGTGTGCATAGATGCACAAATGTTAATGAGATCGAGTGCAAAAAACAAAAATACTATAACTCATACGACAACATATTTTACATCGATCCAATAAATAATCATATTGCACTACTATTGCATGGAGTATCCCTTGTGGAGATGTGATTGGATAGATGTACATAAGAATAATGGAATGAAAACTAATGAAATCGGGTTCACAATGGTGATTTGAAGAGATGCTTAAGTAATGATAGAGTGCAAGATGATCCATTTATTCTAGCATCACAAATAAAACAAGTATTTTATGTACAAAATCCTATAGGGAATGTTTGGTATGGATTTTTTGCATGCCCTCCAAAGGGATTGAGAAATAGCAACTTGTATGATATGGAATATGCAGATCTATCAAGTGTTGTGGACTTTCAAGGGGAAAATGCAGAGATGATTCCATTGTAGTTGATGGTGACATGGATTATGTTCGATAAAATTATGAAGGCACATGGTTGGATATTGATAAATAAGTAGTATTCGTGATTTATTTATCCATTCTCATTTAATTTATATCCATGAAAATTAAAATTACATATTAATATTCTTAATTGTTTTGATTGTACCTATATAAATTAATTGACTATATTGTTTACTTGAATCCCATTCTTAAGTTTTACAAAATCTTCATATTTAAAAAAAAATGACATAACGTGTGTATAGTGTCAAACCCACCTCCATGTCCTTCAAATTTTAACGTATATGAAGACATGAATTGTTAAAGATGTTCAAGGAAATTCATGATGTTTCTTTGTTTTTGTTCTCCTTACGATATTAATAGATTATGATATATTGTTGTTTTATGTTTATTATATGGCTCTTAGAGTTGTAAATTGTTTTGAAGGATTGTATAAGTAGTCATTTTAAATTGTATTAAATTTTACCCTTTCGTGGGAGATAGTGACAATTTTGTATAAATAAAAAATGTTTTTTTCGTGTGTAGTACTTGGTTGTTCTTGGGGTCACTGAAGAGATGAGGTCAAAAGGAGATTTTTTTATTATCTTGCTTCCCTATTGCTTTATTATAGCATAATCACATTATGAATGTGATTTCCATTCTCCTTGAATAGATGTTCAAGAGTCTTCAATTATATATGTTGAACTCAAATCTAATTTCGATTTATAGGGGTGGTTATAAACCACCCTTAATGTCACTTATAGGGTAGTTAATAAACACCTTGGTAAGTGGATGTTGTTAATTTTTTATATTTAATTGTAGAATTACAATAGTACTTGAAAAAACTGAATAATCATAAGCATAAACATTCACAGTCGACACACAAATTTACCCTAGGGAAACCCTCTATGACTTGAGGGAGAAAACCCTAGCAAAATATTCCTTAGTATATTGATAGATAGCAGAGTATGTTTGCTTCACAATGAGCAGATTACACCAAGAACACCTGGTGCAATTACAGAGCAAGAGATATAAACAAAGAAGAGAACTTAGAAAATAAAATATCCACTCAACCAATTCACTAATCTTAATCACATGCAAAAATTGCCTTTAAGAGAATTCACTCTAACATTGGTTTCATCCATCATGCATGGAAAAGTGTGCCATACTTCTCATGCATTTGCTTTAACTCTCTCTCCTGACTTCAGGATGAACTCACCCCTCAATTGGATGCTAGACCACTTTGTTAGGCGGCTAACTTAAGTGTTGTCATGCAAGTGTCGTAACTCAAGTGTCGCAACTCAAGTGTCGTAACTCAAGTGTCACAACTCAAGTGTCGTCTTTTAGTTTAAATTAAGTGTCGTCATGCATAGCACTTAGTTAACTAAATATTCTTTGTTAACACTTAGTTAACTCCTTTAACTGAATTCCTTCTTGATAACATCACTAAAATGAACAATTCGAGTTCTCCTTTAATTAACTGAAGTCTTTCTTGCTAACATCACTGGAGTTTAACTATTTGAGTTCTCTCTTATTTAACTGAAGTCTTTATCATCACTGAAGTGAGAAAATCGATTTCTCTCTTATCTTATAACATATTATCTTTATCTCTTGTCTTATATGCATGGTCCACATGTGCCAAATTAATTATTTATCATATCAAATATTCTAAGGAGATTTTTCCAATGATATGATCATCTCGTTCTACTCTCGCTCCAAGTGGTCATATGCTAAAGTAATTCACTCTAGAGGTGGCCAGTCTCTAGACGAGACTTAATAGCTTATCCATATCTAAGATCATGATTAGTAGTACGTCACACATCATTAATGATTCGACAAGAAAATCATTACTTCAACAAATGAGGCACCACCTCAACACATGAGGATCCATCTTGACACGCAAGACCTTAGTCTTGACAAGCAAGACTGTACAACACCATCACTTTGACATACAAAGCACTTACCTCAACACATGAGGCTTATTCATTCTTGAGTCCAACTCAAGATTCTTCTCCAAGTTTCCTTAGTCCAATGTAGACTCCTATAAGGCACTACCTTGACACATGAGGCTCAATCTTGGCACACAAGATTGACTTGGAGAATTATTCATGATGTTGTAACTTTAACACTCCCTCTCAACGAGGGATTCATTCTCTTCCATGCCAAGATTGTCTCGGAATCACCTATACTTCTTCAAGGACAGAGGCTTAGTCAACATGTCTATTATCTTCTCACTAGTATAAATGTATTGAACTCTTATGGCACCTTTATGGACCATGTCTCTGATGTAGTGGTATTTCATCTCAATGACAGAGGCTTAGTCAACATGTCTGTTATCTGCTCAACAGTAGAAATGTACTGAAGTATTATGGCACCTCTCTGGACCATGTCTCTAATGTAGTGGTATTTCATCTCAATGTGTTTCAATCTGTCATGAAACACAAGTTTTTATAAGAGCTTGATGCATCTCTAATTGTTAGAGCGAATTATAGTAGACTCAATATTCTCATCAGACAACCCATCAAGTAGCTTCCTAATCCACATAGATTCTCGATAAGCATTGTTGGTTGCAATTTACTATGCTTCTGTAGTACTCTGGGATATGGATCCCTGCTTCCTATTGGACTAAGAGATCATAGTTGATCTCAAGCTAAAAAAATATATGGATGTACTCTTTCGGTCCACAGTACTACCACCCTAGTCGCATTCAGCATATCCATGAAGCATCACTCCACCAATGTAAGCATATCTAAGTCCATAAGCAATAGTACCTTGAAGGTATCTAAGCACATGCTTGCCAGCAACCCAATGTCTATGTCTTGGATCAAACATGAACTGACTCAAGATACTCACAACATAACATATGTCTGGTCTAGTATGTATCAAATACATCAAGGAACCAATGAGTTTTCTATATATGGTAGGATCCACTAGATTCGATCTGGAATCTGACTCATGTAGCTTATTCAAATTAGACATAATTGGTGTAGAAATGAACTTACAGTCCATCATACCAAATCTGTGCAACACATCAACTGTGTACTTTTCTTGTGAAAGAAAGATCTCATATTTCCTTCGCCAAACTTCTATACCAATAAAATAGTGCATAAGACCTAAGTCTTTCATTTTGATCTCAGATGTGAGCTCCCTCTTTCACTGAGCTATCTATTGTTCCTCTCTAGTAAGAAACAAATCATCAACATAGAGAACCAATATTAGTGGTTGGTTCTTCACAACCTTGAAGCACAGTTTGGGGTCAACTTCGCTTTTGGAAAATCCCAAGCTCTGAAGATAGCTGCCAATCCTTGAATACCAAGCCCTCGGGGCCTACTTGAGTACATAGAAGGATTTCTTAAGTTTGCATACATGGGACTCCTTCCCATGAACTACAAACCCCTCGGGTTGTTGTATGTAAAATTCTTCCTCAACTTCACCATTGAGAAACGCAGCCTTCACATCCATCTGGTAAAGTTTCCACCCCAAAACTAAAGAAAGGGAAATTATAGATCGAATAGTGGTGTACCTGGCAAGAGGAGTGAATGTCTCATCATATTTTATCCCTTGTTTCTGTGATAAACCAAAAGCTACAAATATTTCTTTATATTTTTCAATACTTCCGTCAGCTGCATGTTTGATTTTGTAAAGTCACTTGGAAGTTACTACAGACTTCCCTTTCGGTTTAGGAACCACTTCCCACACATCATTTTGCATGGTGGATTTGTATTCTTCCACCATGGCATATTTCCATACATGTTTCTTAGTAGTTGCCTCATGGGTGGTGATTTTTGAATTACTAATGTGACTGATCTGAGCTACATATCCTGGAAATATTTCAGGTCTCCTTCGCTCTCTAAGTGATCTTGGTGGTGCTCCATGTTTTTCTGCCTCTTGCAAAATGTCTTGAGACCATGCAAATCTCCTCTTAGCAGGAGGTTCATCAGAAGATCTTTCTACCAATTCTACTGGCTCTCCAAGATCAAACGGATCTAAGGAATCTTATGGATTCTCCCTCTCAACATCTGAAAGGGGATAATCAGAAGTTGGGTCATCCATCATAGGAGTATCATGCTCCTCCATATCTGAATAACATTGAATTTATTTAGAGCACTTGAAGGAAGCCTCTTTGTGAAATGTTACATCTCTACTGACTTCAATGTGCCTCTGCCCTGGAACATAGATTCTATAAGCTTTGGAGGATTCGCTATATCCAAAAAATGTGCCTTTCTTTCTGGATGGATCCATCTTTATCCTCTTCTCTTTTCGCACATGAATGTAGACAAGACAACCCAACTTATCTTCAAGTGTCTGACATCTGGTTTTTCACTAGTGAAAACTTCTTCAGGATTTTTTTCTCCCAGGATAGCATGAGGACTTTTGTTCAGTATATAAACAATAGTGTTCGAGGCTTCTACCCATAAGGAAGTGGGAAGATCCTGATCACACATCATAGCTTTTCTAGCCTCACATATTGTTATGTTCTTTCTTTTATCAACCCCATTTTGTTGGGGGTTGCAAGGTATAGTTAGTTGTCTTCTTATCCCTGCATCTCGGCAGAAGTCATTAAAGTCATGAGACTTGAACTCTTCTAGTCCATTATCATATCTTAAAGCACGAATGTGATTTCCAGTCCGATTCTCAACTAGTGCTTTAAACTCTTGAAACTTGTTGAAAGTTTTACTCTTTGCCTTTATAAAATAGATCCAAGGCTTGTGGGAGAAGTCATCTATGAAAAGCACATAGTACAAATAACCACTCAAGGATGGTGATGAGATGGGGACACATAGATCGGAATGTATCAAGTCTAGGATCCCTTGGATCTTTTGGTACTGCTTGGAAATCTCTTCCTGATGTTCTTACCAAGAGCACAACCTCTACAAACACCATCATGTTCATATTGAAACATAGGCAATCCTTTTACCATCTTCTACAAGCTAGGTAGCGCTTTGAAATGAAGATGACCAATCCTACTATGTTACAGTTCACAAGGAATGACTGTGTCATGGATCATGGCTTGAATGAGATTTCCATAAACTTTGTAGAGACCTCCCTCTTTAACTCCAATTACATATGTAGAGTTCAAATCTGCATTCTTAGGCCACATGAGTGCTTTATTGTCCATAAATATTACTTTGAATCCTTTATCTTCTAGAATTGAAACAGACAAGAGGTTGTTCTTTAGTTCTAGAACAAACTAAATCTCATCAATATGAAGTACATCTCTTGAATCCAACTTAAAATAAGTGGATCTAACTCCTTGGATCGAATAGGTGGTATTATCTCCAAGATCCACCTAACAAGAGAACTTATTTTCCTTCAGATATGTGATATTGCTCTTATATCCAGTCATGTGTTTGGATGCACCACTATCCACCGACCATGTCTCATCACTAGTGGTAATGGACCCAGATAGGGTTGAGACAAGATAGTACTCCTTCCTTGTCTTCTGGTCATTGGAATAATTATTTCTTGTAGGTTCATCTTCTGTGGCGGTAGAAGCATGAAATCTACCCTTGAAATTTCCTCTTTGCTTTGCACGACAGTCTCTTGTGTATGGATTACAGTTACATTGGCATTCATCAAGGGTTATTGATTTTGGTTGACTTTGATTGGCCATGGTTAACTATGCATTACCATCTTTGATTATGGTTAATGATGGTTTGATTATGGTTGATTATGTTTGACCATTATTAAGCATGGTGGGAATGCACATGTGACTATGTGACTATCATTAAGTATGGTTGGCAATATTTAACCATGCTTAATTATAGTTGAACATGGATGACTATGGGATTCAATGGTTATGTATGGATTATGGTCACATTGCATTACAATGTTCATCAAGGGTCATTAAGTTTGGTTGAGTTTAGTTGGTCATGGTTGACTATGCATCAAAATGTTTGACTATGGTTAATGATGGTTTTACTATGGATGACTATGTTTGACCATCATTGTCAATATTTCCCTATGGTTAAAAATGGGTGGTTATGTTTGACCACGATTTAGTATGGTCAATTATATTTAACATGGTTAACAAGGGTTCACCATGTTGTGTTATGGTTAAGAATGGATTGACCATAGTTGATTATGTTTGAACATTATTGACTATGGTTGATTATGTTTGACTATTGTCAAACATGGATGACATGAATTTATACAATCATCAATGGTTATGTTTCATTGCGATGTTCATCAAGGTTTATGTCTCATTAGGGTTGGTTAACAATGATTTATTATGGTTGACCATGTTTAACATGTCCGACTATAATTCACTATGATCGATTACAATTAATGATGGTTGATTATGTTTTACCATTGTTAATCATGGATGTCATGAATTTTTATGTTCATTGCAACCTATGTCAAGGATCAATGAGTTTCATTGGATTTGGTTGGCCATGGTTTACTATGGTTGACAATGGTTAACTATAGTGTGCATGGTTTACTATGAATGACCATATTTACTATGGTTGGCATTGGTTGTGTATGGATTATGGTTATGATGTTCATCAAGCATCATTGAGTTTGGTTAACTTTGGTAGGCCATGGTTGATTATGTGTTACCATGTTTAACTGTGGTTGATGGTGGTGTGACTATGGTTGATTATGTTTGACCATCACTAACCATGGTTGGTGTGCACACGTGACTATCATTGAGTATGGAAAATAGTGTTTAACAACGGTTGAATATAGTTGAACATGGGAAGTTATGGGAGATCATGGTTGACTATGGTTAATAATGGTTTGACAATGGTTGGTTTTGAAAATACTTGATTATGTTTGACCATTGTTAATCATATTCATATGAATAACTATGCTCATCAATGGTCATGTTGCATTGTGATTTTCATCAAGGGTCATGTCTCATTGAGTTTGGCTGACTTTGGTTAATTATGGTTGACCATGATTGAATTTATGTTACATTTCATCTTGATTGACTTATGGATGACAATGCTTGACCATGTTTTACTATGGATAAGTTTTATCAAAATGTTATGCTTGTTAATGGTTATGTTACATTGCAGCTTTCATTAAGCATTATGTTCGATTGAATTTGGATGAATTTGGTTGGTCATGGTTGACTATGTATAGTCAATTTTAATTATGATTAACGTTGGTTAAAACCTTGATGTTCATGGTTGACCATGGTTTACTATAGATGATGATCTTGACTATGGTTGAATATGGTTCATTATGGTTCTCCATGGTTGATAATGGTAAATGATTGTTACTATAGTATACCATGTAGACATGATTTAGTCATGGTTGGATATGGTTTATTATGTTTGACTATTTTTGGGGGTTCAGTTTCAATATTCAATCATATTATGGAATGAACGTGATTACTTAAATTCATATGTGTTATTATTTTTGAATTCGATGTTATTGTAAGTTTTAAACCTATGAAGTGAAACAATGCATACATATTCCTAAGAAAACCATAGACTAAAAAAATCGCACGCACACACACACACGCTACATACAGATTTACCTTGGAAACCCTTAACCAAAAAAACCAACAAAACTTTGAGTCACATCTCTCACTTTCTCATTCTATATTCTTAACCCTTTAATGTACAATATTTAGGTATTTTGCACCATCCAAAACCCTAATCCATTAACCTGAATTAGATTACAACCCTAATCCCTTAATTGTGATTAAGTTACACCTTTCCAAAAAAACAACCAAGAAAAAAATTAAAGACGCACCAAAGTCAAACAACAATACATCATGATATGAATGGGTACCTGTAAAGGCCAGGTACACATTCCCTCCTTCTTCTAAGGAGGTGTTTGACTCTATGGAAGGGGCATCATCAGACCCCTTTTCTTTATCAACATGTTTAGATCTATAATCCTTCTTATAATTCCCAACTTTACCACATTTCCAACATTTTCTCAAATATTTTCCTGGAGATTTAGATCTCCCCCATAAGACTTGTTTTTATTTCTATCTTCGGGACTACCTCTAACAAACAAGGCACCCGTGCTCTAACTATCCATAGTTTTTTGCCTCATTTCCTCTTATAATTGAGAGGCAACTATACCCTCAAACTTCAATGTGATTGAGTAGCACTACCAATTGCTAAAATCATATTGCCCAAGAATATGGCAAAACATAATAATGTAATATGTTTATATTCTTACTCCATCTCAATATCAACAAAGATATATTTACTTACTAGGGTATTAAAGACATCTAGATGACATGTCACTAAGTCATTATCATCCATCCTAAGATGATACAACTCCATATCATCCATTAATCCAGATGGATTTCGTTGGCCACCCACCTATTCCACTATGTCAAAACAACTTTTTCCAGTTTGGTAGTTTTTTATTGTTTTTGGGTCTTGAACTTCCGAGGCCATTTTGAGGCCCTAAATGATGCTTTTTTGCAACCCATTTTCCAGATATTAGCTTTATCCATACTCCTCGGTTGACATTTCCAATGAGCTACCAAGCACCTTAAATGGAGATCGTATGTAAAATTTATGCCCCAAGAAGTTGTTGTACCAACTAAACACCTTGTGTCCCGCAAACCTTTTTACGTTTCATCTCCTAGGGTTAGGTTTTTAGATGTTTAGGGTTTTTTTCCCTCATTTCTATGATAAAAATGCCCTTTCATCCTCCTTTTGTAATCAACTTATGATGAATTAGTGTAGCCACCACATCTCTTCTTAGAGATATAGCTACCACCATTCTAGCTTCTTTTATTTTACAGTCTGTTCTGTTTCATTCATTTAATAGAATATAAGTTTATTGTATTATTATATTCCTTACAATATATATTTGTTGTGTTGATACATATGCTCTTTCATTTCATTCTCACATAAATTTGAATCAGTTGTATCAGAGCAATCTGCTATATGTTGTCTCTTAGTGCATGTCCCCAACAAGATTTAGATCTCAAGAGTTGGGTCTTGAACTAGTTGAGCCTGAAAGAGAAATCCATGTTGGCTTGATAACCCTTTGTTCTTTATCTTTCTTGTGTTGACCTGGGTTCTGCACAGTTGTGGTCCAACAAAACCCTTCTTCATCGGCCCTTTCGACAATAGCCTGCGAACAAGCTGAGGTCTCACCCGAGGTGAAGTTTATGGGGGATTACAGAATCAGGTTTCTGCAATCAGGTGATGCACGGTTCAACAAACTAGGGGATTGCGTTAAGTTTTACCTACTTCACAGCTATTACTTATACAATAGCGCAATGGCTACGGAATGGCTACTCGACAATAGGACAGCGCAACTGAAGACTGCGATACCTCTTTAACAACCACACATCTTCTACGGACTTTACTTAGTGTAGATTATGCATTCAACAAGCATATTGGACTGTGTACTTTGCAAACTTGTGCAATACGACGAACTACAATGCAACTGTGCACTTTCGGTGCTGCACTTCGAAGGAATCACACTTACACAGACTCCGCTGACTTAGTGTTACCCAAATAACTCATGCATTCATCCTATTCAAAATTACTTGCACATTCAACATTCACGCATACAAGTTCAACACTTAACATATTATTCTCATCATTCATTCATATAGAGAATACATATAAAAGCGAGGATACATCTACTCATAAGCAATAATTTAACCATTTATCAAAACAAACACACATTTAATCACACATCACATGGATTTAACGTGGTTCACCCCCAGGATGGGAGCTACGTCCACAGGAACTATTGTTTATAATAAATGGGAAGGGTTCAACAGTTCCCGTCTGCGCACTCAGCTACAGACTCTCTTCTCGCTACAATAGGTCTCTGCACATGTAGTTGCAGAGCCTCTTTACAATGTCTACCTCTCAACAGAGATCACTTAGAGATCAAAATCCCGATCAATATTCAACATAATCCCACAAAAATCAACCCTTTCCCTTACAAAAGATGCCCCTTATATAGATTGTGCACTTAGGTCACGTCTGTTACAATGCATATGGGACAAAACCCTAAGGTTACACAAAACTGGTGCGGTTACTCTGCCGACCCTACCTATCGTAGTTGACAGCTGCTCCACTCACTTATAACCGCCTTGCTGGGCCACTCGTGGCTCACATGCCCTTCTGACAGCCGCAGTCATCATAAAAGGGTTATTACTGCATCATGGTGTGTTGCTTTCTTCCCCCTTGGCCTTCCTGTCACTATCAACCCATGGCTTAGCTCTAACGATTTTCCGCCACTCTAACTGACAGGTATCTTTCGTTCGCTTCCACGATGCTCCTTACCCAACTGTCGGGAATCATCGAGTCGCTTACCCAAAACAGGTCGTTTTCATCTATTCGACCTTTCCTTATACTCTTTTCCCAAAATAGCTGCTGCACATCAGCATAACTGTGTTGTGACTAGACTTCGCACTTCTTGCTGCACAAATCTGACTTCGCAATCCGAACTGTGCCATTGAAAAAACTGTGCCACCTAAACCTCGCAGTCTGAACTGCACAACTGTTAAAACTGTACTTCATCAAAATTGTGCCAACTTGTACCATGCCCAACAGGCCCCTAACACTTACCCATGGATCATCTCTGATCCACTTGACTCTTGCTCCTCTTCCTTTGGAGGGATCAATTTCTTAGTGAATCCCTGAAGAGTTGCGCTCAGCTTCGCAACTACTTCCTTTGTTTCTTGCTCTAAGTCCTTTATAGTCTGCAACATGTCCTCTGAGACTTCTTCCTATGCAAACTCCTGGACTGTATTCTCTGTGGTGCAGAGTTCCTGCAATTTTTCCTCAATTGTATCAGTGAGTGCCAACGCCTCTTCTTCCACTGGTTGTAATCTCGTTGATGTCTCAGTTCCTTATCCCTCGGAACCTTCAGTTCTTTTGTTAAGATCTTGACTTGAGTGAACTTTTGGATTTTCTCCCTTGGTGTCAATGTATTCATGGCCGCATTGACCGCGACCAACTCTGCTTGTCGTTGATGCAAGTCATCATGAATCTGTTGTAAGGTAGGATCCTCCTGCAACGTAGCCCATACCTTCGTAGCTTCTTCCAGCAAATCTTGACATTTTTCTATTTCGGCAGAGATAATCTCTGTGGAAACTTTTAGTGCTACGACTCTTTCTTCTCCCATATCTTGTGGTGTTGTAGTTGTCTGTTGGGTTGCGAGGTTAGCAACCTCTTCCTTATGGCCGATCTCCATCTCTACCATTTCTCCTTTCAGATCGCTTACCACCTTGCTAATCTGTACTATAGTATCTTCTAACTCTGGCTACACTTCGCATTCAGGTATCTGTGCGTAGATAGTAGCAACTGTCTCTTCCAGCCTTCTTCTCTTTTCTTGTGCCTTGGTGAGTTCTGCAGTTTTCTGCGCACATTCATCTGCCAGTTGTTTGTATTTTTCCTCAAGGTGTACATTCTGGTTGTAAGAGATGATGTCTCTATCTCCTATCTCCTCAACAACCTCTAGGTGTAGATTGTGTACCCCTCAAGAGGTATCATGTCGATGTTGAGGTCAAGGTGCTCTACCTGCTTTGCAACTTCAGCCATCTCCTTATTCGGGAAAATTATGTTCAGTGGTTGAATTCTCACTAGGCAGGGCTTCATCATCAAGTTTGGTGGCCTTCTTCTTGGTCGACTAGGTTCACCTGTCTTACCCTCTGAATCTGATTCCTGAACCCAGTCCTGCTGTGTTTGGTCTATCTTTGCAACTATAAGCTTGAGCTATGAGAGGTTATGGCTCAACTGCGCTTGTGCCTCTTCATGCTTACAGTCTTTTTTAGCTAGTGCCTCCTCTAGATACTCTTGTACGCGCAGAGCGATGCACTCGTAATCATCGTCGTGCAACTTTGCTTCTGACTTGGTATTGTTTTCTTTACTTTTCTTCCTTTGCCCTTTTTCTAGCACCGGACTTTCAGGATCATTTCGCTTTTCTCTTGCTTGCACTTCAGTAGTGTCTTGGGTTATTACCTATTAAATGATTGTAACTTTAGGGTTGCTTTCCTCTGATGTAGAATGGATCTCCAGTGGCACATCTACCTTCCACTTTGGTGGCCAGTCTTCAATGGCTTGGTGAATCCTTTTCGCATCCAACTAGTAATCCATAGGGAACCAGACTGGGTTTTGTTTCTCGGCCCTTGGCTGAATGTAAATAGAGTGCAAGTCAGCCTTAAACAACATATTTTGGAGAAACGTTTTGGTCGTCTCTTTTGAAATGCGCGAAGTGCACAGTATTACTTCGCACAACTATCCATGGTAAGTGTGAAACTGTTCATTATTTACTCGTTGTCTTTCTGGCTACTCATTTTCCCACATATTAGCATACTTCACAGCTTGACAATCTCTCATTATCATTGGAAGATTGTGCTGATAAAGTGGCTCCTTCCTGCCTATGAAAGCAATTAGTATCATTAGCCATGTGTAGTGGAATGCACTGCTCGTCTCTTGGGCTTCACGCACATCCTCCAGGATATCATTTAGTAGGTAACTGGCCCAATTGTATGGGTGCCCATATTTTTCCTTCGCAGCGAGAAGAACTGTTGTGGCCGGCACTTCCGCTGGTATACACTTTCACAAAATTATTCCTGCGAGCAACTGGACAGTGAACTTTGTGGCTTTGTCTTCAATGTTATCAGTGGCAAAGCCTCATTTCCCCTTTATTAAGTGGTATTCATCCTTCATTTGTTTTGTGAGCTCTTTGTCCTTTGTTTTTTCCACAAAATCGTCTTGGGGGTCGTCGCCTCACTTCCTAAGGTGAGTAATCTTGTAGATGAGGTCAACATTAATATCAATTTTTCGGTCAAGACAGAGGAATCCTTGGTGCGTGCACGATATCAGAGTGCGAACCACCGCTATACATTCTGGACTTCTCTCAAAGTGGGGTATGTGCAGGAGATGTTGCAAGACGGATGGCGCCAACTACTTAGCCCAGTCCTACGGTACAATAATAGGTTTTCCTGACTTCGCATCCTCCCATCGGAACATGTACTGGTCAGCTTGGAACTGAGGATACTTCGGTTCTTGCGGGCTTTTTCCTCTAGGAGATTATGGTTGACGAACTTGCATCCCTCTACTTTTCCAAGCATGTTCCCTTCAATCTCCACATCGCTTGAAATTGGCGGTACCAGAATGTCATACTGTTCGTTCTTGAACAATGTAACTCCAAGCGCGTCTAGCTTTCTTGGTGGGATATATGCCTGTGTAAGGAAAATCGGGCTATCCCCTAGTGGAAATGGTGGTCTAGACTTTGACTTTTTTTTCTCCTACAGCTTCTCAGGTTCCTTAAGGGGTTCGTTATCCTTTTTCTGCATATTTGTTGTGTTCCTAGGTGAGCTTCTTGAAGCGGAACCTCTCTCTGAAACTAACTTCTTAACGGGCGTTTTCATCAACCTCGCGACCCTAGAACGTTTGAAGTCCTCCACAACCTGCTCAACTGTAGATTGCTCAGACATTCACTTGTAGACCGATCTGTACGATCTCAATATTGCTTAGCACTTCACTGTTAACAATTGAAACTGCTCTTTGCAGGAAAATTTGAAGCTTATAGTTAAACCCGTGAGTCTGGTCTTAGCAATATTTATAGGCGCAGCTAGGCTTAAGTCGCGCCCTTAAACGGCTAGATAAGCATTAAATGTCATGACCATTGGCCAAATATGCTGAGGATCTTGTTCCTTTCCTTCATTGAATTCATCGTAATGACTAAATTTGCGTTAAATTCACAAGCGGGCGTCGGTAAAGTCACTGTATAACAGCTAGTTTCCCGACCGACATTTTAACGGCTAGTTTCTTTGAACTACGCTGACGGCTTGGACAAAATATTTTTGCGCAGTTCCTCTTCACACTTGTGCTCTTCCATTTTTATCTTCACAGTTGCACTTTCAACTCATGCCTTGCATCGCAGCTTCTGGTGTACACTTCACATCTGCGCTTCCAGCATGCACTTTGCACTGAACTTCCTTTGTGCATTGTGCAGTTCATACTTCAGGGAACTTCCTATTTCCCCAAAACTGTGTGCGGACTCTTTATTCTATCATTCTTAGCGTCCAATTTCAACTGCACTTGACACTTAGAATTCCTTCTCTTCTGATCACTGAGGGCTTGGCGAAGTAGGACTATCCCTGTAGGGTTTTAGTCTACTTCCATTAATCAGACCTAGTAAGTTTTCTTCGGCTAATGTGGCTAGCTTAATTGCGCCATAATTAGTAACATGCATAACAATATATGGCCCTAGTTAGTGCATTTTAAATTTTCCAAGGAATTTCATGAATTTACTATCATACAGGAGGACAAGGTCTCCTACCTAAAAGAGTTTGTGTTTGATATGGCGAGTATGCCATGATTTTTCTCTGTCCTTCTGCACTTGCTAATGAAATCATGTGATGAAGCAATCTTCCTCCAATCCAACCAAGATTAGAATCCTTTCTTCCATTGTATCTTCATCTACCATGCCAGTGAATGCTGCAATCCTCGAGCTTGGTACTATGTATTCCATCGGCATCACAGCTTCCTGACCATATGTCAACCTAAAAGGTGTATGTCTAGTCAACTTCTTGCAAGTTGTTTTGTAGGCCCATAGGACAGTTGGTATTCTCAGGTCCCAATCATCCCTGTTTATGTTGCATACCTTAGTGAGCGCATTTTCTAACACCTTGTTAAATGCTTCAATAGTGCCATTGGCCTGTGGATGATATGGCGTGCTCTTCTGATGGTAGATTTGAAATTCTTTAGTCAAGGATGCAATGGTATTATTCAAAAAGTGAGTCCCCTGATCACTCATTAAGATCTTCGGAAATCCAAACCTTGTTATGATGTTCTCAAAAATGAATTATGCGGCAGTAACTGCGCTACAATCCTTCATTGGTTTTGCTTATGCCCATTTGGTGAGATAATCTGTAACTGTAATGATATATCTCGAACCAGTCCTCTTTCCTGGTGGGTTAATAGGTCTTACAAAATCAATATCCCACTTATCAAATGCTTGCAGTGTCAACTATAGTCTTAGTGGTATCTCATCTTTGCGAGATGGATTTCCTGTTCTTTGGTAAACATCGCAACTTCGACAATGTTCCTTTGAATCTTTATGGAGTGTAGGCCACCATAGTCCTGCTCTTAAGATATTATGTGCAGTGCTCTTCCTGCGTAGTGGCCTCCTGATACTCCTAAGTGTGCTTCAGCTAGTATCAATGCTTTCTCATGTTCGAGCACGCATCTGCGCAATACTTCATCTGGTCCTAGCTTGTATAATTGCCCTGCAATTATGGTGAAGTCTGTTGATTTTACTACGAGTTGCTTCTTCTGTTGCGTAGTAAATTCTGTAGGTGCCAATCCTGTAGTCAAGAACTCTAGAATGCCTTGTAATAATCATATGCGATCTGGATGGCAAATAACTGTGTGTCATGTAGATTGTCTTCCATGTTTGTGGGTTCTTCGCCCGACTCAATTCTAGACAGATGGTCAGGTCCTGAGTTCAGCCTCCCTGGTTTAACAACAATTTCGAAATCATATTCTTGAAAAAGTAACAACCACCTACAGATTCTTCCCCCTAACACTGGTTTATTGACCAGGTACTTCAAAGCTGAATGGTCAGTAAACATACAGAAGTGTGCACCCAACAAATAGTGCCTGATATTCTGCAGTGCGTAGACCATAGCTAGACCTTCTCTTTCAGTGGTGGTGTAATTATTTTCTGTTGAATATAGCTTCCTGCTTGAAAATGCAATGGGATGGTCAATGCCTCCCTCACCTGGTTGCGCTAGCACGGCACCAAGTGCTTTGGATGAAGCATCTACATGTACATGTAATTGTTTGCTCCAATCCAGAAAGACTAGGATAGGCACAGTTACCATCCTTTATTTTAGTGTGTCCATCCCTTTCTGGCAGTCTTCATTCCATATAAACTTTGCTTCTTTTTTCAATAGCTTCTCCATGGGCATAATTATCTGCGGATAACCTTTGATAAACTTTATGTAATATCTTGTATGTCCCAAAGTGGTGCATAGTTGTTTTACTGAATTTGGTGCTGGAAAAGTGTTTTTTGCTGGATCAACCATCAACCCTATTTGAAAACAATGTGTCCCAGTAGAATTCCATAGGGCACACAAAAGACATTTTTCTTTGGGTTCAGGGAGATCTGATGTTGTCTACACTTTTCTAACATTAGCCTTAAGCTCTCATAATGGTTTTTCAACAACCTTGTTATAGGTCAAATCTGCACTTCTCCGTCCGTGATCACCTTTATCTATCGATCACACAAAAGGACAACTTGGATTGAAGAGAATGATTTCCTTAGATGATGCTTTGACTTGACTTACCCCTCTGCAAGCTGGCAAAACCCTATTTAATCTCACATTTTGATATGTGCGCTACCCTATAGGCATGATAGTAGCGCACATGCCCTACTCCACAGGCATAAGAGTAGCGCACACATTCTAGTATGCCCTACTCCACTCCAGAAAACTAGCGCACACCTTTAAAAAGCTTGAAAACACTGGTTGTTAAGCACTGAAGTTGCATATTGTGCACTACTCCACTGTGAAAAACTCGCACACATCTTAAAATGTGATCAAAAATATATTAATTTTACGAATTGGGATTAGTTGAAGTTGGTTTTGCAACTTCCCCAACCTCCCAATTCAACCACCTCTCGATCTAAACTGCCTACCTTGTCCCATAAATACAAGGAGGATTGAGGAGAGGGGTTAGACATAGATATACTCACTCTCATAAGAGGAGGAACTTGCATTAAGGGTTGTTATGCTGGAGGAATTCCAAAGTTAGAGAGAAGAGCAGGAGCCTAAAATTCGGTTGCACAAGCACTCTTAATGATCAGGTATAATTGTACTGATTATTTTCTTTTGACAATAAAGGTTGAAACATCCTTCCCATCCCAATCAAATGTCTAATGGATTGCATATTTGTTTGGTTAAATGCTTGATTGTTCTTGATGTTTAAATTGTATTTCAATTTCATCATTGTTATATCAATCAAGATACGCTAAGGAAGGTATCTTTGTATTGCAAGTCTATCAAGCAGAAGATTGAGCGCATTATCGAGCCAAAGTTAGGATCGAACGTCGTTAATAAGGTATGTCTTCAAGATCCTTGATCTATTTCCCTTCATAGAAGCCTATGTAATATGATCAATGTGTTTACCTGTCGCCCCAGAAGTTGGTAGTGTCCCTTTCCTCGCTATAAGGTAGAATTCCTAAACAACAGACTAGCGACTCCGCTGGGGAGCTGGTTGTTTTTCTGCTCTAGGAAACCTATTTTGTTTTCTTTCCAGTACTTTTTGATCTCTTTGATCCTCTAAGAGGCCCTGTAGGTCACTTCTACCTTCTTTCCTTTGCCTAACTCAGCCCAGTTCACCTTTACAAAGCTTGATTTTAACCTCCCCTGACTTGTGCGCTACTCCTCTATACATACAGTAGCGCATACTTGATCTTGTGCGCTACTTTCCCTACTACACGGTAGGGCACATCTTCCAGAATGCGCTAGTTTGCCTACTGCACAGGAGAGCACACTCCTGTAACTCTCTGTTTGAGGTGCATATTGGATTTCCACCTGTTTGGTTTGATTTCTAGCCTTGTACTTGGCCTTCTTAACTGGTCCTTGAGGTTTGTAAGCCTTCGTTGAGTCTCGTTAGCCTCTCCTAAGTCCCTTAGGTCATATTTTGCTTGTTTGAGTACTTTTGAGGTGTCTTGCTTGTTTGTGACTCTTTTTGAAGATCGTGCTTTGTTCCTTGGTGGACATAGCTGCTTGTCCATACCCTAGTTGTGTGTTGCAGATTTACAAACTTTTGTGTATAACATCTGTTGTTTGTTGCAGCACTAGTATACTCTGTCGATGTCTTGTCCTTTGATTTAGGGTTTGGCCCATTTGTGGAGTCCTTAGGGTGTTTTCAAAATCTTTTTGAGTCCTGACCCTTCTTGATTTCTTTGTCAGTTTCAGTTTCGAGTAAGTTGAAGTACATTAGTTTGCTTCCATTTGAGTCTTTGTGATAGTAAGGTCATCTTTAGTTCACTTTCCTACCTTCTACTTGGCTTAGTGCTTTTGTTTAGGGTTTGGTGCTTTGGAGCAACCTTGGAGGTTTGCTTTCCAGTTATAAGCGTCTCTTATCCTTGTTTTCTTTCCACTTTGTTTCCAAGTTTAAAGCCTTTTTCCTTTGAAAAAACATTGTAGGACAAGTCTTTGTCAAGTCCCCGATTTGATTTTTGTGAGCTTTAGAGTTGCTTTTCCTTACTCACATCTCTTTGTTAGCTCTTACTTGCTTCCATTTTCGAGTTCTTTTTCTTTTACATATAACATAAAAATCAAAAAATGAGTTTGGTAGTGTAAAGTAGTAAGGCTTATGATCATTTCAAAGTAGCGTAGTTTACTTTTTTGAATTTGAAAAGAAAATAAAAGGAGAACTTTGTTTTAGGTTTGCTTAGTTTTCATTTTGGAAATGAAAAAGAAAAAGAGTCCTTTGTTGCTTTGAAAGTTATTTCATTTTTTCACTTTACTTTTCTCAAACCATTCCACACAATGCACTGCCCCGCTGAGTAAAAAGTAACCTTAAAAAAGAATCTTAATAAAATCAATTAGAAATGATTTTCTTTCTAGGGATACATGACACCAACTAGCTTAGGCTAGAGTTTCGAGCTTAAAACACCTTAAACTGCTCAAAGCTTGTTTCATTACTCAAAAATCGTAGTGGGACTTTCATATAGGTAAACCCATATATATCAAATATTCCTAGGAAACTCTACTTACACCAGAGCTAAGCACGAGGCCATTGAACATTGGAATTGTTGAGGATATCCCCTCACTTTCCCTTCAACCATAAACTAGTGTTAACTCGCGTACGGGGGTCCATTCGAACTTCGGGCTTTGCTACCCTACCCACGCGTTTTGACCAGGATGACGACTATCCCCCCAAGATATTTCATATTTATGGTAGCTTTAGTATCAAACCTCTAGGATTCTATACAAGTAGAGTGGGCGGTTATTCCCACTTCACCTTGGACAGGCGTGGAAGGTAACCCTCTAGCAGTAATCTCGGGAAAGCGGTTTGGTGATTCAAGCGCTTGCACCCAGTGGACCTTTGGAGGACACCATGAAACTGACCATCGATACCCTGTTAGTTGGTTCTAGGCCCTAATCATCCCAAACCTACATCCGAGAGTATTTACCTATGTTTGCCTGGTCTGATTACTTAGATTTTTTTTTAGTGGTATGTTGTTTGCCCCCTAGTCTTAGTGGCCACTAGGTTTTTACTTAGTTTATTTTTATCTAATTGTGGAAGACCAATAGCTTCGTCGGTCTCGAAGGTTGCAAAACCTTCCCCCACCCATTGTGGAGCCACTACAGCCACTGCGATGACGGAGGACGGACTCCAGTGGTTCTTTTGAGCTTACTGGTGAAATAGAGGTTCCTGGTGAACCACAATCCAGAACCCCGGACCAACCAGCTCCTGATATTGTTCAGGTTGAGGATAACACTTCTAGTGAGTTCAACACTCCTTTAAACCCTCCCCTTACCAGATCTCACGGTCCACTTTTGGAACCTGTAGGTTTCCAGCAGCCCGAGTATAGTGCATATTTTTTCACACCTGGTTATATTATGGCCAACTCGGGAGATGAACAGGGAGTCCCACAAACTCCCACAACTGCTATGAATACAAGGGTTGTTAACCCTTCATTCACGAATACCGCTGCACCAAGTTCATTGCAGACTACTTCTGCTTCAAATCCGTCTTTCATTTTTAACGTCGGTACTTTGGGCATGCCTAGCTCAATGCCTTCGACATTTGCCCATACCCTGACTTTTGGACCCAATAATGCAGCGAATTTCACTCAATCTCCTGCGAACCAATGGTCCTATAATATACCTAGTACTTGGATTTCCACACCAACCATGCTAGTCATAAGTACCATGATTGCGCCATCCACTTCGACTACCCCTGGTTCAAACACCTTTACAGGTTACAATGTGAATCAGACTAATATGCCTGTAGGTACTACCCCTTTTTTCTTTGTTTTCTGGAGGAGGGGGTAACATGTTCAACCAACAGTATGGCGGGGCTAACACCCAGCCATAGTGGACCAACACACATAATGCTAACCCAATTTCGTTTGGGTGGGAGAATCCCAACAACACTTTCACACAACAACAGATGGCTGGGGGCAACCCCTACCAGCAAATGGCTGGGGGAAACCCCAACCAGCAGTTTATGGGCCAAGCTATGGGAGGTTCCCCTTTCATGGCTCATGCTTATCAAGTGTCGTTTTCCCGACCACGTTTACCATTTCTGGCAACATTGAATTTGCCAGATCTTTCCAAGCTGACCAACGATCCAATGTGCCATAATCTCGCATGGCCACCTATTCCTACTAAGCTGCCCTCGGACATTCTGAAATTCGAGGGTAAAACTGGGGAAGATCCGGGTGATCATGTCACTACCTTCCATCTTTGGTGTTCTTCGAACTCGTTGAACGAAGATTCTGTTAGGTTGAGACTTTTTCAAAGAACCTTAACCAGTGTTGCAGCCAAATGGTACATTGAGTTACCTGCAGCCACCTTTTTTAATTTTCGGGATCTCGCAACAGTTTTTCCTGAACCACTTCCAGCTTCCTGTTCGGTACGATGCCAGGACAGATCTTTTGTCTACATTTAGACAGAACAAGGCCACTCACTTATCTGATCATATTCAGGAGTGGCGAAGACGGAAGAAGCTCATTAAATCCAATATATACCTCCAGAATTTCTTCTTGAGTGGTATCTGAAATCACTCCTTCCTTATATTTCTAAGGAAGTAGCTACTTCTAGAGTGTCTTCAGAGGAAGAAGCCATCTTACGGACCCAGCAACTAGACCTAGTTTACGCACAGTCTGGGCTACTTTATGAGATTATACCAAATGCACCATGATCAAACTCTGATCTTGGAAGACCTAAACCTGGACCACATGCTGACGGCATAGTGGGTTTAGTTGATTCTGCAGCTTTCAAAGCATTGACTAAGCAGGTTCATGCCTTATCCGTCAAATAATCGACTGCAGAAGTGACATCCGTCACAACCTCTCCTTCTCCTACTGAATCTGTAAACTAGGTTCACACTAATCAAAAGGGCTCTCGGCAACCCAACAACAAAAAGAAGGGCAAGAAAGGAGAGGGAAACCAGCAAAAGCCCAAGAACAAAGAGAATTCCCAGGAGGGTAATAGAGAAAAGAAGAAGGTTAAGTTCCCTTCTAAGCTTTGCAAGCAAGATCACCTCACTCACCAATGCCCTCTACTCGAAGAAGCCCAGAAGCTGCTTCAAGAAAAGAAACCTGTCGTACTTAAAGATCCATTTCCTAAAGGGCAGGGTTCAGCTTCTGGCACCTCCAATGCTGGGGGCACTACTCATGCTTCAGTTGATCAAATTTTCATTAACATGGTTAGCTCGGATGCACTTTTGCAAACGCGAGTAAGAAATTATACCCCGGATTCACAAAATAAGGATAAAGATATTCCTGAATCTTCCATCCCTCTCCACATACCAGTGGATTCAGTGCCCAAGATCCCGAAAGGTGTCTTGAAGTGGGCTTCGCACAATCCCAACGCACGGGCTGCCGCCAACTACAGTGTGGTTGAATATCTATCCTAGACCCCTTGTGTTATGTCCACCTTAGAAGTTTTGCAAAGCGGTCCATTACAACGAAATGCACTTCTGGCAGCTATTGGAAGTATGGAATCATTCAACATGACTGCGCGATTTGATATGTCTGATATCAAATACCAGTTTCCATACCACGTTGCTCTTCAGATAGAGGTAGTTCATGGTCCTATGACCATTGGACGGGTTGTCGTAGATGAGGGCGCGTCGACATGCATAATGTCCATTTCTTGCTGGAAATCCTTGGGCTCTCCCGAGTTAGCTCCCTCTAACACACTGCTTACTGCCTTTGATGGCTGGACTTTTCGACCACATGGAGTTCTACCATCGTTTGAAGTTTCACTTTCCAGTAAGACAGTTGCTGTAGAGGTTGAAGTTCTAGACGCTCCGCTTTACTACAATATGTTGTTAGGCAGGAGTTGGACATATGCCATGCGAGCTATTGCATCGGCAGTTTTTTGAGTTGTAATGTTCCCCCACGAAGGAAAGATCGTCACAGTCAATCAAATTTCGTTCTCTCGGCGAAACAACCAGACTTCATCGGAATCCACAGTTCCTTTAGTTGATCAATCTGTCCTAGCAAGCGAGAGTTTGGGAGCAGGACTCTATGGGTCATTAATGAGCACTTTTGACCTACCCTCTCCCATTTTTTTCATGAGTTCTGATGAAGGTTCATCTACTGAAACTTTCACGGTTGGTCTAAGGACTGATCCGTGGTTCCTTCCTACTGTATCAGAACCCTCAGTGCCTTTAACCGTTGCAGAAGTAGCATACATGAAAGCACAACACGCTGCAACGAAACATATCGTGACTCCGCCAGTCTCTGCCGAGTCGGAAATGGACTATGCTCCTACATTGTCAGTGGAATCTACCCACTCTTTTGACTGTTTAGACATGGTTTTTCCATCTGACGAAGCCATGATGGCCCTAGACCATCCATGGGAACATATGCATCACAGCTCTTACCTACTTCCAAATCTAGACAAGATAGCGAGAGGAGAATTCTCTATGAGACCTGGTGGAATTGTTGATTTGTCATCTGTCCCTTCCACTTCAAGTGTTGTTTATGCTGAAGGGAATATGGCTAATATATCGAGAACCATCCTGATTAACATTTCCACCAAACCCGGGGTCATGGAAAACATTTTTATTGGAGCAAACTGTTCTCCAGAAGAGATCGCTTTGTATACCAAAATTTTTAAAGAATTCTGTGACATTTTTGCCTGGTCTTATGAGGAGATGCCAGGCATCAATCCAGCCATTGTTGAGCATGTCATCACAACATACCCTAAGGAAAAACCTATGAGATAGAAGCTCTATCCTGTGAATCCTCGAAAAGCGGCCGCCATTAAGGCGGAGGTTGAAAAATTACTTAAAGCCGGATTTATCTATCCGATCGACATGACGGAATGGGTTTCAAATCCTGTTCCGGTTGATAAAAAGCAAGGTACCATCCGAGTCTGTACTGACTTCCGGGACTTGAATAAATCTTGTCCAAAAGATAACTATCCCACACCATTTATCGACCAGATCACAGATGCATGTGCGGGACACGAGATGTTTTCTTTCATGGATGGATTTTCGGGATATAATCAAATCCAAATCAAACCTGAATATCAACACAAAACAACTTTTATTTTCCCGTGGGGAACCTTTTCCTATCGGAAGATGTCGTTTGGCTTAAAGAATGTTGGAGCTACTTTCCAGCAAGCGATGAATTTCTCTTTTCACGATATCAAACACATAGTCGAACCCTACTTGGATGACCTCCCGGCGCGATCTCGTAAGAGACGAGATCATCCAGCTCATTGAGACTTTTGTTTGAGCGGTGCAGACAATACAAGATTCGATTGAATCCTAATAAGTGCATATTCTGTGTCGAATCGGGACGTTTACTGGGTTTTATTGTATCCAGTTGTGGCATAATGGTTGACCCGTTAAAAGTTGAGGCGATTGTAAATCTACCTCCTCCTCGCACCTTGCGACAACTTCAAAGTCTGCAAGGCATGTCTAAATTCTTGCGACGCTTTATCATAAACTATGCTAAAATCACAAAAGGTTTCATGAGACTACTTAAACAAGATACCTACTTCTTGTGGGATGAGGCTGCTCAAGCATCGTTTGAGGCCTTGAAAGAGGCACTACTTTCATCCCCCATGTTAATCCCGCCAGATTATGAAAAAGATTTTCTCTTATATCTAGCGGCGTCTGTATACACAATTGGCATAGTGCTAGTTCAGGAGGACGATACGCTCCAAGAGCATGTTGTTTACTATCTCTCGCGCGCATTGATATCTCCTGAGATTAAGTATTCACATGTTGAGAAGTTAGCGTTAGCTGTGATCTATGCAGTGCAGAGACTTCGTCACTACATCCTTTTACGAACAACTACTGTGATAGCAGAGGTCAATCCTTTCCAATATGTTATCACTCGACGCATCATCGGCGGGAAGTACAATAAATGGATTGTAATCTTACAAGAGTTCGATTTGGTTTTTCAATCGGCCAAGTCGAAGAAATCACTAGTGTTCGTTGAGTTAATCTCAGAGTTTTCGAGTGACTTAGTACATATCGAGGAAGAGTCATCATTCCCGGATAAACATATCTTCCTTATTGCCTCGTCTGACCCATGGTACGGGGATATTTTAATATATCTCCAGACTTTGAGGTGTCCTACCACTTTTTCTAGAGATGAACGACTCAAACTGAAAAGTTATGCGAAAAAATATCTCATCATTTATGATACTTTGTACAGACGTGGGATAGATTCCATCTTACGACGTTGTTTAACTTTAGAAGAAGCAGAATCAGTATTGAATGATTCTCACAATGGATCTTGTGGGGGTCATCTTTCTGGGTTGGCAACAGCTCAGAAAATACTGCGTGACGGGTATTTTTGGCCTACAATCTTTAAAGATTGTGTGGAAGCGGTGAAACGCTGTCATCCATGTCATTTTTTCACTAGAAAAATGAGAGCACATCCAGCTCCTCTTCATCCTGTGATCACAGCAGGTCCCTTCACAAAATGGGGGGTTGATTATATGATTTGCAATCTAGTTTCGGCTGGAGGACATCATTATATCATCGTTGTCGTCGACTACTTCACCAAGTGGGCCGAGGCAATGCCTATTGTCAAGGTAGATGGAGAAACTGCCACTTATTTTGTATTCAATCAAATTATTGCAAGGTTTGGCATACCCAAAGAGATCGTGACTGATCACGGTTGCCATTTTCAGAATAACATGATGACCGAGTTGTACACTATGTTAGGTTTTCGGCAAGAACATTCGTCTTCATATTATCCACAGGAGAATGGACAGGTCGAAGCGGTTAACAAGACTTTAAAGACAATTCTGCAAAGAACCGTTAATGCCAGTCGAAATAAATGGCACATCATGCTATACCCTGCTCTTTGGGCTTACCGAGCGAATGTAAAGACTGCTACCGAGTTCTCTCCCTTCCAACTTGTGCATGGGATAGAAACAGTTTTTCCAATTGAATGCGAGATTCCTTCGTTGAAGTTGGTTGTCCAACTACTACCAGGTACTTCAGCACTGGAAGAACGTTCGTTGCATTTAGAGCATCTAGATGAGCAGCGCTGCGATGCGCTCACAACAAATGAAGTTCATAAGAAACGAGTCAAAGGACAATACGACAAGTTTGTCAGACCTAGGGTGTTTCTCGAGGGAGACCTTGTTCTACTTTGGGATCAGGACAAGGAACCTTTAGAACCTGGCAAGTTCAAGTCCATGTGGCTCGGTCCCTATATAATTTCTAAGGTACTGAAGAAAGGTGCTTATGAGCTAACAGACTACGAGGGTAATAAACTTCCTGAGCCTAGAAATGGGCTCTACCTAAAGAAGTACTACGCTTAGGCATTTGTGTTTTTTCTTGTAACATAGCTGTATATTTTGTAGAGCTAGTTTTTGCTTGTGTTTGTTAGTTGACCTTATGTGTGTCTTCGCTTCGTGTATCAAATGTCGACTAAACACTTCTTAGGATTTACTGATGGCGCCAGTCGCCACACCCGACAGTTGGCTTCAGCAGCTTGGGTCATTTACTCACCAGCTGGCCAACTGTTCTCTTCAGGGGGGTTTGTTTGGGTCCCACTACGAACAACGTGGCTGAATACAGTGCGGTTATAGAACTTCTCCGAGATTCTCTTATTCAGGGCATTTCACATTTGGAGGTAAGACTTGATTTGCAACTAGTTGTTTTTCAGTTAACGGGTGTTTATCAGATTAGAGATCATGTTTTGCTACGACAGTTTTTGTGAGTTAGATTATTGGAAAGACAGTTTGATTCCATCATATATCAACACATTCCAAGAAGTTTGAATGCATTAGCTGATTCATTTGCAAATTATGTTTTAGATTGGAATTTGTATCATACATTTCCATAAACAGCATTTCACACATAAAGTTAAACACACACACATGTAAATAACCGATACTGTATATATATCCGATACTGTATCAAAAAAAACATAATATGAGTTTTAGATCATAAGTCTATGACAAGTCATGTCATAAGATACAAAACTGGGCTCGGTGGCCTTAAAAATATACATAAAATATCCATCTCCTATGGAGAAGGAGGGGCCTCATCGACATCTACTGCCTCTCGGTAACATATGACCAACCTAGCTATTTTTCGTAGCAACCTAATCCATGTTGGGGGCACACCAACTACATCCTCCTGCATGTCAAGAGGCATCCACTCAATGCGATATGTGGGAACGTCATGAGTCAACCGACTCATCTTCCTCTCTATAATCCCTAGCATAGCATTAGTTGCACCCACATCAGTTGGCCTTACAAAAACAGTAGGATGTCCCTCGGGACAAATCGGTCCAATATCTGCATATGACACTCTTTTAGTACTTCAAAACTCATCATAAAAATCATATACTTGAAAATTTGAAAAAATGAAATAAATTTTCAAAAAACATACCTACATCTCCCCAGGCACCACTTGGAGGAAGTACCAGCTCTGGATCATGACGGAATTCTAAACTAGCATACGGAAACTGCTCAAATTCCGGCACTTGTCTCTCCCACCATCCCCAGAAATCATCAGTATGATAGGAAAAGTGGCTTTCACCACCACCCTGGCGGAGAAAAATGTCACCCCAACGGCCCAATATCGGTTCACGAGGAATGACTGGAGGTAGAGGCATGCCCAAACTAAGAGCAGGTACCCTCTCAAAGAAGAAGGTACAAAGGATGCTTCCATATCCAAAGTTATTCATACTCCCGGTCTTACAACCCGAGAGTTGAAGCTTCATGTTTGCTAAGAGACTAGTGCACTAATCATATACATGACCTTGCAAGCATTTGATACCAATATGCATGCAATGCCTTGAGTCTAAGTGTTGTATGGCACTTCCCCCCATTCAGTTCAACATACTTACAATAACCTTCAAAGGGAGGCTATCAATAGTAGAAATTAGGATTTGACTTCCTGATTTTTCAATTCCCGCCACACAGTATGCATTCACATATTCTTGCACCGACATGGCACCCATATTGCGAGAAGATCCTTTCAAGTTTACAGCATCTCCCCTCCTAGAGAGTCCTGTCATGAAGTATATGTCATCAATGGTAAGGTCTAGGGTCTCTCCCCGTATATCAAATACATTGGCATCTGCATCCCAATATTGAACGAGTCTTTGAAGCAATCGGTTAAGTGCCCTCATGTTCACAGTTCGATAAAATTTCAACAAACCACACCTTCGGAGTGCATGGAGAGTTGTCGGGTCTTACATAGCCACCCTATCCATCTCTTCATGTTCCCTCTCCCTCCAAACAAGCACCATCCTGCCACAAGAAGATCAAAATTTCAGCCCTCGACATTTTTTTGGCCATCTTCAGAGGTGTGCGCTACTCCTTAAGCTACACAGTCACGCTTGGGCGCTACTGTCCTTGAGCAATAGTAGCACACACATCCAGTATGCCCTATGTTGCCTCTTGTATAGTAGCGCACACGCACTCAACGAGTTGAACATGGCCCCAAAATCAATTTTAAGCATAAAAATTGACAAATGAAGTATTGAAATGCAAGTGGGGATGAATATAACTTACTTGGTGGAAGAAAGAGGTCGAATGGTTGCCCGATTTGATCGCTACAAAGGATTGAAGATCAAGGGTTTGCTCCAAAAACTTGCCCTACAATTCCAAATGTGATATTTGAGTTTTCAACTTGAAATTACATATATGAATTTGAATTTGATTTTTACCCACTTTTGTAAAAAGTCTATAGTTTCAAATTTCATTAAAATGTTCTATTTAATCATTGAACACCTACAAATGTTAGTGAGTTAATTTCAACCAATGTTTCTCAAATTTTCTCTAGATTTTCGTAGCATCAATCCATTATGACTTAATTTCTTTATGATGGACCATTTTTAGTACTTTATGGTTAAAATTATATATCATTAAAGATTTTTTGTCATTAATACTAACGCGGTTGTTGAGATCCTAGTCTTTGGTAGGTCATGAATCTTGATCCTAGAAGTTGTCATTTAAGTCATTTTAAGCTCTTGTTTGTACTATTGAAACCTAAACAAGATTGCCGAGCAGACTTGTCCTCTTCAAGCTCGTTAAAGGAATTGAAGGCCCATTCGCTTAAGTATAAGTTTAACCATTTTCCGTACTTTTGCGGATTACTTATGAAAAAGGAATACTCTAGTCATACGTGGCTAGAAGAGTTCTTCTTCCTTTGTTTTATACTTTTTCAGGGGAGGAGACTAACTTTACGAAAAAGGACCTTTTGGAGCCTTCTTTAGGGTTTTCAGGCTCTCTAAATATGAAAATACCAAGCAAGCACTCACCTACTCGAGCTCGATGTGAAATCCACGAGAGGGTAAATAGAGGATTGTTTAAGTTTTTCAGACTCTATAAACAGGAAAACACCAGCGAGCATTAACCTACTTGGACTCGATATTAAAATCCACGAGTAGGTGTATGGAGTTATTGTTTAAGTTTTTCAGACTCCTTAAAATTGAAAACACCGGCGAGCAAGAACAGATCTCGACTCGATATTAAAATCCAGAGATCAATACTATAGAGTAATCTTCTATCTCTTCTTCGAACTCTGTAAACAATGAAGAAGGTCCTGAGTCTTCCTCCCATGGGCTCGTTAAACTTTTTACATGGTTGGACTTATTGAGTTTTCATTCTTTCTTGGACTCATTAAAACAACAAGAAGGGTATTCTTTTATATCTAAAAAGAATAAGGGATAAGAAAGGTATATCACATCTTTTAGTTTCAAAGGCAGTTCAGTCAATTCTATCTTTGAACACAACACCTACTTGAGTCTATCATTTCAGTTGGGTTTAGTTTTCGACCATAGGGTGAACCTGATCTCCGAGTTGTTTACTCCCCCGGTTGGTTATTCTTCCAACCATATGGAGGGTATGCTAATGTCTCCTACATTACAGGCTTATATCATTTCCCCATTATGTTGAAAACTGCCTAAGTCACTTTGTGTCGTGCTCACTGTTCAAGGATATAGCCCATGTCATCCATTCTGCAATTTACCTTGACCTCATGTGTCAACCATCCTAGTGTCAGTCTTGTTACATGTCTTACTCTACATCAGCTCATACCAGTTGAGTGTTCCTCGTGTTGGATGATGGAGGATGCCTTAAGGCCTCCCTTCCAATGGACTTCTTCCTATCGACATCAACTCATTTTGCTCTGGGAACGAAGTTTAGAGTTTCGGTTAGTACCTTGGAGATTGCAGTCACCAGTGGCAATTTTCGTCGCTGTTGAATCATGAGAATACATCAATGTCTCTTGTTCAACAAGTTCCTCAAGTGTTCGACTTCAAGTCCACTTATTCACACTTGTTGGATCGTACTAGGTACCTTGGACCCCATTATCATTATTGGTGGAAGCCCTCGCATTTGTTAACAGTATACATCAATGACCGGTAATCAAACGATACCCCCCATGTTCGACTTTCAGCTCATTTATTCGCATGGTTAGGGTTTGTACCTTGGGTTGTTTTGGATGAATACCTTGGGATGTTGATAGCATTACCTCATTATGTTATCACCCAAGCTGCGCAAGACTGAGCCTCACTCATTTTTGGCTCTCCATGAGACATAGATCCAGTCTGTTGTTATGGCTATGATATCTTAGTTTGACATGGATCCACACTTGTATTTCAATGGCCATGCTATATATACATCTCCTATTTATGTATCGGAGATCATGTTGTATCATGCTACACATCTATATGATGTCAAGATTGTAATTGCTCGCTGACCTTGATCTTTGTTGTTGAATATTGTAACTTCTAAGAATATTATATTTGTACTTTATTATTCCGGAGATGTTTCATCCCTCCAAGGTGATCCTATTATGTATCCCAAGATGTTTATTCCTCTGATGAATTGTGGTAACCAGGGTTATTAGATCCACCATGTGGGGGTCGGCCCTGAGTTAATTAATTAGGGGTTGTTAGACTCCCTTGGGAGAGGTCGGCCCCATAAGGGAAAAAGTCAGTCGGGAAACTAGTATAAGTAGAGGAGGATGCTCCTCACTTATCTCACACTTACATAGCTCGGAAAGTAGTGCACTTGTGAGAGAGAGGTCTGCATAGGAGGTAGAGAAGGAGCTCTAGCCTTGGAGCACATCTTGTATTTTGGTTGATCATCTTATTGAGGAAAGCTTTGCTGGGTTTTCTACCCCATGAGGGTTTCCGAGGGTAAAATCTTTGTCTATCTTGTGATTATGTTTCTTTCAGTGATCTTGCTAGTCAAATTAGTTTAAAACTTAACATGGGATTAGAGATAGCCTGAATAGAACATCTTTCACAAGGTGAAAATATCTTTCTCTCTCTCTCCCAAAATTAGGGTTTCTGCAAAAGTTAGTATTTTTGGATTCTGATTGCATGGCTGAATAGCCCTTCTCAAAATCAAATTTTTGAGCCCTAGATCGAGGTTTTTGGTTGGGTAGAACTCCGAGAAATTCAAACCCTAGTTTGACCAAAAGTGCGATAAACCAGAAATTCTGTTGCAGATCCGGAAAGTGAAAAGTTCAAGTTTCCAGAAACAGAACACACCAGTGTTTCCAAGTCAATCAAACACATCTCCTGGTAAGTGTTACTCTATCTCTTGAGAAACTTCAAATTCTTGGACTCCCCCAAGAGAAGATGGCTCCAACCACTAAGCTTGAAGACAAGCTAGAAGGTATAGAGAATTTTCGAGCATGGAAATACAGAATTGGTCTCATTCTTGAAGAGAATGATCTTGCTCAATATATCAAGGATGAAGTTGTAGAACCCGCTGAAGATGAAGCCAAAGAAAAGTATAGGAAGGATCTAATTAGGGAAAAGATAATCATTGTTGATTCTATCAAGGACCACTTGATTCCCCAAGTGGCATCCAAGAAGACCCCAAAGGAAATGTATGATGCCCTAGGAAGAATTTATGAAGGGAGGAACATCAATAGGAAGATGAACCTAAGAACTCAGTTGAAGAGTACCAAGATGAACAAAGGAGAGTCCATTCAAGACTACTTCTCAAGGGTTTCCCAAATCAAGGAACAACTAGATTCCATTGGAGATACGCTTGATGAAGATGAACTTGTAATGACTGCTCTAAATGGTCTCACTAGACCTTGGGAGTCATTTATACAAACTATGTGTGCCAGAAAAGAAAGTATGAAGTTTGATATAGTATGGGAGGATTGTGTTCAAGAAGAAGCTAGGGTAGCCAATAGAGAAGCCCTTCTCAAGGAGGATGACCAAGCCTTGGCTACTCATACCAAAAGAAGAAGAAAGGGTTACTTCAAGAAAGTGGACCACAAGGAGTCTCAACCCTCTCATAGGTTCAAAAGGAGAAGAGGAACAAACTCAGAAAGAGACCTCTCCACAGTCCAATGTTACAATTGTCTTAAACTAGGACACATTGCTAGAAATTGTACTTCACAAACAAAGAAGAAGAAGTTTGCTCACAAAAGACATCATGCACATATGGCAGAAGATGATAGTAAAGAAGAAGAAGAAGAAGAGGAAGAAGAGGAAAGGCCTCGAAGGAAAAGATCTAAAGTAAAGAAAGAAGATGCAGAAGAATATGTTCTATTTTCTGCACTCTCTGGGTCTGTGTCACCTGGAGAAGATACATGGCTCATCGATAGTGGTGCTTCAAAGCACATGACAGGTCAAAAGAAAACCCTCTCAAGACTTGAAGAAAAGACTTCTCCACAAAAGGTATCTCTAGGAGATGATTACCAATATCCCATCAAGGGAATTGGTGAAGCAAGCTATAAGCTTGATTCTGGAACACCATTGAAGATGAAAGAAATTTTATATGTACCAAGTTTGAAGAAGAACCTACTTTCTATCTCAGCACTAGATAAGAAAGGCTTTAGAATTGCATTCATAGATGGACAAGTACTTATGTGGCCCAAAGGAAAATCAATTGAGGATGCAATTGTTATTGGTGAAGAGGAAGGAGGTCTCTACAAACTCAAGGGTCATCCAGAAGTTGCTCTTGTCCATGCAACTACTAGCCCCAGTGAGCTATGGCATAGAAGGCTTGCTCACATTAACTACAAATCCCTACCCTATGTAAGCAAGGTGGTTATAGGACTACCAGACTTGAAGGTTGATCATAATGGCACATGCAAAGGATGTGGAAAAGGGAAGAATGTCAAGAAACCATTTCCAAAGAGTGAAACAAAGACTAAGAACATCCTGGAGTTATCACATTCAGATGTATGTGGACCAATGCCCACCACATCCCTAAGTGGGTTTGAATACTATCTCAAATTCATTGATGACTATTCAAGGAAGACTTGGATATACTTTCTAAAAGGAGAGAATGAAGTCTTTGGAAAATTCAAAGAGTTCAAGGCTTTGATATAAAATCACTCAGAAAAGAAAATCAAGATTCTCAGAACAGATAATGGCGGAGAATATACTTCAAAGGATTTTGAAGACTTTTGTAAGGAAGCTGGAATCAAGAGGGAACTAACCACTCCCTACAATCCCCAACAAAATGGGGTTGCTGAAAGAAAGAATAGAACCATCATGGAAGTTGTAAAGACTATGATACATGACCAAGATCTACCCCTGTATCTATGGGCTGAAGCAGCTAGGACAGTAGTCTATGTACAAAATAGACTATCCCATAGTGCTCTTGAATTCAAGACTCCAGAAGAAGTGTTCACAGGAAAGAAGCCTGAGGTAAGTCATCTCAAAATATTTGGATGTCCAGTGTACATTCACATTCCAAAAGAAAAGAGAACCAAGTTGGATCCTTCTGGTAAGAAGGGAATATTTGTTGGATATTGTGAATCATCCAAAGCTTTCAGAATTTACATACCAGGTTTTCATCATATGGAAATAAGTAGAGATGTGACATTTGATGAAGAAGCAACTCTCAAGAAATCTAGGAAGTGCCAACTTGAATAAGTATATGAAGAAGATACACCTCCTAGAATCACAGAGGCTGTGCCCATCCCTGAAGATGATACACCAGAAGACCATGACATGTTAGAACCACAAGAACCCCCCGTTACAAACTTATCTAGAAAAAGAAGGCCAGCATGGGCTAGAGACATTATTTAAGGAGATGAAAAATATGGAGCTCCTAAAGGCTCCACTAGAGAAAGAAAGAAACCAAAGCTAGTATCCAACTATGTGGCTTTGATGTGTGATCTTGTAGAAAAACAACCTACTAGCTATGAAGAGGCAATTCAGAAGAAAGAGTGGGTAGAAGCAATGACAGAAGAATACCAATCAATAATGAAAAATGATGTTTGGGATATAGTTCCCAAACCAAAAGATAAAAGTGTGGTATCTTCCAAATGGATATTCAAGATAAAACATGCTGCAGATGGTAGCATTGAAAAATATAAGGCAAGATTTGTAGCCATAGGATTCTCTCAGAAAGAGGGAATTGACTATGAAGAAACATTTGCACCAGTTGCTAGGTACACTTCCATTAGAACTATCATGGCACTTGCATCTATGATGAAATGGAAATTACACCAGATGGATGTTAAGAAAGCCTTCCTGAATGGTGTGATTGAAGAAGAAATGTACATAGAACAACCACAAGGATTTGAGGTTAAAGATGGGAGAACACATGTATGCAAGCTAAAAAAGGCTTTGCATGGATTGAAGCAAGCTCCCAGAGCTTGGTACGGAAGGATTGAAAGTTTCTTAACAAACATGGGCTTTACCAAGAGTAAAGTTGATCCTAATCTTTATCTCAAAGTTATGGATGATGAACCTGTTATATTATTGTTGTATGTAGATAATCTATTTCTGACTGGAAATGAGAAACAAATCATCGAGTGCAGGAAGAAACTCTCTTCAAAATTTGAGATGAAAGATCTCGGTTTAATGCACTACTTCTTAGGTCTATAAGTATGGCAAGAACCAAAAGGAATCTTTCTAAATCAGGGTAAGTATGCTGTGGGGATTTTGAAAAGATTCGATATGTTGGAGTGTAAAGCCATGGCCACTCCCATGGACTCCCACTTGAAGTTATTAGTTGATGACTCATCAAAGTTAGTAGATGTGACTCTATACAGACAGATTATTCGATCGTCAATGTATCTGACAAATACCAGACCAGACATATGCTTTGCTATAAATACCTTGAGTCAATATCTAGTGGAACCTAGAAGAGTTCACTTAATAACTGCAAAGCATGTGATGAGGTATCTAAAGGATGCACTAGATTTTGGTCTATATTATCTTGAAAATCATGAATTCAGACTGCATGGTTACTCAGATTCTGACTGGGCAGGAAGCGTCTCAAACAGGAAGAGTACATCAGGTGGATGTTAGAGTCTTGGATTTGCCATGATCTCATGGTTCAGCAAGAAACAGTCTAGTGTGGCTCTCAGTACAACCGAAGCAGAATATATAGTTGCTTGCTCTGCTAGTTGTGAAGCAGTATGGCTTCAAAAACTATTATCAGGATTATTTGACTTAGAGATGGATCCCACTGTGATCATGTGTGACAACCAAAGTTGTATTAAGATGACAGAAAATCCAGTGTTCCATGATAAGTCAAAGCACATAGAGATCCGATATTTCTATATACGGGATATGGTGTAGAAAGGAGCTATTAAGCTCGAGTATGTAAGCACTGATGAACAAATTGCTGATATATTGACCAAACCTCTGTCTTGAGTAAAATTTGAGTATTTCCGAGACAAGCTTGGTGTAGTTCAAAAGGACCCTCCTCGAAAGGGGGGGTGATGTAGACACTGATGATGAGATTGCCCGCATCGACAGTAAGGTCGATGATGAGGATACCTGTATTATTATATTTAGGATACTTATATTTCTTATATGTATACTTAGGATATTTATATTACTTGTATATGCACTTTTACTGATGAGGATGACATGTATTGATATTTATATTTATGATATGTATACATGTACTGATGAGGATGACATGTATTGATATCTGTATTGATGATATGTATACATGTACTGATGAGGATGACATGTATTGATGAAGATATTTGTATTGATGATATGTATACATGTATTGATGAGGATACTTGTATTGATGCACTAATGATACTTGTATTGATGAGGATACTATGGGGATTGTATCGTCCCTGTACTTCAGTCCCTTGAATTGATCCATAGACAGATGTCTCCGAGAATGAAGTCCTTAGTGGACAGGTGGAGAATGTATCGTCGCCAGACTTCAGTCCCTTGAATTGATTCGTAGACAGATGTCTCCAAGAATGAAGTCCTTAGTGGACAAGTGGGGATTGTATCGTCCCCGGACTTCAGTCCCTTGAATTGATCCATAGATAGATGTCTCCAAGAATGAAGTCCTTTAGAACAAGTTTTCAAGGATGATACAATCCTCACATGTATTCTCATCAATACAAGTACAAGTATCCTCAACCATACAAGTACATTAATCAATACATGTATCATCAAAAGTATGTATTCTTACCAATACATCTTGTCATCAAAAGCATGTATTCTTACTAATACATATAACATCAAAAGCATGTATAAGTAAAACTAAGTATTCTAAGTATACGAGTCCTAAATCTAAATATTTCTAAGTATCTAGGTGTAGAGAACAGGTTACCTCATCATCGACCTTGTTGTTCGATGAGACAATCTCATCATCAGTGACTATACTACTCCCCCTTTCGAGGAGGGTCCTTTTGAGCTACACCAAGATTGTCTCGAAAGTATTCAAATTTCACTCGAGACAAAGGCTTGGTTAGTATGTTGGTAACTTCTTCACTTGAGGTAGAGGTTTGGTTAGTACATCGGTAACCTGTTACGAATTCAAACTTTATAGTTCCTTTCTGTGTCATATCTTGTTAGATCCCTATGATCTTTGACTTATCATGGAACACTGGATTCTATGTCATCTTGATACAACTCTATTTGTCACATAGGATCACAGTTGGTTCTATCTCTAAGTCAAACAATCCTGAAGCCAAACTTCTTCACAACTAGCAGAGCAAACAGCCATATATTCCGCTTGTGCTGAGAGCCACACTAGATTGCTTCCAGCTAAACCACGAGATCATGGCTAATCCCAGACAATAACATCCTCTCGATGTGTTCTTCCTGTCTGATACACTTCCTGCCCAATCAGAATCTGAATAACCATCTGAAGTCATGATCTTCAAGATAGCATAGATCAAATTCTATCGTGTCCTTTATGTGCCTCATCACATGCTTTGCAACTATCAGGTGAACACATCTAGTCTCCACTAGATACTGACTCAAGGTGTTCACAACAAAGCATATATCTAATCTAGTATATGTTAGATACATCAATGACCCAATAATTTGACTGTACAGAGTTATATCCACTAACTCTGATGAGTTATCCCCTAACAGCTTCAAGTTGGAATCCATAAGAGTGGCCATTCCAACACCTCAAGTCATATTTCTCATCATACTTTCCCTGGTTGAGAAATATTCCTTCTGAGCCTTGCCATACTTCCAGACCTAGGAAGTAAAGCGTCAATTTGAGATCTTTCATTTTCATTTCTGCATTGAATGATCTTCTGCATATCTATCTGTGCCATCTCTCGTTAGATGGGTCTACCAATATGAGCCTTAATATCATTCGAACTCTGTGGTGAGTTCCTTCTTGCATCCATGTCATTTGTGTATAGAAATCATATTCAACCTTGTAGCAAAGGTTGAGATCCACATCACCCATGGTGATCATTAAGCTTATCAATTTATTATCGATCCTAGGTACCTATACAGAACCTGATTCACACTTCTTCTTTAATTACACCATACTTGGAGCAAACATCTTGTCATGATTCTCTTCCCCTTTCTAAGAGAATCTTCTAGCCATGAGCCTTCTATATTTTGTTTGATTTGTAAATCTTCTTGTTTGAACATCCACCACTTGTACGGTGTCCATCATTCTTCATGACCTTTCCTACAAATCAAAATTAAGTACATGATTAGTAATACTTCATAATCATCAAATCATATTGACATGATAACCTATTATGCATACAGATATCATTTACATAGTGATGCAACTATTTTGACCAATACTTTGGCACAACACTTTCCCATATCCTGTATGGATACAGTGGCTATCTAGATGCCTTCCATCTCTACCAGAACATACTATCGAGAGTGTGCACAACTCTCAGCATGTCAGCAAAGAGGTTTCATTCTAGACAAGCAACAATGGAATGTTTGTCCAACTTACCAAACATATGCACATTAGTTGTATACTGTTCAATGCTCTATGAATGTTTACACTCAGCATTATATATTCTACGAATACAAATATGCATACAACCTATTACAGGCAATATCATTACTATTTCAAATAGCAACTCAAATACTTATCTTTTATGTTTGTGTGGCTGCCTCCCGCTTGATCTTCTGTATGTCTTTTGAACTTCTATTCATTCTATACCACTGTGCATGCTCAAGAGTCATCCTCATGATCTCATACACAAACATACACTCATTAGTATATTCTAAATACTATCAAAACATTATAGTACTAAATAATCTTGAAAATGTATAGTCATGATTATAGTTAATAAACATTAGTATTCAAGATTTCAGGGAAGTCTTCTTTTACTCATGCATATCATCAATCAAGATAAAAGATATAATATGCATAATCCCTTGATTACTAACTTTATGAATAAGCATAACCAATCATTCCAAGTATACTTATATAAGGGATCCTAAGGTAAGATTCATGGGAAACATACCTGGATTAGTGTACCTACTTGGTTATGTACAACATACCTCGTAAGTAGAACAGAGATTATGGATGAGTCTTTGTCTCCATGTTTTCATGGTCATGGAACCTGATTTGTCTTTTGTGATGTACCTGTATCTTGTTAGCAGACAACATCAACCTCACACAACATCATAATGCATTAGTACAATCATAAGTGTCAACACCCTAACCAATGAATATCTTCTATCATGCATTCATAATTTTGTTAAGGTGATACAAAAAATCTAAAATCAAGATTGTACTAACCGTAATAACATGAAGACAAACATACCATAAACTTAATCATGAACAAATCTCAAAACATACCTCGATGAGTCATACCTGTCAAGATCGCTTGTAATCTCCTTATGTAAAGCCTTAGCCTCATCTGCCTCTGAAACAGGAACTCCTTCACTTATGCAGGTGACCAATCCATCTTCTTCTAGGATTAACCCTATCCACTTGATTTGCAAGAACTAGACCTGGAGCTGGATATGGGTTTGTCAGAGAAACCCCAAAAATTCAAACTTTGAATTTCAAACTTCCGAAAGGATAGAAATATGCGCCTTTATGAGCTGATCAAACTGATATATTCAGAATTTGAAAACTGCAAAGTTTCACTCCTCAATTTTGCCTTTGAAACTTCCGGATTCACTGGACGTGACCCTGAACTGGGGTTTGATGAATCCCACTCTTCTGCCCAATCAAAAATCTGATCTTGGTCTCTAAATTTCTATTTTGATGAGTAGCATTCAGCCGTGGTCTCCGTTTACAAAAATTCCAACTTTCTTCAAAGCCCTAAATTCCGGAAGCCATGAATGAAGGTACTCAAAAATAATTCTGTTTTGACAGAAATATGTACCTGATTGTTTCTGGTGTAACTCCAAACTTTTCAATCCACAGGGTCTAAAAACGTTTTTTGAGATAGCCTGACCTGTTATCTTTCCATCCTGACAGGTCTGACCTCAATTGGATTCTCTGAGACAGAGTTATGTCAAATGTCGCAACGTGACCTGTTTTGGGATAAAACAGAAGAGCGAACTTGTACGGCGTGCCACGTGTCACTGTTTGAACTTCGGCCTCTGAGAGGTAGCTCGGCCTGTTATCTTTCCATCCTGA
This sequence comes from Larix kaempferi, assembly GCA_027924585.1. Classification (NCBI taxonomy): domain Eukaryota; kingdom Viridiplantae; phylum Streptophyta; class Pinopsida; order Pinales; family Pinaceae; genus Larix; species Larix kaempferi. The sequence continues at coordinate 2,820,282 of BSBM01000003.1, read as the reverse complement.
CAGGTCTGACCTCAATTGGACTCTCTGAGAGAGAGTTATGCCAAGTGTCGCAACATGACCTGTTTATGGTATAATACAGGAGAGCGAACTTGTACAGAGTGCCACGTGTCACTGGTTCAACTTCGGCCTCTGAAAACGTTTTTTGAAATAGTACAGACTGTGTACTACCTGCCACTTTTTACGAAATTTCATTTGGAGCTTCCTAGCCCAAGATATGACATTTTTCCCAAGGTCACCTGATTTTGACTTAGATCTGGAAGAGGCAGAAACCCTATATTGTACACATCATAAATCACAAAGTACAACGAATTAGAGGTTGTCCTTTGGACACAAGGTACCTGGAGATTTAATATTCGTCCTGTAACAATTTAAGATCCGAGAACTGCGCCAAAACGGATTTATAGCGAAAGTGCTACGATGACTGGTTTTTGCTATGTAAAACCCTAACCTTCAAATTGTCGTAAGTAAAGCAAGTGTCTTTAGTGCCATACCTTGTCTTCCTTCAGGTTAGCTCTGATACCATGTTAAAATTCAATATGCTAAGACAGAAAATAGCAGCATTACATTCCATTTCACAATAATAGCATATACAGGATCACTGAAGAAACAACAAGCATAGCATAAACACAAGAGACAGAGATTTATCCTGGGAAACCCTCATGGGGTAGAAAACCCAGCAAAGCTTCCTCAATATAGATGACCAGCAATATACAAAGATGCAAACCCTGAGCATAAGCTCCTTCTCCTCCATAGCAGACCTCTCCTCCACAAATGCGCCTTTCTCAAGTGAGTGAGTGTGTGTAATGAGGAACATACCTCCTCTATTTATACACTACACTGACATCTATTTTACACAAGTACATGTAGGCTCGTATTTAACCAATGGGTTAAATACCCCACTACAAATAACTGGGCCGACCCCTCTAGGGTGGTCTAATAACCCTTTGACCCACATAACACATACAGGGCCGACCCCCAATAGGGAAGTCTAATAACCCAAGTTACCACATTCCGACAGAGGAATAAACATCTCCGGATTTATAGTATAATCACATCGGAGGTATGGAACATCTCCGGAATAAATAATATACAAATATAATATTCTTTGAAGTTACAATATTTCAATAGGACATATGTCCTAAAGAGAGCGAGATTGATCATCCTGTAATATGATTGTATGTATTACAGAGTATGCTAAAGATGATGATCCAGATGTTGTAGATCGAGATGATGATCCATATGCTGTAGATCGAGATGATGATCCAGATACTGTAGATCAAGATGATGATGTTGTAGTTGTTCGGTGCTGCAGAAGATGAAGACTCAATACTGATGATGTTGATGTTCCAGTATTGACTATGTTCCAGTAACTTCTTAAGTTACTAATGATGATGTATTGAAGAAAGCTTCCGATGATTTATAGATGTATCATGTTTGATGTAGTCGATGACTTCTTGCTCCTGCAGATGTTGTTATAATATCCTTCTCGTTAAGGGGGAGTGTTGAATATTGTAACTTCTAAGAATATTATATTTGTACTTTATTATTCCGGAGATGTTTCATCCCTCCGAGGTGATCCTATTATGTATCCGGAGATGTTTATTCCTCCGATGGATTATGGTAACCAAGGTTATTAGATCCACCATGTGGGGGTCAGCCCTGAGTTAATTAATTAGGGGTTATTAGACTCCCTTGGGAGAGGTCGGCCCCATAAGGGAAAAAGTCAGTTGGGAAACTAGTATAAGTAGAGGAGGATGCTCCTCACTTATCTCACACTTACATAGCTCGGAAAGTAGCGCACTTGTGAGAGAGAGGTATGCATAGGAGGTAGAGAAGGAGCTCTAGTCTTGGAGCACATCTTGTATTTTGGTTGATCATCTTATTGAGGAAAGCTTTGTTGGGTTTTCTACCCCATGAGGGTTTCCCAGGGTAAAATCTCTATCTATCTTGTGATTATGTTTCTTTCAGTGATCTTGCTAGTCAAATTAGTTTAAAACTTAACATTTGTTTCAGGTGTTTCTGTGACTTGGTTCTGCGGTTTTTTGCTCCTCCTCTTACTTGGAATTATAATGTATTTCGGCCATCGCTTCCCTCTGACCTCACACATTAGGGGGCATCTGTTATAGGTAAAATCGGCACTTCTCTGTCTGTGATCACCTTTAGCTGTCAATCACACAAAAGGACAACTTGGATTGAAGAGCATGATTGCCTTAGATGATGCTTTGACTTGACTTACCCCTCTGCAAGCTGGAAAAACCTTGTTTAATCTCACATTTTGATATGTGCGCTACCCTACAGGCATGATAGTAGCTCACATGCCCTACTCCACAGGCATAAGAGTAGCGCACACATTCTAGTATGCCCTACTCCACTTCGGCAAACTAACGCACACCTTTAAAAAGCTTGCAAACGCTGGTTGTTAAGCACTGAAGTTGCATATTGTGCGCTACTCCACTGTGAAAAACTCACGCACATCTTAAAATGTGATAAAAATATATATTAATTTGACGAATTGGGATTAGTTGAAGTTGGTTTTGCAACTTCCCCAACCTCCCAATTCAATCACCTCTCGAACTAAATTGCCTACCTTGTCCCATAAATACAAGGAGGATTGAGGAGAGGGGTTAGACATAGAGATACTCACTCTCGTAAGAGGAGGAACTTGCATTAAGGGTTGTTGTGCTAGAGCAATTCCAAAGTTAGAGAGAAGAGCAGGAGCCCAGAATCCGGTTGCACAAGCACTCTTAATGATCAGGTATAATTGTACTGATTATTTGCTTTTGACAATAAAGGTTGAAACATCCTTCCCGTCCCAATCAAATGTCTAATGGATTGCATATTTGTTTGGTTAAATGCTTGATTGTTCTTGATGTTTAAATTGTATTTCAATTTCATCATTGTTATATCAGTCAAGATACGTTGAGGAAGGTATCTTTGTATTGCAGGTCTGTCAAGCGGAAGATTGAGCCAAAGCTAGGATCGAACGTCGTTAATAAGGTATGTATTCAAGATCCTTGATCTCTTTCCCTTCATAGAATCCTATGTAATATGATCAATGTGTTTACCTGTCACCCCAGAAGTTGGTAGTGTCCCTTTCCTTGCTATAAGGTAGAATTCCTGAACAACAAACCCAAATACAGTCCAATCATCAAAATAGACTTCTAAAAATTTATGGATAAAATCTTTGAAGCCAACAACAACTACTCTAGAAAATATGGCAGGTGCGTTCTTCAGACCAAAGGGCATAACTGTATACTGATATGAGTCCCATTCCGTGGAAAAAGTGGTCTTATGCCTGTCTGCTGTGTCGATTTTGATCTAATGGTATCCATAAAATCCATTAGTGAAAGAGTATGCCTCATTTCTTCCAACATTGTCTAATATGTCATCTATGAATGGAGTAGGAAATGGGTGATGTAACGATGCATCATTCAACTTTCTGAGATCTACGCAGATCTTGATCTCTCCTTTAGTCTTCTTGTCCTAGATAACCATGGGACTTATCCATTCTGATTCTTATACCGGTTCAATAATTCCTGCATCAAGCATCTTATCGAGCTCCACTTTTACTCTTTATTTGTACCCCGGATTAAGTCGATAAGGCCTCTGCCTAATGGGCTTCACATTTGGCTTGAGAGGTATTTTCATGACCCCCAAGTCGCCCAAAATGTCTTTCATCTCAGAAAATTTGGTAGGAAACAAGTCTTCATACTCACGAAGTAGATCTGCTATCTATGCAACGGTCTCTTCGTCCCAATAATCTCCTATGGAGGCAAACTTCGGTTCTTCAGCGGTGCCAATGTTCACTTTCCAATTTTTCACAAGATCGCTCAGATCCGGAATTTCCAATGGCGGTCCTTCGACTTCGTGCTTTCCTTCTGACTCTAGTATATTGACATTGTGCGGGTCATTATCTTCTTCACTTTCTTCTTCATCTTCGTCTACTGCGAAGTTGTAACATTCCAGGGCATGTTCTATCTGTCTTGCCCATTCTGGTTGCTGATATACAGGTTCTGATATGTCATTAAATATCTTCCCTTTAATGACCTGTAATGCCTCATTTATACTTGGACATTCGTCTTCGAAGATGAAAGTTGCTTGGAAGTTGTCAATCATAACAGACCATTCTGTCGTTCCTATGCGTAGTTCCATTTCTGTGTACCAATTCTTTGGAATCTACTCCAGTGTGTGTACAAACAGATGAACCCATTTTATCTGCGGTCATGCGTCCACGCTTTCTTGCAACTGCCTATGTGATCCCTTGGATCAATTTTTCCATTATACTTGACTTGTACAAGCTTAGTTTCTTCCAGAAATTTGATTTCCATCATATGCTTGCATTCTTCCCATGTAGTCAGATTCTGCTTATGCGTGGCCCACCATCTGGCAGGTGTAGCGTGCAGTGCTATATCTAATGCTGATAACTTATGTTCATCTGAAACGGATACGATATACTCTTGAAAAAATGTATGGATGTTAGTTAGGCCATCATAAGTAGGGATTGGACTTACCTATGTTCCAATCCAGCACAATGATCTTGTGAACTGCGCGCATCTTTTTGTAGACACTTCATGCATTCTGTTTTGCCAATTCTCCAGTCCTGCATCTGAGTCTGATATGCACGAACTATCACAGTGCCAACTCAATGTTCCATTAGTCGTTGGGTTGATATAGTCTGCCTGATTTGTTGTCATCTTGTAAATGTGATCTAGATCATGAGCTCTACATTATTCTCTGATTGGCTCAGTGTATCTAGGTCCTTGTGATGGGTCCAAGGGTGCAATGACCCTGATATCTGCCCCTTCAAATATCATTTGCTTCTTCTTCAAATTGATGATTGTGAGGTTATCCATGGCCCAATCTATCCCCAATAGTGCAGGATAAGGTTGGCTATCATCAACAATTTCAATAACCTCAAAGTCTACATGACTTCGCACTCCATCAATGTCAACAAGAACATTGGCTAATCTCCCAAAGGGTATGACCTTCTGTTGATTCACTAATCTCAACTGTATGGGTGACCATGACAACTTCGGTTTCCCCATTTGTTCCCATGTCTGCTTAGTCAAGACATTAATTTCTGTACCTAAGTCAAGGATGATCTCATCCATTTCAAAATCTCCAATCTGCGCTTTCAATCGCATTTCTCTTCCAATTATTTTGTGGCCCTTTATATGATGAACCACTCTGTTTGCTTCCTCTACTATAGTGCGATGCTCATAATTACTTAGTAGGCTCTGTAATTCCGCTAAGGCATTCTCATGTTTTAACAACTTTATGCAGCTCTGTAACAACTGCGCAACAAGACTCATCGTGTCTGTTGCAATACGTGTATGATCATATGAAGCTAGCATTTCTTTTATCGGCGAAGTCTCACTTCACAACTTGATTCTTAGAGTTACAGGTGTTGGTTCTTTGAATGTTTCTCTTACTTCCATGAAGGATTCTTTCTATTTGTTCAACTCGAAAGCAGGTGTTTTTCCCGTCGCTTTTCTTATCCAAGCCCCTTCAGTAGGCTTTTGCTTAGCATGGTAATTCTCAGAAGTCGAAGCTTCTGCTCTTTGATCTTCACCTGTGGTAGCTCCACTTTGTGTGACAGCATTAATGTTACAACCTGTATTCCTTCTCTCAGCTGCGATCATCTGTAAATTCGGGTTCTGTGCTTCATGTCTCCTCTCCTACATTTTTGCTTGCAAAACTGGGCATGCCTCAATGACGCGATCAAAAGACTTACAGTATTTATAGGTAGTACAAGCATTTGTGCAGTCTCTAGATAAGCGTCCTGGTTGAGTGCAGTTATAACATATTATCTGACCTCTTCCTCTTCCTTGGCTAGTATTTCTTCCTCTACCTCTGAATCCACCACGTCCTCTGTATGCGCCCTAATCATACTGCGCATTATCATTGTGATGCGGTGTTTCTTTTTGAACTCGGTAAACATCATGCTTCATTTCTATCAATAGTTCATATGCTCGATAGTTGGTATCATCATGGACAACTAATTTACAAAATGTGCAATATAGATTCTTAGGTGTCTACACATACTTTTGAATTAGATAACAATCTTCTGGCCGATGTCCTCTACATTGGCAAATTTCACACCATGGTCCTTGTTGCTCATTCAATGGGTTTGGAGCTCCACTATTGATGTAGTCTTTAAATACCAAACATTTTTCTTTAGAGTTACCTTCTCCCTTAAACTTCGTACACCAAACCTCTTCTCTGATTTCTTTCCCTTTCTTCATGTCTTGCAATTGTAACGTCAAGTTTGCTAGCTAGGTCTGTATATGAATCATCCCTGCACTAGTCTCTCCTATCGACGAAGCCTCTAGTTTCATCGCAATCTCTAGAGCCTCTGTTTGCGAAGGAACCTTCTATTGCATCAACAAAAATCTAATGTGTGGCAACAGTGCGTCTATGAACCATCCTGGTGTTGTTGTGGTGCTATTTCAAGCCTTACTTGGTCTAACAATGCTTTGAATTTCTGGTCAAATTCCCATACGGACTCAGTCAGTTTTTTTTTATTTCTTTAAGCTCTATGATACATTGTGACTCAGACTTAGGTTTTTTGAATTCTCTTAGGAGGGCAGCCTTGATATCCAGTAGGGTCCTATTCTGGCCAACAGAATATTTCATAAACCAATTTAAGGCTCTGTCCCTGAATGTAGTGATGAGTTGTGCTTGCTTAACAACATCATCCTGGACTTTCTTAATGTTCCACACGGATTCACACAGAAACCAATGTTGTTCAGGGTCTTCTAGACTTGTTCCTTTGAATATCAACAGTTTGATATTGTCTGTCATTCTCCTTCTAGGAGGCGCAGTGTTCTGTGTTGCGTTAGGGATACTATTGCTTGGAATTTTCTGAGTGCTCACTCCTACAGTGTTACTACTACTGACCTTATGTGGATTAGCAGTATTGTCAATTGGTGGATTCTGTGGAGTGATGGGCTGATAGGTAGCTTCTAGAGGTTGTGTTTCGCTATCAGGCTCAACTTGTAACTCAGTTTCTATAGAGATGCAAAGTTCGTGTTCATTAGGGTTCTTTTCTGTACTAGACTTGTATCTTTACCACTTCTTAATGTATGAATGTCTTCTTTGGTATCACTGTCTCTATTACCAAACATTATAGACTCAAGACTCCTAGGTATCTTACTGCATTCTTAAGACACCTTTTTCTGCTAAAATCATTTTGATATATAGACTCAGGTTGTTTAGGTACTTACCTCTAAATCCCTTGAAGAAATCTGCCTCTACTGCGTTGTAGCACTTCAACGTGTCCATAGCAAATTCTGTCACGTAACCTTCAAGTATGCTATCCATCCAGAAGTCTTCTGCTCTTGAGATCGGGTTATCCACCACTTTAAGCCTATGAATCAATTCTGGAGTCCACACCGTGGGTTCTCCTCCCTGATAACAATTTTTGCGTTCTGCTAATGTTGACAACCATTCATATAAGTAATTACTGAAAAATACAAAGAAGACTTCATAAATGTCTGCCCACAAGTATCTTTGCAACCATTCTTCATCAGAGAGACGTGGATGTTTGTTCTCCCTTCTTGCAAAATCTTTTTTCTGTCTTATTCACCCAGTTCTGTATTTCTGTTCTCTCAGGATTCCAATATTCAGGACACATCACCAGTTCAGTCCCATCAATGGAACCATTTGTTGGCTTGATAACCCTTTGTTCTTTATCTTTCTTATGCTGACCTGGGTTCTACGCAGTTGTAGTCCAACAAAACCCTTCTTCACCCGGCCCTTTCGGTAACAGCCTGTGAACAAGCTGAGGTCTCACTCGAGGCGAAGTTTATGGGGGATTACAGAATCAGGTTTCTGCAATCAGGTGATGCACGGTTCAACGGACTGGGGGATTGCATGAAGTTTTACCTACTTCGCGGCTATTACTTATACGATAGGGCATACAGGGACTACGCGCTACGGAACGGCTACTTGACAATAGGTCATCGCAACTGAAGACTGTGCTACATCTTTAACAACCACACATCTTCTATGGACTTTACTAAGTGTAGATTATGCATTCAACAAGCATATTGGACTGTGTACTTTACGAACTTATGCAATACGATGAACTACAATGCAACTATGCTCTTTCGGTGTTGCGCTTCGAGGGAATCACACTTACACAGACTCCGATGACCTGGTGTTACCCAAATAACTCATGCATTCATCCTATTCGTAATTACTTGCACATTCAACATTCACGCATACACGTTCAACACTTAACATATTATTCTCATCATTCATTCATATAGAGAATACATATAAAAGCGAGGATACATCTACTCATGAGCAAGAATTTAGCCATTTATCAAAACAAACACACATTCAATCACACAACACACGAATTTAACGTGGTTCACCCCCAGGATGGGAGATACATCCACAGGAACTGTTGTTTATAATAAATGGGAAGGGTTCAACAGTTCTCGTCTGTGCACTCAGCTGCGGACTCTCTTCTCGCTATAATAGGTCTCTATGCACGCAGCTGCAGATCCTCTTTAAAATGTTCGTCTCTCAACAGATATCACTTAGAGATCAAAATCCTGATGAATATTCAACATAATCCCACAAAAATTAACCCTTTCCCTTACAAAAGATGCCCCTTATATAGATCGTTCCCTTAGGTCATGTCTGTTACAATGCATATGGGCCAAAACCCTAAGGTTACCCAAAACTGGTGCAGTTACTCTATTGACCCTGCCTATCGTAGTCGACAGCTGCTCCACTCACTTCTAGCAGCCTTGCTGGGCCACTCGTGGCTCACACGCCCTTCTGAAATCCATAGTCATCATAACACGGTTATAACTGCATCGTGGCGTGTCACTTTCCACCCCTCTGGCCTTCCTGACATTGTCGACCTATGGTTTAGCTTCTAACGGTTTTTTGCCACTCTAACTTATAGGTCGCTTTCGTCCGCTTCCACGTTTCTCCTTACCCAACTACCAGGAATCATGGATTCGCTTACCCAAAATAGGTCGTTTTCATCTATTCGACCTTTCCTTATACTCTTTTCCCAAAATAGTTGTTTCCCTGGCACTGCACATCAACATAACTGTGTTGTGCCTAGACTTTTCACTGCTTGCTGCGCAAATCTGACTTCGCAATCCGAACTGCGCCATTGAAAAAATTGTGCCACCTGAACCTCGCAGTCCGAACTGCGCAATTGTTAAAACTGTACTTCATTAAAATTTTGCCAACTTGGTCCATGCCCAACAATCCCTTGGTGGCCCAAACCACCTCCCATGGTAGAGGAAAAGAGAGATGACAGAGCAAGAGATCCTATGAATTTGTTGCTCGAGGAATCCCTCGTGCGACAGAGGAATGAGATGATAGACAATTTCACCCAAATCCTTCAATGGATGCCAACAACAATAGAGGGATCATCAAGCAGTCACTTCGAAGGAGTCACACCCTTCAAGGTACAAGTTAACTTGTATTTCCCTTTATTTGAAGGAAAAATCGATGTTAATGCCCTAGATAAATGGTTGAGTCTGCTAGAAGGGTATTTATCCGTCCACGCAATTTTTCCAACAAGGAAAAGATCACCTTTTCACTCCTTAAGGCTGTCCCCCATCTCAAAAACTATTGGGAAACTTATTGTGAACAAAAATTAACAGAGGAGTCTGGAATGTTTGAGGCCAATCCCACTTGGGCCTCTTTTATAGATGTTGTTAAGGAACCACGTGGGAAACTATGACGACCAGTACACAAGATGGAATTCATTGCGTCAATAAAGGGACCAAATAGTGTTGGAGTACACCAACAACTTGCATACCTTGCACACAAAGCTGGGTATCAAAGACTTCGAGCGACACTTGGTTTTGAAATATCGCAGTGGCCTACATAGGTACATCCAAACTGAAATGGAGTTTCTTGACATATCGTCATTGGGGGGCACTTATCGATATGATGTTAATATCAAGCAAAACATCAAGCAGAAGTTTGGGCCTGCAAATCTGCGACATAAGCAAGGTAAGGGTAACCCTAGCTCGCAGAACAAAGGACAGAGTAAGGACAACCATCCCCATAACAACCAATCCAATCCACAAACAAAGAAGGGGAATATAAAAACAAAGAAAGACACTGGGAAATGGTGTGAGTTCCACAAGATCCCTTGGCACAACAATAATGAATGTAGTTTGAAGCAGTCATTGGTGGTCGAGATCAAAGCTTCAAAGTAAGATCCCAGTTCTGACTCTAATTCAGAACCCAACACCACAGTCGTAAAAAGGGGAAAGAAGATCATTGACCCAAAACCCAATGTCACCATTGCTACCATTGAGTTCCAACTCGATGATCCAAAAGAGTCGGAGGAAGGTGAGTGCCTCTTCCACTCATAGATGTGGGTAAAGGTAACTCCACTACATTTCATTGTTGCAATGGAATCCAAAAGAACCTGATTTCAATAGAGGTGATCAAACGGTTGAAGTTTCCAACAACACCATACCCGAAACCCTACGGCATTTGGTGGCTCAGCCAAGGATGATACATTTGCGTCAATAAAAAATGTCGCCTACCTTACAACATCATGCCCTTCAGGAGGTAATATGTGATGTTCCCCACTCGAATTTTGTGATGTTATTTTAGGACAACCATATATGTGGAAGCGTCATGTTGTGTATGAATCTAGACCTTGCAGTGTCATTGTTACTTTGGGAAAACAACTCTACAAGATATCAGAGGCAGTTCCCACTACTACAATGTCCCTCATCACAGCTAATCAATGCAAGAAGGTAATATCCCAGACTGGAAAAATTGTTCTCTTTGTGATTCTCTCTGAATAATAATTAAATATCACAGCAATATCCACTGCCTCCACACAAGTTCTCTCTACGTAACAGAAGCGGGTGGGAAAGATCATGGAAGCACATAGAGACATATTCACCACACCTTCCAGGGTGCCATTACATTTCTAGGTCAAGCACTCAATTGATTTGATACTTGGGGTGCCTCTACCTAATGGACCAATATGCAAGCATTCCCTCATGGAAAATGAAGAAATCAAGTGACATATTCAAGAATTAATACAAAAGGGGCACATCCATCGGAGCTCCTCACCTTGCGGGAGCCCAATTGTGTTGGTATAGAAGAAAGATGGGACTTGGCAACTCTGTATTGATTACAGATCTCTAAACAAAATCACAGTCTGGAATTGGTATCCCATTCCCCATATCGATGACCTTCTCAACCAACTCAAGGGTGCCTCAATTATATGACAGTGATTCTGAATTTGCTTCTACTTTTCGAGCATAATGTACAGGTACACCAGTGGCAAGCTTTCATCTCTAGGAAGGCCTATTATGCCATATGGGCCATCTTTGCGTTCCTTTAAGCGAGTGTGTGAAGATGATTTCGGAAGCACATTATAGTTGAGTAGTAGGTAAATTTGGCACTGAAAATACAATGGTAGTATTGCAGAAGTATTTTTATTGGTCAAAGCTATGACAAGATGTTAGTAGATATATTAGATCATGCACTAACTGCGCCATTGTGAAACCTTCCATTAAGAAACAAGGGTTGTACACCCCTCTGCCTACTCCCAATGGGCCTTGGGAATCCATTTCCATGGATTAAATGTCAAGAATATCTTCAACTAAGCATGGCAATTATTGTGTATTTGTGGTTGTGGATCGCTTCTCCAAAATGGCGAATCTGACAGGCTATAGGAAGAGCATCTCCATCGAAGCCACTGCTAACCTCTTCTTCAAACGTGTTTGGGTTCATTTTGGGCTGCCATAAACTATCATTTAATATTGGGACAACATATTCCTAAGCACATTCTAGTCCAATATCCTACGGTCACTAATGGACACCAAGCTCACCAAATTGACTGCCTTCCACCCCCAGACCGATGGACAAACAAAGGTAGTCAACAAAATGATTGTGCATATTCTGAGGACGTACAATTCTAAACATCCCCGCACATGGGATGAGATTCTTACATATATTCAACATAGCTATAATAGATCCCTCCATAGCTCCACCGACCACAACCCTTTTCAGTTGTGTTTGGGGTTCCAAGAATTGGCCCCAATTGATGTAGCTTTGCCCATTTCCTCCACATAGGAGGAATTTTTCCATGCTCAGACTGAGGTTGATAAGGCCGCCAATTTTTTTGAATGGATCTAGCATATCTTCCAACAAGTTCATGACATTTTGGATAAATCCAATTCCAAGTACAAGCAGTGACATGACTAGCATCGGGTGCCACATAAGTTTCAGGTAGGTGATAATGTCTAGTTGAATTTGCATAAAGAGAGTCTCATGGGACCGCATCACAAGCTTCACCCACTACTATATGGTTCATACACCATCACCAAGGCTGTCAGTGAGAATGCCTTTGAATTAAGCATTTCTCCATTTCTTGGCCTACAATCGGTATTTAATGTGGAGCTCCTTCGCCCATATTTTCCACCATTGTTTTTACACCTCCGAGGTGGCAGAACAATTGCCTCAGATATAACTCAAACCTGACTGCTTTGAACATGCTACAATTGATCGGATCGTGGATACATAGGTGAAGGGTACTCACCAACAGAACGTTCAGCTCTATCGGGTCATCAAAGCTGGGCAATTTCTTCAACAAGGCAAGTGGCTCACCAAGAGTCAAAATCAACAAAAAGTTATCCCACATGATGCAAGAACTTAAATCAATGGGTACCATTGCTACTTAATGGGGGAGGAATTATCTAGAAGGATATCAGTGACCACCCACCTATTCCACTAGGTCAAAACAACTTTTTCCAGTTTGGCAGTTTTTTTACTGTTTTTCGGGTCCTAAACTTTTGGGGCCATTTTGAGGCCCTAAATGATGTTTTTTTGCGATCCATCTTCTAGATGTTGGATTCATGCTAACATCTAGTTACAACATCCCATCTTTTAATCGTTAGTTAGACCTTTCCAATGAACTACCAAACCCCCTAAATGGAGATTGTATGCAAAAGTTATGCCCCCGAGAAGTTGTTGTACCAACTAACCACCTTGGGTCCCACAAACCTTTTTACAGTTCATCTCCTAGGGTTAAATTTTTGTATGTTTAGGGTTTTTTTCCCTCGTGTCTATGATAAAAAGGCCCTTTGGGACTCCTTTTATAATCAACTTGTGATGAATGATCGTAGCTGCCACATCTCTTCTTAGAGATATAGCTACCACCATTCTAGCTGCTTTTATTTTACAATTTGTTCTGTTTCATTCATTTAATAGAATATGAGTTTATTGTATCACTATTTTCTTTGCAATATATATGTTTTATGTTGATACATATGTTCTATCATTTCTTTCTCACATAAATCCAGATAATTCGTCCTATTCTCCACTTGAATATTGGATATGAGAAACCAATATTGCTGAGTAATAAGTGTAGATACGTCCAAGACACCTTATCATAAGCCTTGGGTAAATCTAGCTTGAACACAAAAATTGGAATTTTATTAACTTTAATTGAGTGTATACCCTCTTGATTCAAGCCTATTTCCTCATGGATGAGGCGACCTTCTAAGAAATTGAATTTCTCCAACGAAATACATTGTGATAATATTGGCTTCAATATGACAATAATAACCTTTGAGATCAATTTGTATAGGAAGTTACAAAGAGAAATTGATATATATCCATCAAATGACTCCATGCAATTCAATTTTGGAATCAATGCAATGAAGGTAGAGTTAACATTGACCAAGACCTTACCCAATTGCCTAATCTCCTCCACAAACTGTAGTAGTTCATATCTAATAAGGTAAAAAAAAATGGTGAAGAACTCTATAATCCACCCATACGGGTCAGTGCTCCAATCCTTCTTAAAAGAACACATTACCAATAGAAGCTACTCCTTTGAGATAGGTCAAAAAGTGGTTTTGTTTTCCTCCTCTTTGATCAATTTTAGAAATAAAGAAACAACTCTGATAATGTCCTCAAGGTTGGCATGTTTAGGTTCCTTAAAAATGATACTGAAAAAACAAACTCCCAAGTCCGCCAAATCATGAGATTTTCTCATCTTCCACCCCTCCTCATTCTTGAGTTCCCAGATAGTGTTTTTTTTTTTTGCAATGACTTGCGAATTTATGGAAAAACTTTGTATTATAATCGCCCACCTCCACTCATTTGGCTTTTCTCTTTATATGACACTCATTTCCTCATCCAACAAATGCCTAGACTTCCTTGCTTCTAAGGACCCGATCTTCTCAAGATCCTCCACACTCAACAAGCATCTTGTTAATCTCTCCAATAGATTGACCAAATCCCTATCAATCTCCTTCAAAGCCTTCTCCTGAGATTTATAACATTTTGTTTCCCATGCGAAAGTCTTTTTCTTAATGGCCTAAAGTGACTAGACAAATTGAGCATAAGTTGGATCCCCTACACTAGGATTATAGGGAATCCACCTGTCTTTAATTAATGAACAATACTCATCCTCCCGAATCCAAGTTGGGATAAATTTAAAAGGGGAACTTGGCTTCAAGTATGTACCACCAACCTCAAAAAAATTAGGGAAATGGTTGGAGCATCGAGCAACCCCAACCCAAAATATGTACATGTACACCGACTAAACAAGGTCTATGTGCGCCAGAAAGTAATCCAAATGTTTAGAGACACCCTCCCTCGGTCGATTGTTGCATCAAGTAAGCCTACCTGATCAAAAGAGATGATCCTAAACATCAGGATGTGCAAGTTTTCCCTATATTTTTCTACTATTAGATGCAAAATTCAAATCCCCCCAACATATTAAGTTTGGATGCAATTTTTTTACTCCATAAATTGAGCTTTCCTTCATAAGAGCCATATATATTTAGAATCAACAACAGTTTGTCCATCACTTTGTTGTGGAACATTGTGCACAGTCCCAACATTATTGCATAAGAATTGGAACACCATTGATATATTCCATCCAGTATTCACCCCTCCAAACATACCACCTTAATCGAGTGACATAAAACCCCAGCCATACATTAATATTTTGAGAGCAGGAATGACCACATCCCCCTTCCCCATCGATTCTTGTATTAAGACTATATCTAGTTTCTTTATAACCACCAACCATCATAAGGCCAATTTTTTTGTCTTGGACTCCTAGCCTTCTGATATTGACTGAGAGGATTTTTATGGTAAATCTATTGAAGGGGAAACACCTACTTTAATAACCCTTTCAAAAAGTTTTGCTTTCCTTGGTTAATTTCTTTGGTTGCTTTCACTTGGGCTAATTTAATAGATGATGACCAAACCACCTGGAAAGAGGAGGAAAAATTTGGAACATTAGCCCCTAACTCCCTGGGAACAATATAAGAAGTAGAGATACCTTTCTTAGGATGAATATTGCAATGTCTCTCCCCCATGGTCTTTGAGTCCCAATGAAGAACCCTCGCCGTGAGAGAGGGTTATTGGTGTAAAAGATGGACAACTCAGCTTGTCCACCTAATACTACGCCTCTCTCTGAATTAGAATCCCCTTAAACAAAAAGAATGCTTCCCTTCCCAACCCTAACCCCTTTTCAATTAAGGTATGAAAAAGACCCATCCCCCCTACTTCGTTATAAGAAACATCCACACCTGCATGATCATTATTAAATCGAAATGACTTACCAAATATTTGTATATAATGGGCCTTGAACTATCTAATTGCTCGCTCTCCTTTGGTCTTGCCTCCACATCAGACTTGTACACAAGAATCGATACCTCCACACTGTTCCTCGACAACTGTTGAGGTTCCATGATCAAGGGTATTAACATATCTCCCACTAACAAATCATGCGTGTTTTGCAAAGGTGCAACCCGTCTTTCACTAAAAGACTGGTGACATTCCAAGGTCTTCTAAGATGTCTCTTCAATTACCAAGGGTTTTCAAGATTCCATTGGAGAGAACTCTATGTCTCCATACATCTCCACCTCATCAACCCATCCCCAAATATTATTTTGAAAAGGCATGTCATGGTCCTTTTGTATATGCCCTAATAAGTGACATCTAAAACACCTAAAAGGGATATTCAAATAGTCCAAAGGTTGTGTGTATATGTTCTCCCAATTCACAAGCTCTATTGACTCAAAGAGGCCACTAGGATTATCTATCTCAACCAATAGTCTAGCCATTGTATGACCTAGGCAAGACTTGAATGAATCATCAACCATAAGGGTATGACCAATTTTGTCACCTATAGCCCTTATCCCCTGGATCAACCACTATTCCATTAGTAATATGTGGAGTTTTACCAACACCAAGTTCTTCTCCATTACTTTGTTCTTGGAATAAAAAAGGGGATTCAAAGATAGGTAGGATCTGTCTAGAAACAAAACTTCCCTTATCATTTTAATGGAGTCCCATACTAATTGAAACTAAAACTCGAGGCACCCACACGAAATTAAATGGAGTGTGGGGCATTAACCAAGAATCGACTCCTAGGACAATGAGACCTAAGCTTGAAGGGTCTCCATCGTCACTCTGGGCCCCAAAATATTAACTACTAGAGTCTTGTCTTTAAGGTCCAAAATTTCTCCAATTGTGATGTCTTGGCCTACAATTAGAGATGGCCCTCTTCCTTTGCTTTGAACCACCCTTCACTTTTTTCCTTTGACTGGGCTCGACAAGCTTTGGAGGGACCTCACTTTGCAACTCCACAATATGGAGTTGAGCACCTACAAAGATCGATCATTTCACTGTATCAACCTAAGGATGTCCCCCCACACAAGATTTGGGAGTCAATAAAGACGGGAGGAAGGAATACTTTTGCAATAGCTTGTAGTTTGTGGCACCACGATCCAAAACCCTTGCCTCCTTAAATCTCGCATGGAGAAACACACCAAGTTCCTGCTTTGTATCACCATAAATATCCATATCTATACCATTCAAATACACTCATGGCTTTCCTTGAGGTCATCCCTCCTATACAACAAAAATTGACCTTATTTTGTCACATCCTTCTGACCTACTGCCTCTCTGGTGGCTAACCGCTCTCTAGCTTCTAACATAAATTTTGACATTTCATCCAATGAAAATTTGTTTTGGTATGAAATTATTATTTGGGACTTAGACAAAGGGTCGTCTGACTAGTCCACCACCTAGACATCCTCCTCCTCACATGTGAACCTGACATTTTCCATTCGACCCCTTAACAAATAAACCCTAACCAAAGATCCATCCACTCAACCATTCCTCAACAACAACCTTATCAAATAACAATTTTTGTTGTCGTTGATGATGATGATGATTAATGTCCATTGAGATCAACTTTGGTCTATCAGACCTTAAGGAGTCACTTGGTTTTCTTTAAAAAATTATTTCCATGCTTGAAAAGCTCTAAGAGAAGCATTCCTAAATCCCCATAGTTATGATGAGTTAAAATGCAAGGAAGGTTAGTATTGTAGCAACTATTTTGAAATTACACTCTAACATGGGTGTACACAGGACATTATATGAAAAAGTGATTTTCAACTGCAACCCTCTTTGTGTCACAAAGATGACAAATTCTTTCATTCCATGACTTCATAGAAATTTTCTAGCACATTGTTTCACTATGGAGCTCCTGAGAGTTTGTTCTTGTTTTAGCAATGTTGATTTTATTATTTACGCTAGTTACAACATAGATATACTTTTGATCTTATAATTAGGGTTGATCACTTCATTATAATGTCTTAGTTTTCTCCTATCCTCTAACTCTTTAGTGCACCACATCTTTTTCTTAAATTTAGATGTAATAATACTTTTTAATATTATCACTATTCTACAGAGTGACCTCTTCCTTGACTCCCCAATGATTTACCCTCGACTTAACGTCTTTATACCAACCTTGCTTAACTTGTAGGTGATTTTGACTAGAATAAAATACAATCTTAGAAAACCTATTATATCTTTTTAACAAAAATGACTACTTTGTATTAATATTATGAAGTGATATAACTTCGTAAACCCACAATATTTCTATGACACCCGCAATTTCTTGAAAACCTACATATTTGATGATTGATGAATAATAGATGATGTATAAATTACAGCAAGTGGCCTGTTTAAATATAGCTTGGGCATCACTTATTGAGGAGTCACAACTCCTCATTGAATTACATTTAATATTTAATTATTATTTAATGCATATATATTTATTATTATTTTTATGTTCATAACATTGCCCTTCCCTTAAGAAAAGCTTTGTCCTCAAAGCTAAGTTTGTTGATGCCGTCTTGTATTCTGGCTCTATGTCGAACTAATGATTTGATACATGCAATTTTAATAATGACCGCTGCTTCATTTTGTCTCTTTTGTTTTGGAATCCACATTAAGTAGGTACTTGGTGAAGTTTCGTTGACACTTTTTTTGCTTGCGTGGTTGTTGTTTTTAATTTCTTTGTCAATAATTGAAAAGACTTGATAGACTTGACAGTAGAAACTATTTTTGTGATGTCATTCCCAACACATTCTATGCTAATTCCTTTGAAGGGAATCCTTGTACTAATAATGTTCACATGAGCACCAATCTCATTTTGTATATAATTAACTTTATATATGTTCTCATTGATGTTCTTTACAGTGATCTTTGGGGTGACAAATGTTCTTCTTGCATCTATTATTGTGACATTCTTGTCGATGCGTTGATCCTCGTTGTTGTCAGTAATACTAGCATGATTTTCATCACAATCTTGGTCACAATCATCTTCATCTTTGTCATTGTCATTTTCTTCATCACTAGGGTATTCTATATCCATGTCTTTCTTATTATGTTGATTGATACTTTTACCCTCATCTTGATGGAATGAGTATGCAACATCAATATAAACCTTGGAGCTCTCAGCAGTTGTAATTTCATGCTCCTTATTGTAGCAATCATATCTTTTACTCTTCTCTGCTTGCGTTAATTCGTGAGGTTGCTTCTTTGTTGCATGTCTGCTAACGGGTTTTTCAGAGTTCTTGACTAGTTCACATGATGAGTTGCTTGACAAGCACATTTCAAGTGGCACCCTGTGTGTATAATTAGAAACACCTGCAACGTCATGCGTTTGTGTTTTTTGGTTATTGAGAACAAAGGACGACTCTGCTAGAGTTGATTCCAATAATACTTTTGATTCAACCGCTTCTGCTTTTGAGAATGTAGTTTCTTCTTGCTCTTGTAAAAATAACTCTTTTTCTTGCATAGAAGGTTGTGATTCTTCTTCCATATTTTGCATAACTTCATGTTTTTCCTCTATGACCTTTATTCTCTGGTCTTTTGGTTTTTCACCTTCTTTCTTTAAGTTTTCAACCTTCTCATTTTTATTTATGCCTTTAAATGGATGTTCCTACACATTTCGAACTGAGTATCTTTTATCTAAATTTAGAAAAATATCTTATCTAAATTTCGAAAAATATCTACTATTATTTCTTCTTTAAATCTTCTAATTTCCTCTGTTAAATAAAAATATAATAAGCAATTATTATATTGAATAATTATTTTTATTTTTAATAATAATAATATTATTATTTTTAATGTTTTATTAATATTAATAATTATTATAGAGAGGTGGACTGCGGATGGTAGATGTGAGCAGAGGGAGCAGGTCTGGCGCGGAGGAGAGGACGTGGGAGCAGGTCTGGCGCGGAGGCGTGGAGGGGCGAGGAGGAGAGGACGTGGCGATGGAGGTAGCGGATGGGAGCGGCGGCGGAGGTGGACGGGGAGGGCGCGCAACAGGAGAGACGGCAGGCGGGAGGGACGAGGAACAGGCTGGAGGGCGCGGGTATGGAAGAGCGCAGCAGTGGGAGGAGATGCGTGGGGATCGCAGGCTTAGAGGGGACGTGGATACTGGGCGAATGGGCAAGCGTGAGGTGGAAAGGACGGGAAGTAGCAAGATGTGTGAGAGCAGGAAGATGGATTAATGAGAGGAGGGACAGGCGTGGAGCGAGTGGGGATGGCGTGGTTCTGTGCATATGAGGAGGATGGCACACAGAAGAGGCAGGTCGAGAGGAGGTGTGGGATATGCAAGCCGGGGAATGGATAGATATGGAAGATGGCTACGCGATGGAGTATGGTGGAGGATCGAGCAGGAAAGAGCACCGGAGATCGACGTGGGGGTAGGCAGGAGTGGGAGGGCAGCGAATGAGTGGTGGTGGTGGTGGTGGTGGTGGGAGGATATGTGTGGTCAATGACCATAAATTCAGGGAAACACCGGAGTAAGGCTACAAGCCAAAAAAAATTAGACAAAGTCTGAGAAATATGGCCAAAGTTGGATTAGTCAACGAGGCTTTGATTTGATGATTGTTGAATAATAGATGATGTATAAATCACAATGAGTAGCCTGCTTAAATATAGCTTGGGCATCACTTATTAAGGAGTCCCAACTCCTCATTGAATTACATTTAATATTTAATTATTATTTAATGTATATATATTTATTATTATTTTTATGTTCGTAACATATTAAAAAAGGGTGTGACCTAGACAACATCCTATAAGCGCATTGACTATAAGCGCATTGATTATTTTTTTGTAGAGATAGCTATACATAGTTTTTGACAACATTCAAAAGAGGGAATTCAAACCATCTAGTTACTGTTATCCTGCTTATATTTTGACAATCTATCTTGCTGAGATATAGCCTACAAAACTTGTTAAGAGTAAGATACATTTACAAAACATAACATAATTTCAAAAAAGTAGAGGTGGGCCATTATAGGCCTTCTTCCATCCCTTCCTCTAGAATTTCATGATGAATTTCATTAATTTGATGGTCTACCTTAGTGGAAGAATTTACCTTCTCTTGATCTTCCTCTGGATGACTGTCAAAGGCTTCATTTGTTGAACTTATTGGTTCTTTCCCAAGTTCTGATGTTTCTTGCATGTCCTTATTTTGCACTTGTCTCTTCATTTCTCTGATTCCCTTTTCATAGGATGCATATTTTCCTTTGAGATGACCAATCTCAACCTCTACCGTAACAAGCTTTGTTGTCATATTTGCTACACGTTCACTCAAAATTTGGAATTGATATTTTGAGAAATGGAAATATTTCTACTAATAATGTCCGCTAAGTCTGGATTCTTCTTCTCAAACTTGTGCATAGCTTGGATCATTGCATCATGTCCTCCACACCCTCCTTCCAGTTCCCTAATCACTATATTCCTTTTCACATCAAGATTTTCCATACTGCACCAAATTGGTATAATCTTTTGCTAATAGTCGAGTTTATACACACCATAAATTTCAGTACTTGTGCAATTGATGCATTCAAGATGATAATTTTTGTAATTGCCACTTATCCATACCATAGGACTTATTTAAAATCTTAACAAAGCTTACTTCCAAATTGCTGTGAAAATTGATATAATCACTAAATCTAGTTGCAACCTTCACATCTGACTTATGCTTATATCGCTTCCTGCTAAGATTATCCTTCGGAGTCAATGTATATCCCTAAGGCCTTATACACTTGGTACTATCGACCGTGCTTATCTTGTTCACAACCAAGCCATCAATCCAAGAATAGAGAACATTGCAAAAAACATGCCAACTCAACTTCAATGCTATAACAATGAATTATGATGTTTCTACAAAACAACGAACAATCAAGTCTGTATTCCTTTAGGACCTTATCTACCCACTGATTCTAACATTGTCTCGCTAGAAATTCACCCACTCAGGATTTCTCAGACAAGTAAAACGACCGACTGCTTCGTTATTGACAAATACCATATGATAGCTTGATGAAATGGCACATTGTTCGACGTCCTTCGTTTCATCTTTTCCATTAGCCATGAAGGACATAGCATTCGCGATAAGCAAATTTAATGAATATACATTGTAATAGAATTTTCTCATAAAAGCATAGATTGGGATGATTGCATGCCTAATGATCGGAATAATTAGCCACGGAATTAGGTTTATTACCATAATGTTCATTGAAATTTTAACCACCAAAGATGAGTTTAGGGATATTACAATAACCAACATCTTTCCCACAGATCCTGAGATTACCTTGAGCTAAATTGTAAGCCACATTTTCCTGGTTATCAGTTGGTTATCAACTTGGGTATTTAGTTCTCTAAGAACGTGCATGACATCTCCATCTTCAAATTCTGTAATCAATTGTAAAATTCTTCACATTATTCTACATAGAGGTCCATCCTTACGTGCTCTCTGGGAGACTAGATACCGATTGATTATCAATGAATGTCCAACTATAGTTATTACTCTGAATTACTTGGGTTAAGCCTTGCCAAAGTACCGAGGCTTCAACTTGGTTATTTGAGATCTCTCCCAATCCCATGAATAGTATTGCTTCAATTTTCCTCCTTCAATTTTCCTCTAGGATCGAAGAACACCCCATAATTACCAACCCTGCTTAAAAAACCTCTTATTAAAATATTAAACTATATATATTTTATTTTATTTTATTTTTAAAATTATAAACATAACAAGTTTACCAACTTTGTAAATTCTACTTGTTTGGCATGTTTTTAAAACATTTATTATTATTATTATATTTTATATTTACTTTTATTTTCAGAACTATATATATACCAAGTCGTAAGCAAGTTTACCACATTTTGAATTATCTACACCTCAATCACTGTCTTGCATGTTTTCAAATAAACGAACACTAGATATTCTAGAAAACGAAAAGTGAACGCTCTAGACATTCTAGAAAACGAAAAGTGAGGAGAGAAGCAATCCCGAGATAGGTGGCAATTGGAAATTGGAATAATGTTACTAGTTGTTAACTTCCACTTAACCTTAAATATCATTGACTTTAGTTGTATATTGTGTTCGTTTTTTTCCAAGAAAAAAAACTACTATTGATATTCATGAGAATCAAATAGTACAATGAAATAGCTAGATACAGCCCGAAGAATCAAATGATATCTTGCTATGAAGAACTGAGCATCATATAGTTTCAACCCTAAACAGTTCTGTAGTCATCCAATCACTGATGGCTTTAAGAGCACAAGTCAAAAACAGAAAAAAGTAGCAGCTATAGCAAAAAATCGCTACATGACTAGCAACAGCTCAATCAAAAAAGTACATAGAACCACAATCTAGAAGGTTGTTGTCGAACCACTCCTCCCAGATCAACTGACCTTCAATACCATCAAGAGCACGGTTGGAAAGCTTGTCAGCCAGAGAATTATGCTCACGAAAAATGTGCACAAAATTGATATTCTGCTGCTTGTTGATTTCACAGAGTGTTCTGTTTGCCCAATGTGTCAGATTCAAAACCTTTAGCTTGTAGTCGCTTGTCGCCCATTTGATGGTGACCCTGGAATCACCATATACCTTGATATTTTCCAAACCAAAGATGTTAGCAACCTTAAGAACACACCAAAGCGCCAATAATTATGCCTTCATGTTTGATCCTTTGCCACAATTGAGCATGATAGAAAAATAATGTGTATCATTAAGAAAAATGACACCACCGACTGCACAAAGTCCTGCTTGCGATGCTCCATAAAAAAAAAGGACAGGCTAATCAACTCTAAGCTTAAAATGACTAATCCTGTCAGTCCTCAGCTTCTGCAAGTCCATCTTACAGTTCTTAAGCATTTTAAGAGCTATCAAGCTACATTGAAACGGATTGGGAATAGTGTTGCAGAAAATAACACTGTTTCTCATAAACCATATAGCCCACGGAATGCATACTGCAATGTATAAAAATTGCTTGCTGTATCTATACCAATTTAAAAAGCACAAATTAAATTCACCCACATCCCAACACTGAGTGATATTTAAATTGTAAGATACCAGATCCCAGATTTTGCGAGAAAAGGTGCATTGAACAAAAAGATGTTGCTTGGATTCAGCTGCAGATCTGCACAGAACACAGAAACTAGGTCCAATCCAACCCCTTTTGGATAAATTTTCCCAAGTCTTCAATTTATCCTGCAATAATAACCAAGTGAAACATTTCAGCTTCAAGGGAATATCCCACTGCCAAATCCTCTTATACCACCAATCCTGTGGGAAAATGAACTTTTCCTGAATAATTCTGTTGTAAGCAGTTTGGGCCGTGACAATACCCGAAGCTGGATTGCCACCCCAAACCATTTTATCTGCATCTTCATTTAAGCAAACACCAACTGTATTCAGATTCTAAATGTAATCATCCCATATACAGGCAAGGTAACCCGAAAGGCCAAGATCATGTGCAGATAACCACTTTGAGGAGTCCCCATTTCCATGCCTTTGTTGTTGAATTTTATTCAAAGTGGAGAGACCTAAGATATGTAAATATTGAGGGATGACAGGTGGAAGACAAAATTCATGTTCCAGACCAATAATATGATCAATCCCAACGCGAATTTGATTACTGGAACCAACTTGCCATTGAAGATCATTTTTAATCCAGTGGAAAATTTTCATAAACCCTCTCCACATAGGTGAAAAGTTCCAGCTCACCAATTTTGGCTTTCTTATCCATCCGCTGACCTCCATCTTAATATATTTGTTATGTATGAGACTAGACCAAAGGGTTTTGCCAAAGATACCCCTCCAAAGACTTTTAAGTCTAAGAGCAATATTGAAAAGCTCCAGATCTTTAATTCCCCACCCTCCAAATCTGTATGGTCTGGAAAGTGTATCAGCAGCAACCATAGGGATCTTAACACTGCAAATTGTCCCAGACCAGAGGATATGTGTGGTCAATGACCATAAATTTAGGGAAACACGGGAGGAAGGCCACAAGCCAAAAAAAAATTTAGACAAAGTATGAGAAATATGGCCAAAGGCTCGATCAGTCAACAAGGCTCTGATATTAATACCAATGAAGTGATATAACTTCGTAAACCCACAATATTTCTATGACACCCTACATATTTGATGATTGTTAAATAATAGATGATGTATAAATTACAATGAGTGGCCTGCTTAAATATAGCTTTGGCATCACTTATTGAGGAGTCACAACTCCTCATTGAATTACATTTAATATTTAATTATTATTTAATGTATATATATTTATTATTATTTTTATGTTCGTAACATACTAAAAAAGGATGTGGCCTAGACAACATCCTATAAGTACATTGATTAATTTTTTGTAGAGATAGCTATACATAGCTTTTGACAACATTCAAAAGAGGGAATTCAAACCATCTAGTTACTGTTATCTTGCTTATATTTTGACAATCTATCTTGCTGAGATATAGCCTACAAAACTTGCTAAGAGTAAGATACATTTACAAAACATAACATAATCTCAAAAAAGTAGAGGTGGGCCATTATAGGCCTTCTTCCATCCCTTCCTCTAGAATTTCATGATGAATTTCATTAATTTGATGATCTACCTTAGTGGAAGAATTTACCTTCTCTTGATCTTCCTCTGGATGATTGTCAAAGGCTTCATTTGTTGAACTTATTGGTTCTTTCCCAAGTTCTGATGTTTCTTGCATGTCCTTATTTTGCACTTGTCTCTTCATTTCTCTGATTCCCTTTTCATAGGATGCATATTTTCCTTTGAGATGACCAATCTCAACCTCTACCATAACAAGCTTTGTTGTCATATTTGCTACACGTTCACTCAAAATTTGGAATTGATATTTTGAGAAATGGAAATATTTCTACTAATAATGTTCGCTAAGTCTGGATTCTTCTTCTCAAACTTGTGCATAGCTTGGATCATTGCATCATGTCCTCCACACCGTCCTTCCAGTTCCCTAATCACTATATTCCTTTTCACATCAAGATTTTCCATACTGCACCAAATTGGTATAATCTTTTGCTAATAGTCGAGTTTATACACACCATAAATTTTAGTACTTGTGCAATTGATGCAATATGGTTGGTATGTTTTGTATCTATCTATTTTCCTCAAAAGATGATTAATTAGGCACTTGATCAAAGTGCTCATCTCCAAATTGTTGCACAATACAATATATCCACTAGGACTAGTAGCTAACCTCACATCCGATTGTTGCTCGTACAACTTCCTACCTAAGTTTTCCTCAATAGTCAAAGCATAACCCTAAGGCCAAATACTCCTATTAGTGTCGATCTTACTACCAACAACAATACCACCACCCAAACTACAACATAGAGTATTGCAAATTACAAGAAAACCATTCTTTCCAAATACTAGATATTTGATAAATTGCAAATTGGCTATACTGGATTCAATATTAATGCAATTGATGCATTCAAGATGATAATTTTTGTAATTGCCACTTATCCATACCATAGGACTTATTTAAAATCTTAACAAAGCTTACTTCCAAATTGCTGTGAAAATTGATATAATCACTAAATCTGGTTGCAACCTTCACATCTGACTTATGCTTATATCGCTTCCTGCTAAGATTATCCTTCGGAGTCAATGTATATCCCTAAGGCCTTATACACTTGGTACTATCGACCGTGCTTATCTTGTTCACAACCAAGCCATAACATAGAGTGTTGCAAACTACAGGAGACTCAACTTCAATGATATAAAATCAATTTGAACAGTGATTTCTTCCTTTGCTATAAACCAAAGAACATTCTAGTCTCTCAAAATTTACCTTCAGAATGTATGAGTTGCAGATACTCTTTAGCTTCTCAAAATGATTACCAATACATCTTCCAAATGCCTAGGGCCAATACCATTAACTTTGCCTCCTTTAAGACCTCAATCCAAGAACAAAGAACATTGCAAAAAACATGCCAACTCAACTTCAATGCTATAACAATGAATTATGATGTTTCTACAAAACAAAGAACAATCAAGTTTGTATTCCTTTAGGACCTTATCTACCCACTGATTCTAACATTGTCTCGCTAGAAATTCACCCACTCAGGATTTCTCAGACAAGTAAAACGACCGACTGCTTCGTTATTGACAAATACCATATGATATCTTGATGAAATGGCACATTGTTCGACGTCCTTCGTTTCATCTTTTCCATTAGCCATGAAGGACATAGCATTCGCGATAAGCAAATTTAATGAATATAAATTGTAATAGAATTTTCTCATAAAAGCATAGATCGGGATGATTGCATGCCTAATGATTAGAATAATTAGCCACGGAATTAGGTTTATTACCATAATGTTCATTGAAATTTTAACCACCAAAGATGAGTTTAGGGATATTACAATAACCAACATCTTTCCCACAGATCCTGAGATTACCTTGAGCTAAATTGTAAGCCACATTTTCCTGGTTATCAGTTGGTTATCAACTTGGGTATTTAGTTCTCTAAGAACATGCATGACATCTCCATCTTCAAATTCTGTAATCAATTGTAAAATTCTTCACATTATTCTACATAGAGGTCCATCCTTACGTGCTCTCTGGGAGACTAGATACCGATTGATTATCAATGAATGTCCAACTATAGTTATTACTCTGAATTACTTGGGTTAAGCCTTGCCAAAGTACCGAGGCTTCAACTTGGTTATTTGAGATCTCTCCCAATCCCATGAATAGTATTGCTTCAATTTTCCTCTAGGATCGAAGAACACCCCATAATTACCAACCCTGCTTAAAAAACCTCTTATTAAAATATTAAACTATATATATTTTATTTTATTTTATTTTTAAAATTATAAACATAACAAGTTTACCAACTTTGTAAATTCTACTTGTTTGGCATGTTTTTAAAACATTTATTATTATTATTATATTTTATATTTACTTTTATTTTCAGAACTATATATATACCAAGTCGTAAGCAAGTTCACCACATTTTGAATTATCTACACCTCAATCACTGTCTTGCATGTTTTCAAATAAACGAACACTAGATATTCTAGAAAACGAAAAGTGAACGCTCTAGACATTCTAGAAAACGAAAAGTGAGGAGAGAAGCAATCCCGAGATAGGTGGCAATTGGAAATTGGAATAATGTTACTAGTTGTTAACTTCCACTTAACCTTAAATATCATTGACTTTAGTTGTATATTGTGTTCGTTATTTTGGAGGGAGTATTGATGCAAGTTTGTATATTTATATATTTCTTCTTCAATTGAGTAAAAATATTAGTCAATTAGATTAAAGCAAACGAGAGGGAAGTTAGGGGTTTAAAACAAAAATAATAATTAATGATATTAGTTTAAACTAATTAAGGGGGAAGGTTACCAAGATCAGATAGAATTGAATTGAGGAATTATGGGGAGAGTGGTTAAATACAATATTATATTGATTATTAATGATAAAAATCTATTATAATTAATAGATTTAAATTAGAAAAGATCAAGGTAAAGTAATAAATAAACCGGTGGATTTTAATGACTTTCGCCATATCTCCTTGTGCAATTTGTTGTATAAAGTCATTACCAAAATAATATCAAATAGAATCAAACTCATACTAGCTAAGCATATTTCTATGGAGCACTTTGGCTTTCTGTTCAATTGACAAATTCTTGATGCTGTGGGTGTGGCTCAGGAGGGCATGCATTCTATTAAATCCAGGAATTTACAAGCATTAATTTTGAAGATGGACCTCATTAAGGCATATGAGCGCGTCAATTGGACCTTTCTAAGATTGATATTGATATCGATCGGCATTCATGTTGAGGTGTCAAATTGGATAATGGCTTGCGTTTCCATTGCTTCCCTTGTTATTTTGATTAATGACTCTCCCATAATTTTCTTTGCTAGTAGCAGTGGGATTAGACAAGGATGCCCATTATCATCTATGTTGTTCATCCTTACAATTGAAGGATTAAGCAAGCTTATCAGAGAAGCAAAGAAAGCAAATCAAATCAAAGGTATCAAAATATCCAGATCCTTTTCCATAACACACTTACTCTTTGTTGACGATGTCTTGATATTTGGTGAGGCCTCTGTTATTGAATGGAAAGCTTTTAGTAGGATTTTTTATGTCTTATGTAAAGTGTCGGGGATGGCTATAAGCATACAAAAGTCTAGTTTCTTATACAATTTTTCTGACTCTGAATGTTTATCTCAAATCGAGGCTTTACTTCCCTACAAAATGGAAAGGTTGGACCAGGGATTCACGTACCTCGGGTACTATCTTAAACCCAATAACTACAAGACTGAAGAATGGGGCTGGCTTCTGCAGAAAACTGACCGAAAGATTAATAACTGGATTTTTCATTGGCTCTCGATCAGTGGCAAACTTGTGCTGGCACAATCTGCCTTGATGAGCATACTGACTTATTGGCTTGGTCTTATGAAAGTTCCAATGGCAATTCTAAATGCTATACGCAGAAAGATTTTTCATTTTATATGGGATGGAAAGCCACATGAAGCCAAATTCCACTTTTCTAGTTGTGAATCTCTGTCTTAGCCAAAGAGGCTTGGTGGTTGGGGTTTATTGAATCTTGATTGGTTCATCCAAGCTCTCATAACTAAATGTCTGTGGGGAGAACTGACTGATGATGGGTTTTGGAGTTCGGTTATAAGGACCAAATATCTAAAAACTTTCACAGCTCTCCTTTGGATTAGAAATCCGGTCACTCACTTCAGAAATGCTTCACTGATATGGAGAATTATCATATCAACATATCATAACATTAGCAAACATTTGAGTTGGTATATTGGCAGGGGTACTAAACTTCATGTGGGTATTGATCCCTATGTGGGAGCAGGGGATAACTACAAGCTTTCGGCACATGTTTTAGCACATATTCACTCAAAGAACATTATTGTGCTTTCGCAAATATTTCATAAAGGTGACAATTATAGCATTCCTCATTGGCTATCTGCTAAAGAATTGCGGCTCTCCAGTGACTCTGCTCCATAATGGGATTCATACATCATAAATATTAAACTTTTAGGTATTTCCCTTTTCGATGAACAAGATAAACTAGGGTGGGATCGACAAGATGCAAATGGTTGTCTTTTTGTAAAAAAGGTTTATGGTACTATTATTAATACTCAAAATTTGCTAGAAGCCAAATGGTGGCACATAAATATTTGGAGATGGAAAATACCAATGAGGATGAAATGTTTCTTATGGCTATGCTTTGAGAACAAAATTCTTACTTGGCCTAACCCAATGAAGAGGGGATTTAATGGCCCTAATATCTGTATATTGTGCAAATCTGGTGAGGAGGGCATTTCTCATTTATTTATTCACTGCTCGTTCTTTGGTAAGGTTTTGTATGAACTCCAAAGAATGATGGGGATTTCAGATGATTGGTTCAGTTTGTCATTTAATGATTGCCTTCTTAGATGGTTTAAGAAGAAAGTGAAGTATAAAATATTGCCTTTATTTGTTATCTGGGAGACATGGAAGTGCAGAAATAAATTGATCTTTGAGACTGTTGATCCTTCTATATTTTACATCTGCAAAAGAGTCTTTACTTATTTGAATGAATATCCAATCTCTGAAAAAATTCAGCGTAATTGAAACATTATATTTCCTGAAGTGAGTAACAATGTCTCTTTTGGCTTCTTTAACGGTGTGACTAAGAATGGAATTTGTGGAGCCGGAATGGTCTCGTGTGTTAAAACATACCACGAACTTCTTATTAAGATGGGGGTGGGGAATGGCAGCAATATGAAAGTTGAATTATTTGCACTCAATGGATTACTATGGTTCACTTCAAAAAGGGGAATTTCCTGTATCAAAATATTTGGAGATTCTCAAGTACTTATTGATTGGGCAACTGACAAGTTTGAAATACATGCTCTACATTTGCTTCCATGGTTGTGAAAAACTGAACTTCTTATTAAATCTTTTGAAGAGATCTCTTTCTTTCACATTTACATGGATATTAACAGGGAAGCAGATAGTCTGTCAAAGGTGGCAATTGGTCCATTGGATGGTTACCATTGTGGATATTGGTAGTGTATATGCCATTTAGTTTTGACATTTATATCTCCATGTTTTGGTACTGTTTGGACTTATAAGTCTTACGTTTAAGGTACTCTCTAGAGTATATCTCTATTTTTTATGTCTAGTATGCTTATATGATACATTGTAATGACCGATACATGTAGTTTTTTGCAAGATGATATGATTTATAAATGGTCATCTGCAGATTTGCTGAGAACAAATTTTGTAATTTTGATTTTCAAAAAGAAAATATCAAGTTATGGCTTTTTTCATTTGAAAAAAAGGTAAAGTAATAATTATTAGATAAGAGAAATTTAGTAAGAATATTTTGATAATAAATTAAATTAATACTTAATATTTAGAAAAACATGGAAGGAGTTTAAAAATTTGAGATAAGAATAAAAAAGGGGAGTTTTAATAAAATTAATTGTGAAAGTTTGGAATGCACACCAATCACAGCTCTAGGCTTTGATACATGTGACGGAACAAACATGGATATAGATCTAGATTCAATAACAACTTCACTTAGAATATTTCAAGAGATAGAAGAATATTGAGACAAAACTAGAGAAATTCATTCTAGAGATTTATTTTCATTATGCATTGTTGAGCAAAAGCTAGTACAATATATAGATGCTCTCAAGAGACAAAATTGAGAGGCTTAGTGGAAAGTTGAGTAGCTCACAATAATGAGTCTTAGATTGGACCAATTCACCCATCAATGACATGAGGCCAAGTGTAACTCATAGATTGGGCCATAATGAGGTTCAATGAACATAGATGGACCATGAGGAGGTTAGGCTAGTCAAAATAGTGTGAAAGGTACCATTATGAGGGTGGATTAGGTGGTTTAGGTTTGAGTGGAATTTAGGTGGCCAAGGAGTGGCCAAAATAGCCAAGAAAGGGTCAACATGACTAGATACAGTGCATGGGAACCGATGGTCAAAGACAACTCCTTAAAACAGAGGAATCAGGGCGCCTTAGTTCAAGGAGTGGTAATAAATGCTGGAGGTGGCCATTAATAAGTCACCCAACAACTATTTTGACTATATTTTGGCACATATTTGGTGGATAAGTCATCATTTAACCCTAACTAACTTGTAACAACCCAAGAATAAGGAAATAGGCACACTTGTGAACAAACTTGGCATTTATGATAAACCACTAGTCTAATATGTGGACAAACTCCCTAGACTAGGCACTATGAAACCAAACCACACTAGGTAGAACAACATGAAAGTCCATGGCATGAATATGATGGTGATATTGTTCTAACATTAATAAAGTATTATATTCAACTTTGAATAATTAAATAAAATAATAAAACTAATATTATAATGTATTTATTAATAGCTATATTGAGATAATATATTTAATAATCAAGCAAATATAATAAAGATTAAATTAATTAAAATAATATTTGTTTTTTGTTTGTTCGAATTTCCTGGAGTGGCTTCAGGTTTGAGAAACCATGAACCAAGGGCATCTAAGCCATCAAAATCACCCGGGGTCGCACCTAGCCTGGACCGCACCATCCTCAACTTGAGTGTGTTTTTGGGTGTCACCTCCCGTCTAAGTCACCCCTAAGTGGAATTGAATTCGAGTCGCCTTGCTGAGAGACCCACACCTTAACCAAATGAACTAGTAAGAATTGACAATTAAAATAATAATTAATATTGAGACAAAAAGTTATATAATCTAAAGAATCAAATTAGAAAAGAACAAGGTGACACAATTAATATTAAAATTAAGAAAATAAGAGAAGAAAGAATACTTGAATAACATATTAAAATATTACTTATTATTTTGAAAAAGAGGGAAAGAATAGATAAGATTAGGGTAAGAATCAAAAGGGATTTAAATAAATTTAAGAATAATAAATTTAATTAAATATTTTTAAATAAAATAACTAAATTGAAATTAACAAAGAAGGGGTATAATGAGATAATATATTTAATAATAATAATAAATATTGATAAAATAGGTTAAGAAGTAAAATAGCCTTGAAAGAGGGAAACCCCTAACTTCTCTATAGTTTGCTTTAATCTAATTGACTTTAATTTTTTTATCATTATATTTTTACTCATTATTTTTATCTTAATTTTCCTATTCTTCTCTCTAAACCTAAGGTATAGTCTAATTCCTTCTCACCCTAAACACCAAAGTTTATTATGATTTCAGTGATGAGTGGAGTGTCCACCCTAAACATCAAAGTTTCTCATGATCTCGGTGATGAATGGAGTGTCCACCCGAAACACATCAATTTATCTAAATTTCTACACAGTAACTTTCCATAATTATTAACACAATGTATGGATACCGTGAAAACATCCATGATATACGTACAAAGAGATGTCAATTGGGTTAAGTATGAGTAGTTGAGAAAAGTTTGGCCTTTTCATTTAGAGTCAATTCCCATAAGTAACAAGTTAATTTTTTAATGGGTTTATATATGTAAAAGTGAGTGGATATGTGCAGCTAGTTATGATTATAATATATTTTCATATCATAAATTTATGGTTTTGGTTGAAATAAAGGTTCATATATATTTGATGGGATATGTTTTGGGGGAGATGTGTAATTTCTTTTGTGTTAGATATAGAGTTGACATATGAGAATTAACTAAAAATAATTATTAAAAAAAATATGTTTGTTGCATTGAGTATGTTCAAGGTGAGGGTGAATTACATTACATATTGACATCAAACAATATATAATAAAATGTAAATAGATATAAGAGAAACATAATGTTGCTATAATCATGTAGATCCATCTTAATTCTAGATCTTGAAAAAAACTTTGCAAATTGTTTTTTGACTACAAAAGCTTGAAAAATGGTCTACAACTATAGAGAGTTGAACCATCAGAGTTAAGATGGATTTAAGTTGATTTTAAATCTTCAATATACATGATTTAATTTTAATTTAGACCACTAAAGGATATAATTTTATTTCATGTAGATTTATTTGGTTATATTATATTTAGTTAATGATGACGATGACAATTATTATTATTATTATTATCTGTGAGCTAGACCTAACACCAACACAAGTGCCATGGACAACTTATCTGTTACTTGTTCTCCATGCTTAGTTGTAATCATCCATTGTCCATGCCTAGCCTCATATACCTCTTACCTTCTTTAGTTAGATTGGTTGTCTGTCACTACCTACTATCCATAGTTATCCTGCATCAACTACTAGTTATTAGAGAGAGAGAGAGAGAATTTTGAACTACGCCCATAAAATCAAACTAGATAGTACACTTGTCTCATCCTCCTTCAATCTAGGAAAATCATAGATGGTAGTCCACCCCAAATTTTAAGATATAAACACCTATCTACTTAAGAAGGAGTGCCTTAACAATACACCCATCTCTAATCTACGACCCTTAGGCAATTATGATATTATTATTAAAGTCCACTAGAACCAACTTTAGTTTATCAAACCTTAATGTTTATTTTACCATTTTATTTGTGTGCTTTAAAAGCTTTAAGAGCATCATTCCTAAATCACCATAATTTTTTTGAATTAAAAAGTTAAGAAAGTATATATATATATATATATATAATATTTATTAAAACTATTTTTTTTCCTTAGAAAAATTCGTAATTTTATTTCAAAAAGAGGAACAAAATTACATTCTGCACATGTAATAGAATCACTAAGATCCCTACATTGTCACATATTACAGTCCTTATTATTGGCAACAGAGCCAATCGTAACCGACTGCATCCTACTACTGTCTCTAATTGGTCATGACCATCACTGATCAATAAGATGATGCTGTCCATACAGCCCACAAATGAAGTCCCTTACAAATTCTATATATATTATTTTTCCAGCCTGCAGCGCGCTACAGTTGCTCTAATAGAAGGTCGTGACTCTGCTTATTATGACAGCCCGTCATTACAGAGAATTGTTTCTCTAGTACAATCAGGTCGTGATCGTCACAGCTTTATTTACTGTCCATACAGCCCGTCAATTCTACACTCTATACAGAGTATTTACAACAGAGGGCGTATGATAGCTTCATCAAGTCCAGCCTGTCCTTAATATGCCTATGTGATGCCTCTCGACGAGAGGAATTCAGCGATCAGCCTTCCCATATCTCCCCAATCATCAATAGATCAATGCAGTGCCTCATTATCCTCATTATCCTCATAAAATGGTCGGTGGTAATAGCTGAAGGTGCCTTCCGGAGAATGTATGGTTATCCTCCATGTTCCGTGAGCTAACTCCTGCTGCGTTGCCTCCTTGGATAGCTGGTCTGCTAACCCATTCCGCTCCCTGTATACATGTGTAAAAGTGATGTGATTAAAGGACAATTTTATCCGGTTCACCTCCTCCAGGATAGGTAATAGAACCATCACATGACACAGTGAGATCTCCTTAGCCCAATTGATGACTAACAAGGAGTCACCAAAAATCTGAAGTGATAAACATCCTTGTTCAAGAGCAAATAACATCAGTAATTTTAGAGACATGAGTTCTGCATAGTTATTTGACCCTCTACCCAAACCAGCCACCAGATGGAAATAATGTGCCTCTGATTTGTAAAGGACGCCCCCCCCTCCACATACCGATTGTTGGTTTAAGGAGGCGCCATCGAAAAAAGCCCACGGCATGGAGTGATCAATCAATTCTACCTGCACAGGTCTGGCTCTGCTCACTTGTACAGGGGCCACATAATGTAGATAAACCGCCACCATTTGTGCCACAACAGATTCCAGTGGAACCCTGCGGTCCTGGAATAACACCTTATTGCGGGCAATCCATATGCCCCAAGTGTATATACACAGGAGTGCCTGGGAGGTGGAGGAATGTTGAACAGACCACCACAAATCGAATGCTTCCAGCACACTCGAACCCCTCCATCTCACCTTAATATCCAAAAAGTTGCAGATTTCAATCCAAACAACCTGTGAAAAACTACAATGAATAAAAAGATGGGCCAAGTTCTCTTCGGCAACTCTACAAAGGGGACATATCCCCGGACCCTGGAGAAAACGTTTTTGCAGAATGTCCCAAGTGGGTGCCTTATTTTCCAGGATCGCCCAGAAGAGTAGTTTGGCTTTACCCGGACATCTTAGCTTCCACAAGTATTTCCACCACCACGCCAATTCCCGGTTAAGTAATTCCAAATTGAGCTGGATATAACCAAGTTTAGGTGTATATACTCCGGAGGGATGGTGATCCCAGATAAGTACATCAGACCTATCGGACAATCGAATGTGAGTGAGTTTTAACAACCTAACATAAGCCTCCCAGGCCCCCTGTAGTTCAGCCGAGATCCCAAGGTGTCGTGCAGACTTCCACCCCTGATGCCAAAGTGTAGTAGCTCCCGGATCCGCTAAATCAGCCAGATAAAGACATCCTCTGGTAGCCAAAAAAATTCTCAGATCCTCAGAAAGGACATGTCCACCCCTGCATCCAACCCAAGGGTCCATCCCAATTCTAAGGAGACACCCATCGCCAATCCGCCACACTAATCCAGATCCGACTAAAGTGAAATGCTGCACCACCGCTTTCCAGACCACCGAACAGTTTGCCCTCGTCTTATTACGCAGCCTGATCCATTCGAGAAGAGTTAAAGGGGCAATATATTTATGATAGACCACACTAGTCCAGAGACTTTGTGTATGAATAATTCGCCACGACACTTTGGCCCCCAAGGCTTTGGCAAACATAAAAATATTCTTTAATCCCCACCCTCCCAATGCTTTAGGAACAGCGATTTTCTCCCATCGGACCCACACCAAGGCACGTTGATCACTGGTACCCTTCCAAAGAAAGGCAAAACACAGTCGCCTAATCTGCTCCAGCACTCCAATTGGTATCCAGGCAAGAGACATCCAATACACCGGAACTGCTTCCAATACAGATTTTATCAATACCAGCCTTCCGGCCCGAGAGAGCCATTTATGGCTCCAACCATGAAGTCGCTGTTCTAGCTTAGCAATTAACCAGCACCAATCAGCCTTCAAGTATGCATTCGGTTTTAAGTGAAATCCGAGGTACTTTAAACCATCATCGATTGCCAAAATCCTATATGGTAGTTTGTTAACCATACTGAGGATCTCCTGCTCGGTTAAAAGCGAACAAGTGATAGTAGATTTGTCAGTATTCACTATCATACCCGCTGCAACTTGCACTAATTGGAGGCCTTCAACCACCTTGTCTATATCCTGTCGCGAGCCATCACAGAAAAGCAGAATGTCATCAACAAAAAGGAGGTGTGTAATGAACATTACCTGTGAGATAGATATGCCTCTGAAGGAACCATCAGCTTTTGCAATCCGTATAAATCGGCTAAGACCTTCGGCAACCAGGAGAAACAACAGCGGAGACAGGGGACATCCCTGTCGGAGCCCCCTCCCAGCCTGGAAGAAAGGGCTAGCAGAACCGTTAATCAACACTGCAAAGTTCACCGTAGTGAGGCATGCCATTATCCATCTGATAAATTCATAGCAGAACCCCAGATGGGTAAGAAGCATCCGGATATAAAGCCAGCTCACCCTGTCAAATGCTTTGGAGAGATCTATCTTAATCACAGCCCCCTTCTGCTTCTGCACCTTGAGAGTGTGTAAACCTTCCTGTGCAACTCCAATCGCCTCATGAATTTGGCGACCTTCCAAGAAGCCAAATTGCTCACAGGAAATATGCTTGGACAATATTTTCTTGAGTCTTCGCGCCATCACCTTAGAGATGATCTTGTAGATGCAATTGCAGAGCGATATGGGTCTGAATTCATCAAAGCTGACAGGCTTGTCCGTCTTCGGGATTAGAGTTAAAAAGGTGGAGTTGAAAGGTCCATGGATAAACCCAGCCTTGCGTGATTCTTCCACCACATTCAAAATCTCCTCCCCGAAGAACTCATAGAATCCTATGAAGAATTCTATCAGCCAGCCATCTGGCCCCGGGCTGCTATCTTTATTAAATGAATTCATAACCAAGGAGAGCTCATTCTGCGTTACCTCCTCCATCAGCAGTCTGTAATCTTCCTCCCCCACAAAGCTGGGGAAAAGCTGTGTCACGCGAATGACCTCAGCGATAGAGACACCAGGTGGAGCCGTGTATAAATCTCCAAAATGACGAACTCCCAACTCTGCTAATCCATCAAAGCTGGAAACCTGATCCCCATTAGCAGCAGAAAGTTCCCAGATCGAGTTGGTGAATTTTCTCCCCTTAGCATAAGCTTGAAAAAATTTAGTGTTCTCATCACCGCACTGAAGCCAAACCGCCCTGCTTTTCATTCTCCACAGCTCTTCTCTCTCACACAGAATCACATTCCTGCGCCTCTCCCAATCCAACAACTCATCTTTCTGCAGATCATCCAGGAATCCCATGCCCAGACTGTTATGTAACCTAGCTATGTTTAATTCAGCCGCTTGTAAATTCAGGTCATCCAACACCCTTTTGTCATGAGCCCATGTACGCGTGGCCTCTTTAATTCTCTTAAGATTGTGATAAAAGTGAGCACCAGCCTGCGTCTGCGAGTCATGTGGACGATGAACCCAATGCTCCTGAACCAGATTTCTGTAAGTCTCCTCCTTCAGCCAGCTAGCATTGAATTTGAATGGGCTGGGTGGTTTTTTCCTGCTGCCGCGTATCTCCAGGAAGATGGGGCAATGGTCAGATATCCCACCTGAACCTACCCACAGTCTGATAACGTCAACACCAAGTGCCAATCCTTCGGCCACCAGGAACCTATCCAGTCGTTTAGCCACTCTATGAACACCAGCTCTCATATTCCTCCAGGTAGGAGATAGCTTGGATGGTATAATGTCGAGGAGATCCTTCCTGACAAAGGCATTAATGAAATAGTTTGCTAAAATGTCCGGAGCAGCCCGCGGCCCCCAAATTTCAGAAGACCCCAGGGTAAGATTGAAATCCCCACCCAGAATCACATCCCTGCCATCAAAACAGTCCATACCTAACAAGGAGTCCCAATAGCCCACCCTATTTAAGTAGGGCCCGTAAATATTGAGAACCGTGATCGTCCGACCAATTTCTGCATCCCAAACCTCCAAACCGAGTCCAGAGACTATGCCCCAAGAACAATCACATCTGCAGCTCTTGACCTTCCACCCCGAGGCCAGACCTCCCGAACGACCCCGAGCATCCACTCCTACAAACTTCCAACCAGTCAGCAAAGATTCTAACGTACGTACTACTTCCTCACTGCCACCCAAAGTTTCTTGCAGCAATAATACATCCGGTTGGTTTAAATCAACCAGCCGCCTTAGCGACGATTTTTTAATGGGACTCGCCAACCCACGACAGTTGAAGGACATAATTTTCATAAAAAGTCCCCATCATGGGCTTTCACTGCTCTAAGTGCCCACTCGATAGAAGATTGAGTACCCATCACTACATCCACTTTAGCCCGTTCCTTTGCTTTGGACAAATGGGATTTTCGACCACGCCCTTTCCCCCCAACACTGAAGGCCAATTCAGGTAGACCCTTGCCCCCCTTTCCAATATCAGGAATCTCCCTATTACAAAGGGCATAACGGATGCTGCCCTCGGAGCTGGAAGAGTGATTGGTTGAAACCATAGTCGGAGTGACCATACAATCCACATCAGGCCGATGAAAAGGAGCATCCGGACGCGGTGGAGACCCATGGCAGCCCCCCCCCAATACCATAGAATCGTCCAAAAATGAAACAGTAGGGGAAATTAAAGGAGTCATACCTGATTGATTCGCTGATGAATCCCGACGAGAATTTGGCAGCTCCAGTATCATAGAAGACGGAGGTATGGAAGTAGAAACCCCCTCAGTACCAGGGGACGCCCGCTCAATATGCTCCAACCCAATAACCAAAGGTGGCGACAATACCTCTGATCCTAGCCTCCCACCATAAACGGGTGGCTCCTCAGAGACATAATTCACTTCCCCCTCCAAAGCAGGCCCACTCCCATCAACCACCACCGCCGGAGAGTCCACCTTCGACACTGGAACATCCTCTATAACTGCTGCAATACCGGACAGAGGCTTACATTTCCGAAACGGTAAAGGACATCCGGCTACCAGATGACTCTGAGAGTGACAGCGATGACACCGAAACGGCACACCCACATAATCCAGTGATTGTGTAAAATCCCCATCCTTGGAGTGAACATTAATCTCAGCCGAGAGTCCCAATCGAATATCAATTTTCACCAATATTTTAGCGACCGTGTAGATGCCAGTCGTTATATGGGAGGAATCAGAACACACATATTCCCCAAGATAATTCCCAATCTCGGTAAACCGTGTTTCATTCCACATATGCATGGGCAGGCCAGGGAGCTTCACCCACAGAGGTTCTTTCGCAACTCTCTCCGTCTTAGAGTCGAAGAATGGTGACCATCGTTTCATAACAAGAGGGATTCCCAGAATCGACCAATTGCTACTCAAGACAGTCTGGACCTCCCCTGGATTCCTGAAGATAAATGCAAACCAGCCTTTCGTCAATACACGGACCTCCGGAGCTGATGACACGACGTTCATCCACTGTTCAGATACCCAGCGTTGAAGGAAACCACGGCCAAATCTGCGTCCCCTCACATGACCAACCACAGCAGTAATCGAGAAATCCTCTGCCTCTGCCATAGTCACATCTACCCCCAATATTAACAGGTCTGGTCTCTTTCTTTCCTTGACCCTTTTTACAGGGTGTTTAGGAGCTCCAGCGTTTGCAGTCTTCCCTGATCGAGGCCGGGATTCATCGACAGGAAAGGCTCCTCTCCCCTGGGCGGCCATCGTAGCACCAGTAGTTATGTAAATCACACAAAAAAAACCCAACAAAGGAAGCGATCTTGAAGATCCAATGCAGAACCAAGAAACTTCACCACACCATCTCAGCTCTCCAGCTTCACCAGCGATCACAGGGGAATCCGATCCTAAGAATTACGACCCTCAACTCTGTCATTCCAGCGTATACTTCCTCTGCCGAATCCAGTATGAATGCAGGCCTGTCGATTAGTTGAGGATCGCAACTGCAAACCATTCGCGTGCCCAATTCAGTTGTCTTCAGCTAAATCAACAATGGTGGACAACTGATAATCCTCCTCGAAGACACCCAAAATCGCTGTGTAATCCCAGTCTTTATTTAACGTACACCTTCCTACTGTCATTCTTGCAGTGTTTCTTGCTCATCTCCCTCCCTCCATCCTTCCTCCATATTTATTAAAACTATTATTGTACAATATATTATTATTAATTCAAAACACAATGAATATATAAAAAATAATTTTTTTTTAAAGTGAAAAAATTATATTTATTTTAATTTGAATGTGACTTTTTAAAAATATTTTTAAGGACCATTTTGAAATAAAATTATTAACATTTACAATAAAATGATTTAAATTATAAATTTAATTAATTCTACAACAATATGCCATTTTCTTTTTATATGGATATTATTTTACTACTGTTTTAAGAATGATTCATGATATACATACAAAGAGATGTCAATTGGGTTAAGTATGGGTAGTTAGAGAAAAGTTTATTTTCTTCGTTTAGAGTAAATTCTAATAAGTGATAAGTTAAATTTTTAATGACTTTATATATGTCAAAGTGAGTGGATATGTGCATGTAAAATAAATTTAAGTTAGTTATGATTATAATATATTTTTATATTATAAATTTATGTTTTTGGTTATAAATAAAGATTTATTTATATTTGATGGATATGTTTTAAGAGAATTGTGTCTTTTTTTCATTATATATGGAGTTGATATTTGTCAATTGAGTGTAGATCGGGTGGTTGGGAGGAATGTTGTTATCTTTCTCACCCGGATTCAAATCTTGCTTTGTGACACTTGCTCCTTGGGAGCCGACTTTCTATGTAATAATTGTAAATTTGGCCATACCTTGAT
Source organism: Larix kaempferi (assembly GCA_027924585.1). Classification (NCBI taxonomy): domain Eukaryota; kingdom Viridiplantae; phylum Streptophyta; class Pinopsida; order Pinales; family Pinaceae; genus Larix; species Larix kaempferi. The sequence continues at coordinate 2,778,736 of BSBM01000003.1, read as the reverse complement.
TCTCTCAAAATAGCAGGTATTAACATTTTCCGTAGATAAAATGTAAATAGATATATGAGAAACACAATGCTTTTAGATCCATCTTAATTTTAGATCTTGAAAAGAAAAAGCTTTTAAGTTGATTTTAGATATTCAATATATATGGTTTAATTTTAATTTAGACTACTAAATGATATAATTTTATTTCATGTATATTATATTTACTTCATCATGATGATGATGAAGTTGATTATTTTATTATTATTATTATTATTATTATTATTTGTAAGCTAGACTTAACATTAGCACAACCACTTAACTTGTGGTTGGTGAACATTGATAAGTTAAGTGTCATGAACAATTTATCTATTACTTGTTCTCCATGCTTAGATGTAATCACCTATTGTCTATGCCTTAGCCTCAAATAGTTATTACCTTCTTTAATTAGATGGGTTATCTCTTACTACCTACTATCCAAGAGCTAAGAATTATCCATGCATCAACTACTATATATATATATTTTAATTATTATTTCAAATCTTGAACTAAGTCTATAAAATCAATCTGGAGAGTACACTTGTCCCATCCTCCTTCAATCTAGGACAAGATAGATGGTAGTCCACCCCAAATTCTAAGATATAAACACTTATCTGCCTAACCAGGAGTACCTTAAGAGTACACCCATTCACGTGGGCAATGATGATGATTATTATTAAAGTCCACTAAGACCAACTTTAGTTGATCAAACCTATATAATTTTTTTAAATTAAATGGTTATAAATTTTAAAACTTGAAAAAAAATAATAAATATTTACCCAAGAAATTACAAATTTATAATCCCATGATATTGAATATTTACTCATTATTAAAAATTTATAAATTTATAATCCCATTATATTGAATAGTGTTCATTGAAAACATTTTCCAAAATTCATTGGAAATTATGAATAAATATGAAAATTTACATTCACAAATTTCATAAATTTATAAAAATATAAAACTGACACTTAATTCACATGTAAATTATAAAGTGAGTTTCTATTTTACTGATAAAGATGAATGTCTAAACTTTCAATACTGGTATCAACGCACAATCGATCAAACTCGATCTACACTAACTAACTTCGGAAAAAAAGCACGGCTGCCTGTATTTTGTCTGCTCCTTTGTCGACTTATGCTCCTTTGTCGACTTAATGATAACTAAGGTATGGCTGGTTTGACGGTGTGAAGCGTTATTCACCTAACTCTTAGGATTGGAATGGGAGTTGGCATTTAATTCCATAAGCAGAGAGGATATAGAAAATTAAATTTCCACAATCAGAAAAGAGAGCCAATCGCAATATCGTGTGTCCAATACTCGGTAAATTTCACTTCAAATCGAGGACACTAATTTTGTGAAAACACGTGCTGAGAGATCCACCTTAACATTCGCCTCATGATTGATATTTGATTTCATCGAAGTCTTCTGTGTTTTGAGGGGTCATCATTACCCCGTTATTTGCTCAGATTAGCGCTTTCCATTATTGCAAATGCCTGCTCACTGAATCCAATGGTTTGGGTATCGCTGCAAATTCTGGTTATGGAGAGATTAATGGTCTGATCTAGTTGGGTATCACTCTGAGAGGCCCAGGATACAAAAGGATTTGATGGGTTTCTCTATTACACACAAACATTGAAAGGGTAGTCCAATATAGAGGGTGACATGAGGATTCAAGGTGCTGCAGAATTCGGTACCTGCTTCAAGGACTGCATGCGTGAGTTTCAGATTAGCTTTTGACTATTTATTTGTGTTGATTCAATTTCTTGATCGAGCTCAATTGAGGATTTCTGTTTCATTTTTCAGCCGAGAAATCCACATGGGGAACGAAGGCAGGACTGGTTAGCAGTCATCTTGTGATTGTTGGAGGCCTGTTTCTGCTAGACACTGATCTGATACATTACACTATAATCCATCCCTGGTAACAGTTCTTACTCTGATTTGTTAGTTTTTAATCACTTTTCTTGGATCTCTATGTTATTCTCTATTAATGCTTGCTAGGATGCTCTTTAGTTCAGATGTCCATTTTCTGTGCTCAAAATTGATTTGCTGGTTTCATTTCTGTTAGGTATTTTGTTCAAACAGAAGAAATTGCATTCATGTATATGGATGACAAAATGTAGTCAATGTGACTGAAAGAAATTATAGGAAGAGCGAAATTGTATTGATGCCCACATTGACAAAAACATTAGGTCAATGGGACTCAATTGTACGGCAAAAGTTAAAAGCCAAAGTAGAAGTGCCCAGGGCATTTTCTTTAGAGAAAAAATAAAAGTCAAAATACAGATAAAATGAAAGCAATCCCTCAATCATGCAGTAAAGAACACCTCTGCAAAGAGAAGAAATCCATTTTTGATATTTAGGTGTGTTGGCATTGGCATTGCCCATTTATAATCACAAAGCCACCGAAGCACTCCAACTTGTTTCCCTGCAGTTGCATTAATGCAAAACATTACAAGTGGAAACCTGTTTTGTTTTTTGGGGAATCCCCACATACATTCATGTAAATCAATCAAGATTGACGCCAACTTGATCTTGATCAGTTGCCTACCCAAAGAAACTGGTAGGAAAATAAACCCTCCGAATTCTGCTATTTATTTTCCCTCAAATATATTTCCTGTACTTCAATTCACTTGCATTTTTGTGGGGCTGTTCGACACTCTGTTTTGCATTTTCTGGGCAAACACATTTTCGTCATTACCACTCATGTGAAGCTCCGGCTTTCCACCAATGTGAATCTGTGGCATTCCTTCAAAATCTTTTGTTTTTAATGAGTGCTAACTCGGTCTAATTGATTTTGTATTACCTATTAGCTTCTGGTATTTGACAACTGATACCAGCAGCTCAATTCACATAAATTTATCTTGGAGGAGGTTGCCTAAACAAAGAAACTTGTATGCGAATAAACCCTCTAATTTCTGTATCTTTTCTTTCCATTCAGTATATTTCACTGTATTTTCAATAAATTTGCTTGTGGTTTGTAGAGATTTAACATTTTTTGCATTTTTTGGGAAAACACGTTTTTTCTTATCTCCACGACATTGGCATTCCTTGAAAGTCTTTTGTTTACAATGAGTGCTATATTGGTCTAACATATTTCGTCTGAACTCTCAGCTGCTGGCATTTGAAATTTGGTTGTCAGCAGCTCAATTCCCATAGATTTATCTTGAAAACACACAATATGTCTCCAGAACATGAACCTCAAATTTTGAAAGGCTAGCGTCCTCTGAAGAGGTACACCCTTTGTGAAAAGTTTTATCATGAAGTAACAAGAATGGAAATAATGCCCTTCTTGATTTAGTGGCTGGATTGTCTTCTTCCACAGGCCAATCACTTTTTCTCTACACAGTCAGCTATGGTCCGCCAATGTGGACAGGGGATGGTACCTGGTCACAGGGAAACCTCTTATTAACTCACTGGAAGCCTCTTATTAACTCACTGTGCAAGTTGAAATGAACACAATTCATTGTGTGTTAGTGATGAACCTCAATAACTAAATAAAACAATGCCCAGATTTCTGTGTCATAGTGTTCTTGAGTGATATAGACAATATTGCATTCAAGATTAATAGAGATTTGTATGCTAGTCATAGTTGCAATTCAGCTCTTTTAGCACTCTTGGATTTTTCCTTAAGTTAAACTCCCCTCATTGCTTCATATACTTCATGTATGACATCATGGATTTTGAAAATAGTGCAAAGAAGGAACTGTGGTAAGCCTCCCACTGCAGCTGAGGGCTGAGTCCTCAGTTTTGTGGTAAGTGGATACTGGTAAAATGCAGCCCTTAGCATTGGAGTCTTTTTGTATGCATGTGATGACTCGGTGTGGTTTTGCCAGTTGATGAGACCAATAAAGGCGACCCTACTGTTTGACTGTGTCCAGTTGGTTACCAGCAAGCAAATGAATTACTAATTTCAAATCTCTAGTCCTGCTGTCTGAGTGGCCTCCTGGGATTGTTATCGATTTATTATTAAAATCTATAGTCTGCCTTATCATTCTTGTATATCCTTTCATGGGTTAAGTTCTTGTTCCCCTACCACCTCGTTTGACAGAAAAAGGATTTTGAGGGGTCATAAATCACTACAGGTTAGTAAATAGTCATGTACTTCAAAACCCTTGGAAACAATTATGTAAATTAGGAATTATGTTTTTTCTTTAACAAGAACTAGAAGTGATATATATATATTAAACAGAGAGAAAAGTACAGGTACAAAATTCCCTTCTGAGAAGGGTAACAGACAAAAAACTAGTTTGCTGTTCTGGAAAATTCAGAAGTAGTCTTTCAGACCTGAGAGTGGACTATCCTTTCTGTTCATGGCTACAATTATTTGTCGGATAAATCCAGACAAACTGATTACATAAGAAGAGACAAAAAAACATTTAACATCAAAAAGGAGAAATACAAAAACATTCCTGAAACTAGTTTGGAGGAATTCCTTCATGGGTCTGCGAGTTGTCCTCCATGAGAGAGCTTTCTTCATGCTGGTGACCAGAGTCCACCGGCTCAGTGAGCTTCCTCAAATCATCCTTCATTTCCTGCATAGAGACTTCAATCTGGGGAAGCCATGCTTCAATCCTGTCACTGCTGTCCGCTAGGGTGTCGAAGAACTGACATTTCAGAGTGAAGAGAAATTTCTTAAGCCCTTCGAAATTTGAAATCTGAGACTCTTTCATGCCCTTGAAATCTTTCTGAATCTCCTCAAGTTCTCCCACCTGAGCCCGGGCATTAGACTCGACATCCTCCATGCGCATGTCAAACCTGATAATGTCCTGTCCAATAAGCTTACTCTCATCCAAAGCAGCCCTGGCAGCTTTGAAGGCATAGCAGGCATGTTTCTTGATGTCCTGGTGCGCCCCTCTCATCTCCTTGAGCTCCGAAGCCATTCTCTCGAAGTTCATCATGAAGCGCACAGAGGTAAGCCTAGGAACAGGGCAGAGATCTCCGACAAGGGGGACAGCGTTGCAAGTGAGTTCATCTATGCCCGTAATGACCTGCTGTAACATAATGCCATCCGCCGGAGCATATACGTGCGAACTGAAACCTCGAAACTTCATCATAACTCCGCCTGTATCCAAACTCCTGCTGCACCTACTCCATTTAATGCCGAGAAGAGGACGGGACTCCATAATAAGGCGAGGACGTAGGATGAAGCCACATGTCCAAGAGGAAGGAGGGAGGAGATGCATGAGCGCCCCCCCCAATTCAATTTGGTTTAGAAGCATGGTGACCAACATACGTGGTTAGGACATTGATTGACCACCCTATTCCCTTCGTGTAGCCTTGTTCCATGATTTGGCAAATGATCAGCTTCAAAGTTGTGGTGCCTTAGGATATGAAAGTAATGGATCTTGGAAATATCATTGGTGGACACTATTCGCTTCTGGATTCTGCTGAGAGCCTTGTGATGACCTCTCTGGATGTTAATCATTTTCTGGATAACAATCTTGGAGTCCCCCAGGACATTGTAGTATCCTGTGTGCAGCGACTTCATAATATCCATCCCTTGTAGAAGAGCTGCCCACTCAGCTTGATTGTTGGTTCGCCTGCCTAAACCCCAAGCAAATTGAGATACCATGTTTCCTCCGGGGTTGAAGATAACCCCTCCCGCACCTGCCACCCCTGAAATTAGGAATTATGTTGTCATACATGTGTAATTGCTTAAAAGTAAAAAACTGAGAAGCCAAATGCTCAAACAAGGAGAGTTCCGCCTATTTAAAGGATATGACTGAACAAGAAGGATTAGTACTTTTAAAATATGCAAATCCAACCAGAGATCATGAGAAGCATGAAAAAAATTGGAGAGTATGCTAGTAATCAATCCTTAACATTACCAGGTATGCAAACACCGTCAGGCTAGTAACATAGTCAGATCTTATTAGCATTTTTTACATATTTAGGAAGGAAATTTCCTTGTATTTATTTGTTAGATTGATGTAACTCTTTGTTCCATGAAGCAATATATGATGCGTTTCAAAAAAAAAAGAATAACTGTGCCAACCACACATAATCATATAAATCACAAAAATAATCTGTCAATAAAATCAGTGTGTAATGTTTTTCCCATCCAAGGACAATTCTTAAATTAGAACAATCAGTTTTGTGGCATTCTAGATAAGTAGCCTCTAAGCAAAACTCATTACAGTTTTGCATCATGAAAATCAAAGAAATCAGTTTCTTCCAACTTTATGGTTGAAACAAATTTTAAAGTTTGCTGAAACAGAGTTTAAGTTTTAATTTATTTTGTTTTTAATGTTTATTTCCATCTCTCACTTGTCTTCAAATGGTGGCAATATTTGTTATAGGGCCTGTTCTTAAAGGTTTTGGGAAGATTCAGTCATAATTCATTTAAACTTTTCATTCATTTTCAGGTACACTGCATTGTATGTGCTACTATGTGTATTGACTCTCTTCCAGTATTTTCTCACATCTCTGACATCACCTGGGTAAGAATGGACTCTTGCTTACTCACTATAGCGGTTTTTAAGATACAAACAACATTTGGCAACGTTGATCTTAGAATGTGCTGTTGAAGAAGTGCTTGATTGCTGGTTTATATCTTAGGTATGTCATTGATGTACTGAATAGTCAATCTGGAGAGACAGACATGAAAGGTGCAAGGGATTCCATACCCTGGTAAGACTCTAGGATGGAAATATGAATATTTTTCGGTTGTCCATTGATAGTAAGGTTTCTTATCTGGCTTTTAAAAACAGCCCCGCATCAGGCAAAGAGACACATGTGACCATTCATGCAGAGGGTCCTAGTCATGCAACAACTTCTTATGGAGTCCCCAGTGGCTCCAGAGCTAAGGCAGACGTAAATCCATCAATTCCTTCTGCGAACAGGCAAGTTAATTGTTTTCTTTTCATTGATCACTACATGGTTAAAGCACTCAATGGTTGTTCACCAAGCAAGTCTGCTTGTACTTCTGTCTGTTCTCTGTCATTCATGCTCAGATTAGAAGAGATATGCACAACTGCACCCATTACTATATATTCTTCTGCCAGTTATCCTTTACTAAATTAATCTGATTGACATGAGATTATGGTCTTGCAGAAATTGGAATTGCGCTTACTGTCATGTCTGGCAGGTAATTGTTCAAGTGATGTGATTATTGAATATTATTTGGATTTATGAATACTACACAAGCAGGATTAACGGATATTGATTGAAACAATATTTTCTTAGCAAATATTGAAACAATATTTTCTTAGCAAATATTGATTCAAATAACCCCATGTTTGGATTGAAATAATTGACAGAACAAACTTGACTGGGAACCATGGTCTCCTTTGCAGGAATTGATTGAATTCAAATACTTAAGAAAGTGTCACTGAGTATGAAACATGCATAAAATTTTCATGTGTATTCAAGGCATCATGAAAACTGCAACATACATCTTACCACTTCAAACTTTTTAACTCTAAGTTGTTCTGATCATGTGATCAGAAGTTCCACTGTTCATTAGGTACACAAATGAATCCATTGCATTGGCCCTTGAAAATAGTTGTTGAACAAGGCCATCCATGTACAAAATGAAAATAAAACTTTTCGTCTATTTGTTTTCAGGTACCACTAGAAAATGTAGAGGGTACGAGAATTAGTACTAATGGATTTTATCAAACTTTAATATTTTGACAATATATGGGTGTGTGCTGTTTATAAGGAAAGCTTTATGCATTTAAAGTTCACTCTGACTATTTGTAAAAGGATTCTCCGAGTGACTTGGCCTTGCAAGCTTGACCCTTTCGCAAGTTGTTCATTAACTAATATATAAAAAGCACAAGCCAAGATCCTTTGTCTGCACAAAATCAAACTTAACTTCCCAACTATATAAAACAGGAAATTGAATGCTTAATTGTGAAATTTGGTCAAGCATTTGTATATATGGTGTAACTGTAACTGGATAACCATATTATTTGTGTTTTTGTTATCTTTCTTTCCCTGTTCAGAAGAAAGTGGTTTTCCATCAACATCCACTTTTATAAATTATCCTTGAACTGTCAGTTTGCCCGCTAGTATTGGATTTTTATCTCTATGGTGTAAGAGTCTAAGACTACTGCTACTGCTGTACATTCCTCTAGCTGCAAGCCTGATCATTATCCTCCATTTAAAAATAGTAAACAAAACAGAATCTGGATTTACCAGAACTACAACTAGTTTCACTACACTACAGCGCACTTCAGCGTATACAGTGATACTTGGGACCTTTAACCTATTATTTCCTATATCTTAAACCTCTGACTAAAGTCTTTGGTATTGTGTTTTAAAAAGCTTTGCTCTACTTCTATCTTCTGACCATTTGTTGTACATAAGCTGTGAGTAGCTTTCTCCATTTGAAAATATTGGACCTTGCCTATGGGAGAACTCAGCCCTTGAGCAATGTCACACTATGATCAACTTTTCCCTTCATTGAAGGATTGCTTTAATTCACGTGGTTTGTCCAACACTGCCTCAATGTAAACCATCTCCTCTCCTACCTCTAGATGTGTTGGAAATTTCACTGGAATGACACTTCAATGCAATTCAGAAATTTCATCTTCTTTCTAGAAGGTTCCTTGGATCACAATCTTAGAATTTTCTGCCCTAGGACTGTTGCAAATTAAAGTACAATATTTTACTTTCAAACAACCTTAAACTTCTCGGCAATTAAGGAGAAAAGACACCAACCAATGTGATAAGTTTTGTGCCCTTCTAGGGCAACTTATTAGTCAATATTCAGATCTGAAAATGTACTTTTACAGCAGAAATGACAGCAGCAATACAGCAGTAAAATCAGTCCCTTTATCTTCTTCTTTAGATGCCAAATTAATTAACAGTTTGCCCTTTTACTTATGTTCAATCAACAAGATCATAAATAGATGTACATATTAAAGTCCTTGTCAACATGCTCCCAAAGATTAGCTTAGAAGCTTGAGCTTCCACGGAACAAAATTTGGAGCTCCATCTAACCTGTCACACTCTCTTAGACCAAGAGTAACTTTACACATCTGAAAAAGTCTCAAGTGCACAAAATCAATAGTTTATTAAGTAGACAAAGCAAATTCTTCCAAGGGAAAAGGTGCTTATCTCAAGCAACCTAGGGTTTCACACCCAATGTCCTCAACTAGGTCAAGTATGTTGATGTTTGTAGTTTGGACATGAACTTTCGCACATGGTTAGTGTCAAACGTGTGTGAAGTTGTCATAGTCAAATCTATTTTGTAATTCACTTTATTAATTAGGAGAAAGTCTTATATTTAGCTGTTGAGTCTAATAAAGTGTATTTACTATTTTACTACAATAGTGATTTAGACTAATCTCAACCATACATCTCACTAAGAGACTAGGGTTTGGGTAGATTACGGTTTCATCTAAAGTATAAAGGCAAGTTAAGGTAGAGAGTTAAGACACATTCATTATTCACTCAAAGATAGTTTGGTTAGGAGGTGAAGTAATTCATTTATGGGGCAAAGTTAGAGAATCAGAGAGGAGCTCGGATCAACAACTAGGTAGATTTCAGCAAGCAGGCAGTAGGTAAAGTAGATCCGTAAAGTCATATGGACCAATACAGGAGATTCATATAGTCGTATGGATATGTACGTAATTCTGTATCGTCGTACTGACAGATCCATACAACTGTACATAATAGGTCCGTATAGTCACATGGACAGCCATGCAACAAGCTTCAAGTTGTTTTCTTGATTTTTGTGGGCAGATTTCCTTAGTATATGTGTAGATTTTGCTTCGTTTGAGTTTACCATACAATTGTAAGTTTTGGTAGATGTGGAGGCTTTCTTGTAAGCTTTGATCCATTAATGAAACTCTGATTTGAAGGAGTAAATTGTGTATTGTGTTTATGCTTCTTTTGTTAGTATTTTTAGCCATTTGTCTGATTGTTGCATGTTCATAAATTTATTTTTGTTAGCGAATAAATTCGAGATTTGATTTATTTAAGTAAAGAAACATAGGACAATGGTCACCTAGGGTTTGGAAATTTACATGGTATCAGAGCTACTCTAATTCAGAAGATTAGAAGAGTAGGAGTTTCTTTGTAGATCAAAGATGGCAGCAACTAGCCTAAGGTTCGAGGACAGATTGGATGGTGCTTCAAATTTCCTATCATGGAAATTCTGGGTAACTCTTCTATTAGAAGAGAATGATCTCTGGGATATTGTCAAGGATGCAATGACTTTGCAAACAGATCTGTAGCTTTTGACAGCTCACAAGAAGAAAGAAGTGAAGGTCAAGCGGATGATCATGGATGCTATAAAGGACATGTTTGATGCCCTGGTTAACCTTTACCAAAGCGAGAACATTAACAAGAAGATGATATTGTATAACAAACTTGGATCTGTTAAGATGACTAGATCAGACATCGTCATTAGCTACCTGATGAAGGTGACAGCTTCATGAGCAACTTGCAGTAGTTGGGAAGGGAGCTTTTGACAGCTCACAAGAAGAAAGAAGTGAAGGTCAAGCGGATGATCATGGATGCTATAAAGGACATGTTTGATGCCCTGGTTAACCTTTACCAAAGCGAGAACATTAACAAGAAGATGATATTGTATAACAAACTTGGATCTGTTAAGATGACTAGATCAGACATCGTCATTAGCTACCTGATGAAGGTGACAGCTTCATGAGCAACTTGCAGTAGTTGGGAAGAAGGTTAAGACAAAGAGCTAGTAACAAGGCACCGAATGGGTTCCCACCTCAATGGGAAACATTTTTCAAAGGTGTTTGTGATTGGGAAAACCTTCCCTCTTTGGGAAATATTGTGGGATGATTGTATCTAGGAGGAAACTTGGATGGAGTCCAAGGCTAGCAGGCATGGAGGTGACAGTGACCATGCAAGGGTAAGATGAAGAATGAGGAGTCAACCCCATAGCCAAGGAAGAAGGAATTGAGTAACATCAAGTGCTTCAAATGTCATCAGAATGGGCATTATGCATCACACTGTTCGGAGAAGAAGAATGTTAAAGGGAAGCAGCAGCCTTAGTTGTAACTTAGATGAATGAGTTTTCCTCTAAATTTGAGAAGAATTTCTCAATAGTATCTTTCCTTTCTTCCAACATATTTTCAAATAATGCGTGGTATGTGGAAAGTGGAGCATCAAGACATATGACATCAGCTTGGGAACTATTTTCTATTCTAAAGGAGCACGTCTTAGGAGTTCAAGTCGGCTTGGTGATGATGCCAGGTATCTGGTAGCAGGTGCTGTTTCCATTCCTTTCCAACTCCAGCCAGGTAACTCTTTAGACTTTGATGATGTGTTATTTGTTCAAGGTCTTAGGAAGAATTTGCTTTGAGTTTTAGTCATGGAAGATAAGGGCTATGTAATAGAGTTCAAAAACCAACAAGTCCTCAGAAGACCGAAGGAATCTAGCCCAAGATCAGCTCAAGTGATTGGAGTAAAGGAAGGCAATTTATACAGGTTACAGGATGAACTTGTTTGATCCCTAGTACATAACCAAATAACTTGTGCGAGTTATGGCACAAGAGGATGGGGCATCTGCATTACCGAGCATTTCCTATTCTGAGGGAGATTGTCACAGGCCTTCCAAAGTTCAACATTGAGCAGCAAGGTGTATGCTAAGGGTGCATGCTTGGCAACCATGCCAAGGTTACTTTCCCAAGTAGTGATCTCAAGTCTAAGGGGATCTTAGATTTGGTGCATTTGGATGTGTGTGGATTGATGTCAGTAACATCAATCACAGGAAGCATGTACTATGTTTCCTTCATTGACAACTTCTCTCGCAAAAATTGGATCTACTTCTTAAAGACCAAGAATGAGGTCTTTAGCAGGTTTTAGCAGTTCAAAGCTCTTGTGGAGAATCAGATAGGGAAGAAGATTAGAGTTTTGAGATCATACAGTGGGGGTGAGTATACCTCCAATGATTTCGAGGATTTCTGCAAGGATGTAGGAATCAAGAGGGAGTTCATTGTTCCATGCAACCCACAATGGAACGGAGTTGCAAGGCGGAAGAACCAATCCATCATAGGGGGTTGCTAAAGCCATGATACATGACCAAGATTTGCCAATGTTACTATGGGTGGAAGCATGCAATGCAACAGTCTACATCCAAGATAGGTGTCCTCACAAGATTTTGGGGGACAAGACACCAAAGGAGGCATTCACTGGTGTGAAGCCAGAGGTGAGTCATTTTCGCATGTTTGGCTTTCCAATTTACATAATTAGCAATGGAGAAGAGGACCAAGTTGGAACCCTCCAGTAGGAAGGGTTTGCTTGTTGGTTATAGTGAGACTTCAAAGGCCTACAAGATCTATATTCTAGGGGAAAGAAGGACAATTGTAAGCAAGGATGTAAAATTTGAGGAAGACTTTGCATCTAGGAAGTCATTGCATCTAGGAAGACTTTGCACTATGTGTAAGGCATTCTCCACGATATGCATTCTTTAATTTTACTCTTCCCATATAACCAAAATGCTCAAGCAACGAAGGTGGGTTGTTCCTCAAAAACTTGGTCAAAATGTAGTGAGGGTTTTAACGCAGTAGATTTGCAACCACCATAACTCAATATTTGTCGGAATTTCCATTATGAGCACAATTTTGAAATCTCGCAACCATTCAGCATCTATTAGCACGGATATGGCAACAATCTGGGCACTTTGTCAAAAGATATGTGCTCATGAACTAGGACGCCCCTCTAGTGGAGCTATCAAACTCCTCAAAAGTGGATCCCATAGATAAGTGTGAAAGCAACAGTCCATTAGTTATTATAATTACTCCTCAAAAATAGGGTGACCTCAACATGTGTGCCAATAAGATGTTGGACACTCCTCAAATCATGCTAACCATTTCCAAATAAAGTGGATCTACATAGATATAAGTGTAAATTGGGCAATGGTTGTTAAATGTGCATGAAACCTCAATCTATGCATTATGACCAAATCAAACTCCTCATCAAGTGTGAGCAGGCATAGATCCATGTGCAAGCAACCAATCCTCATTAATCCAAAGGCCAAAAGAGTGGAATGACCTAACAAATTGTGCATCCAATGGTGGTGCGACCTCCACAGATACGCACAAAATAGATAGAACATGTGCCACAATGTGGAACCAAGTGCTCAAGACATCATATCATCTCTAAAACCATGGGTAAAAGAGGACGTTCTAGAGTATGTACACTAGTGACACACCATTCAAGAGATGCACTTCTCCATTAAAGATCCCAAGGCATGCATCCTAGATATGCATTCCAAAAGTGTGGAGCATTCCTCTAGAAAACATTTATCCATCCAAGTAACCATTATCAATCTCAAGGTGCACAAAGACTGATATGAATGGCAGCATGCTAAAACAAACCAATGCACCACCTCCATGAGCAACCAAATCACACAATAAGCCATAATAGTTAGGCGGAACCCTTAGTTAATGAGTTTTCCTCTCAATGCAATGTACTAGGTGCCAATATTACAGCGGTGGATTGACCTCACAACTTTAATATGACAAAGTCTTCAAAAAATGTTTTTTTTTATTATCAGAGAAAAGATTTTACATCAAAAATACAAACATGATCTGGAAGAAAGACATATATTCTGACAACCATCGTGACCAACAAGTGCCAAGTTGGGGTTCTAACTACCTCAAATATACTTCTAGAAGATTTATCGGTGGAAGGGTCACAACTTTCTACTTGGCTCTCTAAATCATACAAACAAAAAGACACAAAGCAATGACAAGAGGGTGCTCTTCAAAAACTATTACTGTCATGCCAAGTTATAATTCACACTCACAGAGGTCATAAGCCAAATCAACCCCTTTGCATACTAACACAAGAACCTATGGACTCAAACTCTTATGACTCAACTTCTCATTCTTGAGCTCTTGCTCTATTCTCCCTCATTGAATGCCTGAAATGAGGTGAGAATCTTCCTTTTATAGTTGAGAGAGTAGGTTCCTTGTAACTGGAAATTGGGAAATGCAAGTCGTAGGAATCTTACTTTTCTTGGTGCAAAGCAGCATGTGACGAATCCATCAACCACTGAGTGGGGTAAGTAGGAATGACCACTTATTATCTCTTCCCTTGAAGGCTTTTTGGCATGATGGGACCCAATCAGTCTTGACTTAACAATTGATGACCAATAAAGATTTTAATATGGCAGGCAATTTTTACAAAGTGGAGCTACAATAACCCATGGTGTATGACAAAAATACAAAGTGGAACTATTTCGAGCGGCCCACGATGCTTATTAGATATTTACAAATGCAAATCATCTGTGTTGGCAGCATCAGACGGATAGCCCTCATAAGGATTGTACCACAATAGATCAGGATTTGGTGGTTCTTCTGGATCCTCTTCTGAAGGTAAAATATTTGGAGCCATTGTAGGTAATAAAGAGAAGCATATGCAAAAAGGAGGCTGTTATCACACAACTTGTAGTTGTCCCTAAAGGTTATCCTATCCAGGACAATAGAGGTGTTGGACAACTAAAGAGGTGACCCAAGAGATGCCACGGTTCCCAAGGCAATTGGGTGTGACATTAACCGAGGCACTCTTCACTTTAGATCAAGCCTAAGCAAGATCAAGGGGGAGACCCTAGCTTAGCCAATGAAGGCTAGCGAACCCAATCAAGACCTCCTAGGGAAATGTGATGATGATAAAGGGGAAGATCAAGAGAGGATTAGATCTAGATCTAGAATGGGTAACTGGACCCAAAGAGTTAGGGCTTGGTTGAAGAGGCATAGGAAAGGACAAATATTTAACTAATGAAAGATAAAGGCCACTTATGAGGTTAAAGTAATAGATCTAGATAGATCTAGTGCCAAAATAATAGATCCAAGTGGGGTTCACCCTTAAAATATGGAAATTGGTCCAAATGGGGCCCACAACGTGAAAATCAATGAAGAAAAGCACTAAGGGGTTTGCAAATGAATGGATCTAATGAAACAATGAGGAATTAGCAATACCCAAGTTGGGATCTAGCAAAAATGGCCACCTACCCAAAAGTGCGACCTCCCTTTGAGAGGCCCAGTGCCTTAGATCGGGGGGTAAATGGAGTCAGATGTCCACCAAAATTTAGGTCGGTAATGTTGTGACTAATGTAGAGGTGGGTTTTAGTTATTAAGCTCAAGTGATTGCTAGATCTCCATAGATATGAAAAACTAAAAAAAAATTGAGGGTTTTAACTTTTAGGGTTTTGAGATCTAAAAATAATGGATAAGCTAGGGAAGTAGAATACGTACCTTTCAAGCGTACCTGGATAATGAGATGGATGCAAATTATGACAAGGATTACTTCCCCACAGATCAAATGAAGAATTTTGTAGTTTCCTTGCTTGTGCGTTTTGCCCTAGTCCACACGTGTTCCCCTCTATTCCTGGAAAACCAAGGAGACAAACTCAATTAGCACAACAAAAATGAGGGTAGATACAAGCAAGGGGAAAAGGATAGAAAATGATTGGTACAGAGACAAAATCACTCCCTGTTTGAACCAAGATTTGACAGAAGGTTGCAGGGAAAGCCTCCCCACCAATGTGCACTCCTCCAAATCGGCCTCTTCACCTGTAAATCAGATTAGTGGTAAAAGATACAAGATAGCAACAAGATATCCTTCAGTGCAATGGAAGAAGCATTTACAATCATCATAATCAAACACCCAACTCAAGATCCAAGTATGTGCTCAAAAAGAATTTCTTCTATTCCGATAGCCAAGAGCCAAAAATCTCTGGATGCTTTTACAACAGGGGGGTCTCTTCCTTAAATATGATGAAGGAGACCAAAACCCTAAACCACTTTTGAAATGAGTGGTTGAGATCAAAAGATAAAGTAATACAATCAACAACTAAGATGAGCCGGTACAATATAACATGGATCACTCACATGAGGGGGGTGCGCACTACATAGAAGAAGCCTAAGGGGGGGCGCGCACCACATGAAATGACTAGGATACAAGATGTGCCACATAAGATGACAAGGACAACAAGGTGTGAAGATCAAGGGGTGAGCAACCAAGGTGGGGTTACGACCAATCATCTCTCTCTGAAATGTACAAGTGTTCCATACACTACCTGAAAGTTCATCATCACTGTATAAGGAAGGTCCGCACTGGATGATGTGATCATGTGGTCCTCTAGACTGCTCCATAGGTCAAATGCTAGTGACTCCATCAAGGGTTGGCCAGTCCCTTGAGAAGACCATATAGCTCAACTATCTCGAATACCTAGGAGAAAAGGACATCACACATCATCATCTTGGGTAACTAACCAAGATCCTCCATTCTTAAAGAATGGATCTCAGACCTAGGCTAAGCTTCAATCCCATACTAGAATACCCTAGAGACAAATAGGGGCCCTAGCCACATGCTAGGGACTTTGCCATGGCATCAACCTGCTTGGTCCCCGACCAAGAACCCTAGGAGACTGTTTGGGGCCCTAGGGTACCTTCTAGGGACTTACTCTGCCTGGTTAACTAACCAGGAAACCTAGTTAACTAACTAGGGTACCATCCTCTCTAAGAATGGGTCTCGCAGCTGCACTAACTTTAACACGACGTACCCAAGTACCTTGTTTCAAAAAGCGGTGTCCCTGTCCCTGTCCCCGTCCCCGTTCCCGTACCCAAGTTTCTTGGCAACTTAGCCAAAATGAGATCCAAGATCTCTCCTAGGAATGCTTAAAGAAGAGTATCTCCTAACTAACTCAAAATGACAAGTCAACATAATGCATAAAATAACAATAGATAAATAGTGGCTATGCCACATGTCGAAATCTCTAGCAAAATCCATCCATGAAGCAAGGGCCCTCCTCCAAATGGGTGATAGACCTCATCAAAAGCTCCAACAATCCTCCTCAAAATCCTCCAAGAAGATCTATCCACTATCCAAACATCAAAGAATGTGCAACAAACTCTCCAAGTGGCATGTGTGTGTTGTTGATATAGCTACGTGAGGTATCCTCACTAGCCAAGCCGACCTGCAAAAGAAATAAACAATAAATGTATTTTATTATTATAAAAGACAAGTTGGCCCAATTGAGAAAATCACCCAAAAGTAATGTATAAATAGAGGAGCTGCGCTCCTTATTTGTCACTCACCTCAAGCAAGTTCGCTCAAGCAAAGGAAGTTTGATTTTGGGTTGTAGAAGACATTTTGGAGTTGTTTTCTTTGGCATCTATTCTTCTTATGATTTTATGTTTATTGTATTGAATCTTTGAGTAAGAAAGGCTTGTTGGGTTTTTCCCGAGTTTGGGTTTTCCCAGGATAAACTATTGTGTCTCTATTGTTTATGTGCATAGTTATTCTTTCAGTGATCCTATATTGTTTATAAGTTGAAAGAGATGAAATTATACTGTTATAATTAAAAATCTAACAATGTGGCCTCTCCATGGAGGTTGATACACCTAATCTCTCTCAACATGTGTGCAAAAGGGTCCTCGAAACATGAATGGGCCCTCATAAGAAGTGGTCAAAGGCTAAATATAGTCCTCGTAGTAAGGACACCTCAACTCAACCTCCAAGAAATAAAAACTCATCAAAAGGTATGCACATGGCTAAATCTATGGAGTAAATAGTCAATAGGCCATGTGCTACCATCAATCCATATGCCACTTCATCAAGTCAAGTCACTAACCTATCAAAGAAGGGGATGACTCCATCAAAAGGTGTCATAAAATGCAAAATGCCTTAATGTGTGTGCCAATAAGGGGGAGCACTCCACCAAGGATCATGTTCCATGTCATCATAAATCGATCCAAGCCTCAAAATAATCCACATAAGCAAGGGCACTCCAATAGTAAGACTCCAATCAAAGTCAAAGCAACATAAACTAGCCATTTGGAGTGCTAGAACCACCTATAAATGTTTGCACGAGGAGCGCTCAACTAGGATCATAAGCAAATGATGTCGATAAAAAAAATGATAATCCAATGTCAAGTAAGCCCAAAGATGCTACGGCATTTCCTAACAAGCTCCGTGTATCATCAACAAGTAAATCTGAAAAGCATGTAAATCTGATGGTCAAATCAACAAGTAAATCTGAAAATCATGTAATAAGGTGGAGCACACACTCTATCAATAACAAGCAAATACATCATAAGTGACATTATAACCCTAAGATGAGTTTTCTGTATCCATATCCATGTTGCTATCAGGGTAACTTAACTCCTACCTTTTAAAGTTTATTTATTAACAATTAACAAACTTTCACTAAAGCTAATAACTTTACTTTGTTATGTGTTGCATAACCAGCTCCAATTTCATAAATTATGATAATATTTCCTTGGTGATCTATCCATCCTCTTCTTCCTGCCTTCCCTTAGCAGCCCTCTGGGATCTTTTCACATGCAAGGGGCTTCATTTCTTGATCACTGAATGCTCCCGTTTCAATACTTTATTTTCCTTGTTTTAAATACTACTTAATCTTAATAATGTAACATTTTCCTTTCGTCTTTTTTCTCCCTTTGTCATTTTATGGGCCTGATTCATGTTATTCTAATGGTGGTTTTATTACTCTATTGCCTTTGTCAAATCTTATATTTCACATTTAGTCAGTTGAGTTAGAATTGTCTGCATGGGTTTCTAATCTGTCTTGTTGCCAATATGGCATGTGTGGTGTATTCCTCATCATTGAACATAATTATTGTTTATTGCACATGGAATTTGTTCTCTGTTTTACTCTAGACATTTTAAAATTAAAGAATGAAATTGAGATCTCTATGTAGGTCAGGCTTGCATAGTCATGATCAGCTATATTGCACATTTTTTTGCCATTTGTTGTTTTGTTAAACACCCATCTTAAAAATACTCTTATCTAGTATAGAACTAGGCATTGTTTAAGGTATTTTTGGAAGTTTCATCAACATTTCCATGATTTATGATATAGCTTGTCTTTCTTTTTCCCAGCCTCTACGATCTAAACACTGCCATGACTGTGAGAAATGTGTTCTACGGTTTGATCATCATTGTGTTTGGCTGGGGACCTGTGTAGGTAAAGGCAACCATTGCAGGTTTTGGTAAGTCTCTCTCTTCAAGAAGTGTTCATGAAAAAGTATATAAGAATAAAATGCAACTATCCTCAAAAGTAGATCCTATTGATCATGTAGGTAATATCTCTATTTGTAGTTAGCTAGGTATAGTAAAATCATTTCTTAACATTTTTGTTTCAGAGAATTTGTTCTTAATTTAATATCTGGATTCAGAGAAGATGAAAACTAGATTCATATTGTGAGGTGCCATTAAACAGAAACCATCTTACCCTGTCCATAGTTGGAGGGTGGTTGGAAGTATTATATCTACTCAGTAAAAATTATATTTGCACTGCTGAAACTTGAATTCAAAACAAGAAGTCCGTGTTTCTCTACATTGCTTATTTCTTGGGAAATTTGATGTTGGTGAGAATACCCATCTACTTGTGAATGCCAAAAGCAGGTTGAAGATTCTCTTAGCTTCCACTTGCATGTCAGAACACATCCTAACCATGTTTAAGTTTCATTTACGACGTTCAATCTTGTAACTTTCTGGTGACAAAAGTGTCTTAACATATTATGTCAGGCTTCTCTTTCAATACTATTTGATCCCCACAGGAAGTTTTTGCAATGTTCTCAATAGCATAAGGAATTAGAAGCAGAAGTTTCAACAATCATAAAAAATGTAGAACCCTTTTTCCAAGTATTGCAACATTTTTTCCCTTGAAACTGATGCATTGACTAATTGGAAGTATTAGCATTTTATGAACTTATAAGATTCCTCCTAAACCCCAAGGGGCCTAAGGGGAAATTCATACTGTGCAAAATCACAGATATAAGTTTCGTACCCGATTGTAAACCACCAGTCAGTCAAACTGATCGTTCTAAAAACCATAATACAGAAACATACAAAAATGGGAAGAAAGTCCAAATGTTCACAAATTTAAGCCCCTTAAGGGCAACCCACTGAACCACAAATGGCAACCAATCATTTAGGGAGCACAAGATTTTCCACACTGGGTGATTAGTACCCCACCTTACCATCACATCTCTACCTGTATCCACACCCAAGCCTGGCAGATTTCTGAGATTCCCTCCCCATGCTTGGGAGATGAGCCAGCCATTAACATTCTATACTTTTGGCCTTCCTGTTGCTGATTGCCTGCCACTTATCATTATGTGGTAGATCTCTGTTGTCAGAGTGGTTGCTTCACGACCTGCTCCCTCTGTTTTCTTTGCTTTGGCCTTTTCCACACCTAGCTTGGTGTTGTTGAGGTGAGGGCTCTCTGCTCGGTGCACTAATTTTTTAGCCGAAGAGTTGCTATCCACATTCCCACATTGTCACTATGACTTGTACTTTCAAGTCAAATTGACCTAGTTTAGTCATCTATGAACACATAAGTGATGTCTTTCTTTCTAGGAGCTATTTTGTTATAATTTATAAACATAATAATAATAATAATAAAATTAGGGTAATGAAAAGTCAAAGGGTACATATCCATTTGCCTTGTAACCAGTCAATGTGTATAAGTACACCATTATGAGGCTCATTGTAATATCATCATTTATGTCAGTTACTCATTATTCAATACATTGCAGAATTCTTCTGTCAATTTAATTTTTTAATAATTAACAAGAACTGTGCACTTCATTTGTTATCAGAGCCATTGATTTGACCAAGGTTAAATTATGCATTAACCTAATTGCCGTCCGTACATAGAAACCAATTAAAATTTCATATATCCAATCTTCCATACTGCAGTGTTGTACTTCTGGCCCATACACTCTTGCCATTCCATTACACAGCCACCATTTCAAATTTGTGCACTGTCAGCAGTACATCTCTGTACGATTGCACTGTTATTATTCCATACAGTCAATTCTGTTAAATCCATATGAACCCATAAACTGCAATTATCTACAATTTCCATACGAACTGCTGCAGATCTGTCAGTTGTCGTCTTTTCCATACACAGCATCACCTGCACACATGCGTTCTTGGCAATTGAAAGAATCATAAAGAATAGAAGCATAATGATACTTGTAGATTCTGGTAGTACTCGTAATTGTATAGACAACAATGTCGCTAAACAACTAAACCTTTTTGTGTGCCCCACCAAGGATCTCATAGTTATAGTTGTTGATGGACAAGAAGTCAAAGGAGTAAGCAGATGTCATAAAATCTTAGTTCAAATCCAAGAACTAGAACTACATGTTGAAAAAGATAACTCTGGAGGTCCTCCCTCATATTTTTGGTGTGAGTGTGATGAGGGGGACCAGAAAGTTTTGTTCCTTGTGTATTTATGTAATAAAGTGACTTTTATGTAAATAAAGACATTTTTGTACTTTATAAAAGTGGGTCACTTAAGTGATGTATTTATTAATTATTTTATTATTGAGAAAAGTACATCTATTGTGAACCATAGATCTCCTAACCTAATCCTAGCCATTGATTAGGTAGTTTCTTTGGTAGTTAGGGTTAGTTAGTGAAAAGCAAAGTATAAAATGAAGTGAAAGGGACAAATGAGAATACTCACCATCAAAGAGAGAGGAAGAGAAAAATTGAAGAGGAAGAAAAGTACCCAAGAAAGGCACAATTTCCAAGAATGAGGAGCAGCACAGAATTCAAGGCAGCTGTACAGCAGCATTTATTGCAGACACACGTGTGGGCTCGAATCCCAAGGCAATTGGCAGGCATTTAATGCAGACCGTACAGCAGTGAAAGAAGACACGTGCAGGCACAGTTTTTGAGGCAGACTGTACAGCAGGTACATCAGTCCATACAGCAGCAGTTTGGCGGGAATTTTGAGGTTGGCACAGTTTTCTAGGTTGGATGAAAGTTCTGATTTAGTTTGCAGTTTATGAAATTTTCCTGTGAGGGTTGAAAGAGAAATTCCATGTATTGAATTTCTGTACTCTTCTTTAAGAATAATTTTTCTAGGGTTTTCCCCAAGTGAAGGGGTTTTGCCCGGTCAAGTTTGACCAAAATCTCAAGTGTTCAATGTTCTTGCATATTTTTAGTATTTGGAGTGTCTTTGAAGTGGTGGTTTTACTTTTAAATTTCCTAAGTTAAAACGCTAGATTTTCAAAGTGTTTGACAGAATGTGTGAATGAGCCATTTCATATTTAAGTCAATTTTCTTCACTACAAACAGGATTCTATGCTCTACCACTCAATGAAATGGATCTTACAGTATTACTCGTATGCCAGAGTTTCTCCCGTGTTAGATAGTGTTAAATAAAACTGAGAATGAGGACAATAGATTTGCAATTAGGACTATATCCAATATTTTTGGGGGTAACACAACGCAAAAAGGACTTGGTTAAAATCCATATAAGGAATAACTATAATTGAATAAGAATATCAATGAATGAATAGTTGATATGTTTACAATGGCATGTGCTGATATACTTATATGCATTGACCAGTCACCATGCTTGATAGGTCATGTCCCTTCCTTCAGATGTGGCACTTCATTAATTACTTCTTATTATATATATATATATATATATATTATGTTCACTACAAATTGGGTGATTCTAAAATTGAATGCTGGAAGGGGAATACGCTGTTCAATGGTGCCAACTAATTGAAACGCACATGCTTACCAATGCTGCCCATGCCAGCATTTAAAACATCAAATGGTAAGCAACGGTTGAAGCCATTCACTTGGAGAAAGTAAACTTCATATTCCTGGGACATGAACTCAATTCAGTTAGACTTTAGATGAGCTATGTAGTAAAAATAATAATAATAATAATTTATTTTAAGTTCACGACCTAGCTTGACAAATTGATGTATGAGATCCCCTTGTTTGTGGGACAAGGGATCCCCTCCATGCAACTATTTGACTACTTAGTCTATGGGGGTGTACATACCCTACCCCTGTCTAGATTTGAACCTATGATCTCTGAGGAGGAAACACAAGTTCTTCGCTGTTAGGCCCACTCAAGTTGTACTCATTGGAATCTTGGATTATAGTATAATGATTTTTTGAATCTAGAGTCTAGAGGCCATTTAGAGCCTCAATATTTATTTAGTTTCATTCAAAACTTCAATGGCATTTTGCTTTATTCACCCTTAAATGCTGTGTACATGAGTGAAATTTGGATATTCGATGCCTAATGGTTTGGATCTACATTGATGTACATAGATAATGGGCCATTTTAAAGAAGAATTCTATTCTTCTGAAATATTTATATTTTTTGTATTTTTTAACTACTGCTTTTCCATGTTTCCAAAACTTTTGGGGGTCATGTTTCCATGCCATAACTGTTTTGGAAACTTCGTACCTGATTCCATGTTTCATGCAACTTAGCTTTAAAGGACCAATGCTTGATATCTCCTCCAAAGAAACCTTCTTGTTAGACTTACTGAGAACTTTGTACTTTTATCAAAAATACTTTAAATGGTCCAGCATAGCTTGATAGAATTGATAAGAAAGATAATTCAACCTTAGAGATTTCCCATTTTCATGAAGCATAGTGCTTCCGAAGATAAACAATGACTTACCAAAACAACTTTGAAACCGTTTGAGGGATCCATGAAGATTTGAAGTGCTGCATATCTTCAATGGAGATGTTTTCATATTGTGGTAGATTCTTGGTGCAAACATCAAATTTTTCTCGTTACTTTATACTAGTTGATAGCCCTACCTTCAGAGGCTGGAAGATATATTTGAATATTTTCAGACTTTTCTTGAAGCAAGTTAGTTGTGCCCTTATTGATGCATATTCTTTCATTATTAGTTGAATACTTTTTACATTAATAGTAGTATGCTTATGTTCTTTGTTCACTTGATTTAGACGTTTATCATCATAACCTATTTATGTTTTAGAGTTCAACTTTATTTTGGTTTCATCTTGCAGGTGGTATCTCTTTGAAGAAACAATATTGTGTGTATGGACTGCTGCCATATATGTTATGTCTATAAATAAAGAGATTTCCAAGACATGGTATGATTTTCTCTTGTTTGAATTGGTTTATCTCCATTTAATATATTTTTTCACAAATTTAATACTGACCATCTTGAAATTGGTTTGTCAAAATCATTTTAACTGTATTTTCTGTAAAGGACAGTGCAAAATAATTGATTGAAATCAAAATGCAAACGACAATCATATCCTCTCTAACTGGTTATGGTATGGTTATTTTGATCAGGTGGCGCGGTGGATTGGAGATAATGCTTTTGATTGTTTTGCTGTTTTGCCTAATTATTGTTCTTATGCTTCTAATTTTTCACAGGTGAGTTTCAGATATTCTTATTTTATTTGTTAAGTGTTAAGTTCTTCTTAGTAATCAAATGTAGGATTGTTTTATACTAGGTTGAGGTTTGTTGATCATTGAACATCAGACAGAAACAACTATGTCTTCCATATTATTTTAATGTAACTTGGTTTTTCACTATATTCTTTTACTTATGGTTGAGAAGACAAAACAATAGATTGGAAAAGTTGCAGGCATTTTAACAAAAACAGTAGATGAAAGACATCCACCATACACATCTCAGAGAGAGGCCTTGCCCTTAATTGTCTTGAACCAATCAGTCATTACTACAAACTAAAAGAACTGAAATGGCCACAATATAGAGAATCAAGATCATGCAAACCACTTTGTACTAGTTCATCTACATAATGCATACAAATGCCATAAAGATATGGTCCAGGAAAACATAAAATGATAAAATTAAAGTCCAACTTTCAAGGCTGAAGGCCCACAGCCCCAGAAAGTCTGAAACTAGAAATGTAAATCTTCAGTCCTTATATTATATGGTACATAATGATAGGAACGAGTGCCTTATCCAATTATTATTCTAGGCAAATTACCAACAATAAAGGCATCTATTTTGTTGGTTCCCCAACCAGAAGTTCCTAGTTAGCTGGAGAAAATTCCTCTGATGAGACTGATGAAGCTTTGGAAGAGGTGTACTTGTTCCCCTCTATCCCTCCTTCCTTCACCACAAGATCTTGTCTGTGATCTGGAATGTAGCTTTGTGCTCTCATCACGCTGGGGCACTCTGCTCACAGTGCCGCGAGAAGAATCCAGTGGTCCAATAACTTGAGATGGCTTGTTTGTAATTATCACTTGCATCTCTGCTCTGATTTGCAGGGAATAAGCATGGTATACACCAATATTCTTTTGGTTAGAAAAGGAGATGAAATAAAATCTGCAAAAACAACTACATTTCCAGCAGATATCTCAATCCTCAAGCTTCATCAGGTATCTCAATCCTCAAGAGATGCCAAGCTTTATTAAAATAAAAGATCAGATTTTCACATCAACAAGGCAAGCAGAGTTCCAACCAAAGTGCACATGCAATAAAGATTTGATAGACATTTCAACCTAGGAATCTAAGCTGATAAACACAAAGGAAGATAAGGAAAAAATTGGCTTATTTCAGCAACCTGGGAATCTGCAGACTAAGTGCATCAGTATACAACACTTATTAGAATAAATTAACGCTATAGGGACTTCAATGGAAACAAATCACTTGGACAATATTTAGATTCTAGAACCCAATCAGAGTTGTAAGGGAATAGGTCAACTCATTCTCATTAGCAAAAATCAATATACATGTACAGATTTATAGCGCACACCTT
Source organism: Larix kaempferi (assembly GCA_027924585.1). Lineage (NCBI taxonomy): Eukaryota > Viridiplantae > Streptophyta > Pinopsida > Pinales > Pinaceae > Larix > Larix kaempferi. Next base: position 2,753,219 of record BSBM01000003.1, on the reverse strand, counting down.
AGTGTTATACTTTGGTTTAATGCTTGACTCATGTACAGATTTACAGCGCACACCTTAGCATTATACTTTGGCTTAATGCTTGACTCTCTACAACTCTAAATCTCCACCCGTTGGGACTAGTTGGCTAACCTCACTCAATGAAAACAATCCTATTTATTCCTTTTGTTGGTTGATTATCCAACTTCTCTAAAATATTCATCTTTCTCCAACATCTCTTTGTATCCAATCTTCAATGTCCTCTGAAAATATTTAGATCTGTTCTTGCTGCTTCAACTTCTAATTCGACCTTTTGCCTTCCCTGATGTGCTTCTTGTTGTGCACTGTCACCTTTCATGCTTCTTGTTTCAATCACGTTGCTATTGTATTCCTCTATGAGCCTAAAGACAGTTTGGTCGAGTATATTTAAAGCACCAAAGAGGAGCCAGTTCAACAACTAGGCAAAGGACAGTGTGCAGGTCCCTATAGAACATATCCATACCATCGTACAGACAGATCTGTACCGTCATAAGGAAAGATCCATACAGCTGTATGAAATTGGTCCATACAGGAATATGGAAGGCTTGCATAGCAGGAAGCTACCAACGGGTTGTTTGCTCGGTTTTGAAGGGTAGATTTCCTCAATAAGTGAGCAGATTTTGTTAAGTTTGAGTGTACCATACAATGGTTAGTTTTGGCAGCTGTGGAGGTTTCCTTGTAAACTTTGATTTATTAATGAAAAGCTGATTGAAGGAGTAAATTATCTGTGTACTTTGTTTATGCATCCTTTGTTCATTTTGTAACTATATGTGTGAATACTGCTATGTGAAGGATTTAAATTCTGAAAATTAAATAGATGTTTATTTATCTGAGATCACGAGGATGACATTCACTAGAGTTAGGAAAATTTATATGGTGTCAGAGCTACTCTGATTGAGAGGATCAGAAGAGTAGTACTGTAGTAGTCTCTGTGCAGATTAGAGATGGCATCAACTAGCCTCAAGTTCAAGGACAAATTGGAAGGTGCCTTGAATTTCCTATCATGTAAAGTCAGGGTAACTTTTATATTAAAAGAAAATGATCTATACAATATAGTCAAGGATGCAATGACTTTGCCGACAGATCCCCAACTTTTGGTGCTCACAAGAAGAAAGAAGTGGAAGCAGCCTCTCAGTGAAGGCCAAGCGGATGATCATGGATGCTATAAAGGATCATTTGATCCCTCATATATCCATGAAGACGATGAATGAGACGTTTGATGCTCTGGTTAGCCTTTACCAGAGCGAGAACATTAATAGAAAGATGATATTGCATAACAAACTCAGATCTATTGAGATGAATCAAATCCGACAACATCATTAGTTACCTGATAAAGGTCACACATATTTGTGACAAGTTTGTAGCAATTGGGGAGAAGGTTGAATACAAAGAGCTAGTAAACAGGGAACTGAATGGGTTCCCACCTCAATGGGAACATTTGTCCAGAGTGTTTGTGCTCGGGAAAATCTTTTCTCTTGGGAAAACCTACAGGATGACTCTATCTAGGAGGAAACTCGAATGGAGTCCAAGACCAGCAGGCAGGGAGGTGACAATGACCATGCCCTAATTGGTTAAACAAAGAAGGGCAGATGTAAAGGACCTAGAAAGGGTAATATGAAGAGTGAGGAGTCAACCCTCATAACCAAGGAAGAAGAACTTGAATAAAATTAAGTGCTTCATATGTCAGAAGAATGACCATTATGCATCACAGTGTTCGGAGAAGAAAAAAGGTAAAGGGAAGCAACAACGGAATCAGCTAGCAGCCTTAGCTGAAACTCAATTGAATGAGTTTGCCTCCAAATTCAAGAATGATTTCTCGATGGTATCTTGCCTTTCTTCCAGCATAGTTCCGAAGAATGCATGGTATGTCCACAGTGGAGCATCAAGGCATATGACATCATCCCATGAACCGTTTTCAAGTTCTTACAGCTAGATTTCGCACCTAAGTGACAAAGTCCTAATCCACTAGTGCTACGAGTGTAACTACAAAGACGATTACCACTGTCACCTCAACAAAGATCTTCCCACATTTTAGGCCTTCTAGAAAGGCCAAGGAAGGCTTTCCTAAAGGTTTCGAGGTTGAGGTTGAAGGAATGGATCTTGAGATTTCAAAATTTTAAAGATGGATGAGTGTTTGTACCAAGTTAAAATCCTAAGTGAATGCGTAGTCTAGAAAAATTGCAATTGAATCAACCAAAAAAGTACTCCTCAGAAAATAAATGTTTGCTCATGCATAAAATAAAGATTATTCATGGATATAAAGTGAAGATACTCATGAAAGTTAAAATCAACAACGAACCATAGTATCAAACTTGCATTTAAACAATGTTGGCTTATTGCCCAAAATCATCCATAAATGTCACTATCCAATGGTGGCAAGGTTGTACTTATTAGTTTATGAGTGATTGGTTGAATGAGGTCCTTTCAGAGAGAGTAAAGTCTGTACAAAAGGGTGTTACTGGGTTTATTAGAGTCCAACTAAGTTGTAGTGATTAAAATCATGTAAACAAAGATGGCATTAGATCTGTGATTAAATCTTATCTTCACAAGCTTAATTGGTTAAATGTCTTGCCATGTAATCTATGAGCATGTAAATATAAAAGAGAGGTACTGAAAAATGAAATTAACAAATCACTTGCACAGGTTCAACAAATTTCAAATTGTAAGTGATCAGTATATTGTGTAACATTCATTCATTAAATCATAAACATTCAAGACAAGGATATGAGATATTAACCATTCAAATAGCCATGCCATTGAAACCGCGATCCATCATCTTGCTGCTCATAAAAGTAACAAAGGACATTAGTGTTGTTGTTATAGCTATGTGAGGCATCCTCACTAGCCCAGCCAACCTAAAGATGTAAAACAAACATTAAATGTATTTTTATATTACAAAAGGACAAGTCGGCCCAGTAAGGGAATTTTACAAAAAGTAATGTATAAATAGAAGTGTTGGCTCCCTCATTTTATCATTCAACTCAAGCAAGTTCGCTCAAGTGGAGTAGTTCGCATTTTCTGGGTGCTAGAAGACAAGTGTAGCTGATTTCTTGGGCATTGACTCGTTTGGTACTTTTTATCTTCTTTGTACTAAATCTCAGAGTAAGAAAGGGTTGTTGGGTTTTTCCTGAGTTTGGGTTTTCCCAAGGTAAAGTGTTGTGTCTATGTTCTGTGCATAGTTGTTCTTTCAGTGATCCTTTTATTGCTTATATACATATATTATGCTGCTATAAGTAAAAACATTAACATGGGATCAGAGCTATGCTGAAAGTGACTATTGCTAGGAACTAGGGTTTGAAGGTTCTTCAACTTCCAACCATCAAATTGGTTCGATCTTACCTTCATTGAGCTCGCCTCAGCAAGGCAAATTTTTCCGTGCAATCAAATTTTCATTCTGACAATTTTCATTTTTGACCTAATTTTCGAGAATTAGGGTTTGCTGGTTCTTAGTTTTTTTACCATAGATCAGGAAGAAAAGAAGGTCCATTCAACTCACCTTAGGAGGGAGAATTCATCTGTGGAAGTAGTTTTCTCAAAATCCAAAATTCATTTTTGACCTAGCTCCTGCTAGGGTTTTTGCAGATCTAGTACCTAGTCAAAATGTCAAGCATTAAGGTTGAAGATAGGCTTGATGGAGCTTCAAATTGCTACTCATGGAAGTCTAGAGTGCTTATTGCTCTAGAAGAAAATGATCTACTAAACTCTGCTACAAAAGGAGTGTCAGAACCAGTAGAAGATTCAGAGAAGACTCAATGGAAGAAGAATGATGCCAAGGCAAGGAGGATACTAATAGATTCAGTTAAGGTTCATTTGATTCCTTAGATTTCTCAACAGAAGATAACAAAGGCAATGTTTGACTCATTGAAGAAATTGTTTGAGAATACAAACATTAATAGGGCTCTTGCCATAAGGCAACAACTCTCAAGCATCAAGATGTCTAGATTAGACACCATAGCTTCATACTTCATGAAAGATCACAAAGATAAAAGATAAATTGGCAACAATTGGTGAAATTATTGCAGACAGAGAGTTGGTCATGATAACCTTGAATGGTCTCCCTTAGTCTTGGGAACCTTTCATCCGAAGCATATCGAGAAGATCAAAACTACAAAATTTTGAAAGACTATGGGCAGACTATACACAAAAAGAAACCAGACTTGTGGTTAGAGGCAAAATGCAAGACCCTCATGAAGAAGATCAAGCCCTCTTTACACATACCAAGAAGAACGGAAAGAGGAACTTTGGACGAAAAGACAAAGTCAGAAGATCAAGTCCTAATCCTGATCAAAGGAAGAAGAAGGACATGTCGAAGGTTCAATGCTATAAATGCAGAAAGTTTGGTCACTACAAGAACCAATGCAATTCACAGAAGAGGAAAGAGCATGCCTCTGCAGCTGATGTAGATGAAGAAACTCAACCAAAGAAATCAAAGAAGATAGAAGAATTCTTCTTCATCTCATCCTTATCAGGTACTATTCCTATTGATAATAATGCTTAGTTGTTAAATAGTGGTGCTTCTAAACATATGACAAGTTATAAGGAGTTTCTCTCAAACCTAGATGAGAAAGAATCACATCTAAGAGTGGTTCTTGGAGACGATGCTAGATATACAGTGAAAGGAACTAGGACAACCTCTTTTCAGTTAGATTCTGGTGACTCTCTGCATTTGGGAGAAGTATTATATGTGCCAGGAATGAAAAGAAATATTGTCTCTATCTCAGCACTAGAAGACAAGGGTTATAAAGTTGCATTCTCAGATGGGAAGGTTCTTGCATGGCAGAAGAATTCCACTATCGACTCCGCAAGAATAATTGTTATTCGTGAAGAAAGTTTATACAGATTGACGGTACAACCATTTCAGGCTCTAGTACACGACTCTATCAGTTTGAGTGAGCTATGGCATAGGAGACTTGCTCACCTGCACTATAGAGCTCTTCCTCCTCTCAGGAAGATGGTTAAAGGACTTCCCGAACTCCAAGTGGAACACAATGGAATCTGCGAAGGATGTGCACTTGGAAAGAATACCAAGGGATCTTTTCCTAACAGTGACACTAGGTCCAAATGAATATTAGAGTTGGTACACTCAGACTTGTGTGGACCTATGTCAGTTACATCATCGGGAGGATTTTTGTACTATGTGACCTTCATAGATGATTTCTCCCGAAAGACATGGATCTATTTCTTGAAGTTCAAAGAATCCGAAGAAGTTTTGAACAAGTTCAAGGAATTCAAGGCCCAAGTTGAGAACCTATTCGTGAAGAGGATACAGATTCTAAGGTCCGATAATGGAGTCATTACACCTCAGAATTCAGTAATTTCTATAAGGAAGCACGAATCAAGAAGGAATATACAGTTCCTTACAACCCTCAACAAAATGGGGTTACAGAAAGGAAGAACAGATCTATAGTTGAGGCAGACAAAGGCATGATTCATGATCAAAATCTATCGATGTTTTTATGGGCAAATGCCTCCAGCACTGTAGTATATGTTCAGAATAGAAACCCACACAAAATACTGAAGAATATGACTCCAGAAGAGGCCTTCATAGGTGTGAAGCTAGAAGTTGGTTATCTACGTATATTTGGATGTCCAGTATACATTCATGTACCCAAAGAAAAGAGAACAAAGCTAGAACCTTTAGGGAAGAAGGGTACATTTGTTGGTTACAGTGAATCCTCGAAGGCATACCGAATCTACATCCCAGGTCAGAGACAGATTGAGATCAACAGAGATGTTTCCTTCGAAGAGGAGATTTCCTTCAGAAAGGCTAGAAGATCATCCTCAGACAGTGAGGAGCAAGAAGCTCCAGAAGAAACAGAGTCATTACCCCCTCCCTCTTCAGAAGTTAAGAGGGAGCCAACAGATCCAGTAGGTTCTGTAGATCCGATGGATCTAGTTGATCCAGTAGAGCCCATATATGTTCCTAGAGATCTTGATATTGGCAGGAAGAGGCCTATTTGGGATCGACAGACCTTAGAGGATATAGAAAAGCATGTTGCCTCCCCAGGTAAATTCAGGGAGAGCAAGAAACCTCGAAGATATTCAGGACACGTAGCACCGATGTCCCACATTATTGATTCTGAGCCTTCCAGTTACAAGGAGGCCGCCAACCAGCAGGTTTGGAAAGATGCCATGATGGAAGAATATCAACCCATCATCAAGAATGACATATGGGAAGTTGTGCCGAGACTTGAAGGGAAGTCAGTGGTGACTTCCAAGTGGATCTACAAGATTAAGCATGCATCAGATGGGAGCATTGAGAAGCACAAAGCAAGATTTGTGGCTAGAGGGTTCTCTCAAAAAGAGGGAGTTGATTATGATAAGACATTTGCTCCAGTTGCACTATACACGACCATCAGATCAATCATAGCTCTAGCTTCAGCTATGGGATGGAAATTACATCATATGGATGTTAAAACTACTTTCCGCAATGGAGTAATTGAGGAAGAAGTCTACATCGAACAACCAGAGGGTTTCGAGATTCATGGGAAGGAATCCCATGTGTGCAGTCTGAAGAAGGCCCTGTATGGCCTCATGGAGGCACCACGAGCATGGTATGCCAGGATTGATGGATACTTGGTAAGCTTGGGATTCACCAAGAGTGAGATAGACTCTAACCTTTACTACAACATTGAGGATGGTAGACCATTGATACTAGTACTGTATGTTGATGATTTGTTTCTCACAGGAGATGAGAAACTTACTGAATGGTGCAAGAAGATGCTAGCCTTTGGGTTCGAAATGAAGGATCCTTGTTCGATGCATTACTTCTTAGGTTTGGAGGTGTGGCGGAGACATGATGAGATTTTCCTAAGCCAAGGAAAATATACCATTGATATGTTGAAAAGATTTGGTATGATGGACTGTAAGTCCATGAATACACCCATGGAGATAAACCTTAAGAAGTTGAGTGACTCAGCTTCCAAGTCAGAATTAATAGATCCTACCATGTACAGACAGCTAATCGGTTCACTGATGTATCTAGTTAACACTAGATTAGATATCTGCTTTGCAGTGAGTGCTCTCAGTCAGTTTATGTGTGAACCGAGACAGGTACATTGGGTTGCTGTGAAGCATGTGCTAAGATATTTACATGGCACTGTGAAATATGGGCCGAGATATGCTTCTAGAAGTGACATGAGATTGTATGGATATATAGATTCAGATTGGGCAGGAAGTGTTGTGGACAGGAAGAGTGCCTCTGGGTGTTGCTTCGTTTGGGATCTGTAGTGATTTCCTAGTGCAGCAGGAAGCAACCCTAAGTAGCATTGAGCACTGCAGAAGCAAAGTATATTGCTGCAAGTGTGGCAACGCGAGAAGCAATATGGCTTCATAAGCTCTTTGCAGGATTTCCCAGGAAGACACTTGAGCCTACCGTGATTCACTATGACAATCAAAGTTGTGTGAAGCTTTCAGTGAACCCTGCATCTCATGACAGATCGAAGCATGTGGAAATCAAGTACCACTATATCAGAGATATGGTAAAGAGAGGAGCAGTTCAACTCCAATATATCTCGACAGATGAACAGATTGCAAACATTCTCACCAAGCCTCTTTCCAGAGTGAAGTTTGCGTACTTCCGTGAAAGAATTGGAGTATTGGAGAATGCTTCCCTCAGTGAGAGGGAGTGCTCATAGTCCAGGTAGGACTGTTGGAGTATTAAAAACCCCATTTATACCATTTTAGACTTAAGATATAATTCATTAATCATTTATGATTAATTTAAGTTTTGACTAGGTAACTTGGGCTAATTTTGTCTTTTAGTGGACCACTTGCCATACTAAGTCACTAGGGTGCACTTGAGGAGATTCTGGATAAGATTTCATTGGATTCTGTCTGATTTCTTTCCATTTCTGGTTTAGTAAGTGCTTTCCTGATTTAGACAACTTTATCCTGTTTTTTCTACTTTCTAGTGGAAAAGGTAAATCTAGTTGACTTAGAAACTCTTACCACTTGGACAATTCGACCTCCACATCTTTTCTTCTCTCCTAAAGCCATCATTACATTCCATTTATCTCACTCATGAGCTTCCATACCATATTTAGAAAATTCGTGAGCCTTTAGACTATTTTGGAAAGAGCTTTTGCCACCTAGGGTTTTTTTTGCCTTTAGTAAAGCCTTTTCTTTTTGTGCTTTTCAACTTGCCTCTAAGGCATTTGATTTTCTCCATGGAAGATGTATTATATATTATAAACATATTGATGAATAAGATACAAAGAGTTTTCCTCAAATTATCTTCTTTATTCTTCTTCTCTTATTCTCAAAAATATTCCATGTGAAGTTGTCTTATTGAATCTAGATCTAAGCCATTTAAAATCTCACATGGTATCAAAGCTAGTCTGATTCAAAACAATTTCCAGAGTGTTTTTTGTAAGGTATTGCCATCACCAGGAGCGCATCAGCATGGATCAAAATCAAGCTAAAGCTGTGATTCTCACTCCCTTCAACTGCTTTGACTGGAAGGCGCATATGATCATCCAGCTTCGAAGCAAAGGACTGTATAGAGTCACTATGGGGCTTGAAACGGAGCCAGGAGCTGTTTCACTAAAATCCAAATGGTTCGATAGGATTGATGAAACTTATGTGTTGCTTTGTCTCTCTGTATCTCCAGATATTCTATTCCATATTGATACTCTAATCAGTCCAAATCAAGTATGGACAAAGCTAGAGTCTCTCTTTCGAAAACAAGACGAGCTCAGAGGCCATTTATTGGAGATTGAGTTGATCTCACTTAGTCCAAGTAATTTCAATTCAATGGAAGAGTTCATCTCAAGATTCAAGAACCTAATGCTTCAACTCAAACAATGTGGCATAGATAAGAAGGATGAGCAGCTAATCCTTACCATTCTGTCAAAACTGAGTTCTGAATACTCAATATTTGTGTCTATTTTTCATACTAGACTTGCAGTTCCAGATTGGAAGATGCCAACCTTGGATGCATTCATTGATTTGCTCACTAAGGAGAAGGACAAGCTAGTTCAAATGAGGGCTCTAACACCCTCCAAGGACCTTGCACTTGTTGCTCATGGAGCAAACAGTTTCAAGAATGACAAATCCAAACAAAAGATGTTGTCAGATGAAGAGGACTCTGATGAAGATTCGAAATCCAAGAGGATGAAGAACAAGAAGGAGAAACCCAATTGTTCTTATTGCTGCAAGGGCACTCGTTCTGAGAAATCTTGTTTCAAAAAGAAATTGGACATCATTGCCAAGATGCTTGAAGATCATAACATAGATGTTCTTGATTTTGCAAGAAAAGAACAAGGCAAGCTTGTTGTAGAGCAAGAACACTGTCTCCAAGCCACTCACAAAGGTAATCATCCTTATGTCTCTGATTTTGATTCACATTCCGATATATCAGAATCAGAAACCTCCATCTCTTCCTTGGTACAATCTCTAGTCAGTTCACCCAAGTCTTCTCTCAAACCTAGTCATTTTCACTAGTTTCTGACTTGACTTTTGAAAGATCTTTCCACCTCCATTCAAAGATTTCATATTCTGATTTTGAAGATGATATCCAGTCTGATATGCAGGTCATGACACCTCCCACACCATTTTTCCAACCATTGGATGCACAACAGGCCCCACAACCCCCAAGTTCTCCAGTTAAGAAACCACACAATTCCATGGTTTCCTACAGTGTGTCACTTGTCTCTGTTGTTCTTATGTCTACCATATCTTTCATTGGTTGGACAACCATGTCTTTGGCCATCATTGGACTGATATTCCACATATCTGGACCTGATCCCATCACTCATGATTCAAAAGTCAAGTCCTCAAATCTTTTAGGCTCGCTCAACTATCAGGTTGACTTAGTTGCTCACTCTTTTCCTACTGAAACTCTATCCCATCATGGAAACTCTACACCCTTGTTGTTTGCTGCTCCACATGACTCAAATTCTGATATTTCAGAGCTGCAATGATCTCCTTTACAATATCAGAAAGGTTCTACATCAATTTGAGAAGAAGGTACAAGGATTAATGCACCACATTGCAGCAGCACAAGAAGTTGATCCTGTTGAGTCTATTGATGCTCTTTGGGAAGGATTTTTCACAGAACTTTTTTCCATCATTGATTATGTTTCCAGATCAGATCATATATGTTATAACAACAAGAAGAATTCATATGAATCTCCTCCATCATCAGAAGATGAGCTTCATGGAGCCTCTACACATGATTCTTGCCTACACCACATTGATGCACTAATGCATGATCACGACATTTACAATCTCTTCATCAAGCCTGTTACTCAGAAGCAACTCATTCAGCTCCTCCAAATGAAGAACAAGACAGTATGAAGACTTCCAGGCATGCCCATTTTTGAGGGAGGGTTTTGTTCCCATGAGGTTTTCCCTATTTCCTCGTTTAACATGGACTAGTAATTTTTGTATTGGGGTGACCATAAGCCTTGTTGCTTGGGCCCTATATTTCTGATATTTTTCTGATTTCCACCACATAAAATCAGGCTTAAGGGGGGGTGTTGGAGTATTAAAAAATTCATTTATACCATTTTAGACTTAGGATATAATTCATTAATCATTTATGATTAATTTCCTAATTTTTGACTAGGTAACTTGGGCCAATTTTGTCTTTTAGTGGACCACTTGCCATACTAAGTCACTAGGGCAAACTTAAGGAGATTTTGGATAAGATTTCATTGGATTTTGTCTGATTTCTTTCCATTTCTGGTTTAGTAAGTGCTTTCCTGATTTAGACACCTTTATCCTGTTTTTTCTACTTTCTAGTGGAAAAGGTAAAGCTAGTTGACTTATAAACTCTTACCAATTGGCCAATTCGACCTCCACATCTTGTATTCTCTCTTAAAGCCATCATTACATTCCATTTACCTCACTCATGAGCTGTCATACCATATTTAGCAAATTTGTGAGCCTTTAGACTGTTTTAGAAAGAGCTTTTGCCACCTAGGTTTTTTTTTGCCTTTATTAAACCTTTTTTTTGTGCTTTTCAACTTGCCTCTAAGGCATTCGATTTTCTCCATGGAAGATGTATTATATATTGTAAACATATTGATGAATAAGATACAACGAGTTTTCCTCAAATTATTTTCTTTATTCTTCTTCTCTTATTCTCAAAAATATTCCATGTGAAGTTGTCTTATTGAACCTAGATCTAAGCCATTTAAAATCTCACAAGGACAAGCGGTCCTTGTAGACCGACAATGAACTCTGTTAAGGACAAGCGGTCCTTTGTAGACCGTAAATGAACTCGGTCCAGTTAGGACAAGCGGTCCTTGTAGACCGATAATGAGTTCAGTCCAATTAGAACAGGTGGTCCTCGTAGACCGAAAAAGAGTTCAGTCCAGTTAGAACAGACGGTCCTCGTAGACTGACAAGGAGTTCAGTCCAGTTAGAACATGCGGTCCTCGTAGACCGACAAGGAGTTCAGTCCAGTTAGAACAGGCGGTCCTCGTAGACCATAATGAGCTTAGTCCAGTTAGGACTGTTGTTCCTGTGAGGAACCTTTTCTTTAGTATGGAGAGGACTCTTGTATAGAGTATATTTGATCCCTGTATGGGATATCATCCTATATTGACGATGTTGACCCTTTTTTATGATGAAGAGATGTACTAGTCCAGTTGTGACGATCAAAAGATGTACGAGTCCGGCCATGATGATGCCAAGATGTACTAGTCCAGTTGTGACGATCAGAAGATGTACGAGTCCAGCCATGATGATGCCATGATGATGCCAAGATGTACGAGTCCAGTTGTGATGACCAAATGATGCTTGATGAGTTCCAGCGTGATAATACCTCTCTAGCTAAGAGGGAGTGTTGTTGTTATAGCTATGTGAGGCATCCTCACTAACCCAGCCGACCTAAAGATGTAAAACAAACATTAAATGTATTTTTTATATAGCAAAAGGACAAGTTGGCCCAGTAAGGGAATTTTACAAAAAGTAATGTATAAATAGAAGTGTTGGCTCCCTCATTTTATCATTCAACTCAAGCAAGTTCGCTCAAGTGGAGTAGTTCGCATTTTCTGGGTGCTAGAAGACAAGTGTAGCTGATTTCTTGGGCATTGACTCATTTTGGACTTTTTATCTTCTTTGTACTAAATCTCAGAGTAAGAAAGGGTTGCTGGGTTTTTCCCGAGTTTGGGTTTTTCAGGGTAAAGTGTTGTATCTATTTTCTGTGCATAGTTGTTCTTTCAGTGATCCTTTTATTGCTTATATATATTATGCTGCTATAAGTAAAAGCATTAACAATTAGTAACCGAAAATTTCAGAATTCTGGAATTTTAGTGAGCAGACCATGTAAATGAATTTAGCAGTGAAATCTGAAATGTTTAGTTGCACAGAAAAATTTCCAAAATTATAACAGTTCTAATATGTTTTAAACCCTAAATCAACAAGAAAAGAAAGTGAAAATTCAGATTTATAACTCAGAATTATTTTAGAAAGTGTTTTCAATCATTAGATATGAATGCCCTTTAACTTCTTCCCAATAGATCTTCAACTAAGCTTGAAGGGGATCTCTCATAAATCCACTATGCCCTTGCAAATGAGAGCTCTCTTCCTTTTATCAAACTCTTCTTCAATCATTGTACAGTAACATAGAATTTGAAGGATTCCATATCCACTTTTTCCGTCAAGAAGTAATAATATAATAGCCCAAAACCCCAGGGCACTATTCTTGGAGGTTATAAATATATTTGACATGGTCAATTCACATGCCACTTGTCCTTCAACCACAAGTGCTCCTCTTGTCAAGGGTTTTGAGTGGGGAACCCTTGAGATGTGTGCTTAAAATGATGAGGCAATCTCCTTCAGTGATGCCTTGTGTGAGCCATAAACCAATCAAAGGAGAAGGGCCTTGAAACATGTGCAATCACGGTCAATGGTTGTTACAACAACCCCTCAATCTAAGGATGCCCTCCTTGAGAAGTTTCATTCCTTTGTCAGGATCATAATAAAAACGATTTCCTTTTCTCATATGTAGACCACTCCCTTTAATGTTGACCTTTTGACCTTGGAAAAATCAATGATGTGCCGCATGTCCTCATTTTAAAGTTTAGACAAGGCGCTCCTCTTCATGCCAACTCTTTGACCTTGAAGTTTGAACCAAGGGATTATGTCCCAAGTCGTCCTCCTTTTGGGTTTCCTTTACCTTGCAAAGATTTTTAAATGTAGAAATATGCCTCCAAATATGTGACCTTTGCCTAGGGATGTGTGGAAGCGTTACGGATCCACTTGACGCCTTTAAGCGTTAGCCTTGAATACCTTTTAATCTTGACTTCTGGGTCCAGTAGTGGGTCCAGTTTGACCTTATTACCAATTTCTCAACTTCTGTGCACTCAAGGCATATAATATTAAACTTTAAAGTATTCAGCTTGAGGTCTGTGATCAATAATGCAGAAAACAGTTTAGAGTAGGCTCAGGAATGTGACCGTACTCAGTGGAAATTGGACCACAGAAAACCTTCTATGCTGGGCACAAAATCACTTAAGAAGATACACGTTCAAAACCTGTATATGCTGATTTCATTAGCAGCAACAATTTTAATTAACAGCAACCAGATTATCTTCAAAAGATGGCCTCCCTTGGATAAAACCCAATCTGCAGCATTTCCAACAGCAGGCTGAAGCCAATCCAGTTCATCCTCTTCAACCCAATTTGTTGCGAGCTGAGAATCTGAGTCTCCAATCTGCTGATGAAATCAGTAATACAGTCTCCCGTATCAACATAAGAACAATCTCCACAAATAGGTAGTAGTTAACACAGGAAACAGATTGGTGAGAAGCCAGCAGACATACTTCCAAAAAGAGATGCCGAACATGGTCTCTCAGAGGGGCCCTTATCTGGAATTGAAACAACTTCCTTCAAACTGGCATATAATCCTTTACGAAACAAAGCAAGATAAATCTTATTTCCTACTTGTTCGCAAACTCCTGAAAATCACTATGCTAAAAGAATGGCCATGCATTTTAGGTGGTAAGAACTGGCTCCATTTGGGAACTTGCACACTGCTGCAGAGTGCAAGAAAACTCTAGAATTTCTATTGTACCTGCTAAAAACTGCCATAAAATGTGAGAAAGAGTGGCAGGATGGATCCAAACCTCACTTCTTGTAATCCCATTGCAAACAACCCAAGATGTTTTTGTCCAAGTTACAGAATTTTCAAAATGACTTTATAAAGAAGACATAAGTCAAAATGCCAAAGGGAACAGAGCAAACTGAAAACTAATGCTAGCAATATTGAGCTTATTCTTCCTAGCCTATTCTAACCATAGAAGATACATCACTAGGTGAAATAAAAAATTCAATGCAATCACTGTATCGTCTCATCAACATCATGATATCTTCCTTTGTGCTTGGTAACAAGCCAAAAGAAGGCTAAGTCAAGCATCCTGCAATCATAGGCTAGAATTTCAGCCACTGCATGGTTGAAAATGGAAGTGAACTCCTGAAGATGGAAGTGAACATCAAATTCATCAAAAAGTAAGCATGTACTGCTACACCGTTTCTCTATCCAATACTGGGTATGGCTAATATAACCTCTATCATCTGTGTATGGAACCCATCATCAAACCATGGATCACCTACATGATCCAACATCTGTCCTCCTTGGTTGCGATGGAAGTCATCTGTCATTCCCTCTAGCAACAAGGGTTTAGGCAGCTCCAGCAAATCTAAACAACTTTGCTGCTCCTTATCATTAATGTGCATGAAGCATGACATGAAAGAACAAATCTGGAAAAATATATCAGTTCATGATCTAGGGCTTGATGCTCTCATTTGGAAGGCTGGAAACTTCTGCAATATAACAAAGACTGACCATGCTGCTATCCCAGACATAGTGCAGCACCAAAGATGCATCTCTTTTCTGATTTTTCATACATGCATTGGTTAGGAGCTAAAGATATCAATGGCTAGAAATTTTCTGCAGATGTAATGTTATAAAAATGTTCATTATTTTGCAAGGAATCTTCCCCGTCGATGATGGGCACAAGGATGTTGATCAACAAATGAAAAGCATCACATACCTCAACATCTTTTAGTCATCCAAGATCATTGAATCTGAGATGTCTTCTCCAAACTCCCTCAAAGGGCTCTTAGTGTTGATTGGAAGTGGAGTGTGCCAATTCAGATTTTCCTCTATCATCACAATCTATCTCATAGATGGGATTTCAATGAAGAAACTACCAGTCCACAACCCATCTATGTAGCTCAATCACAAATAGAGTGGCCATATCATCATCCTCTTGGCTGCCATGTTGTTTATCACATGAGCTAGCGGAAGCACTTGCAAACTCTTCGTCCTCCAAGGGTTTCTCTACAAGATCTATCCCTTTCAACTCTTCAAAAATTCCATCATGCTTCTCTTCCCGTGGATCTGAAATATCATGCAAGTGGCTCTGGGATGAAAGAGAAAGTTGGTCTGTGAAGGACTCATGCACGTCATGTGGTTCTTTTACTAGATCTTCAATTTGTTCTTCATCTTCATAGCTAACATCCCAATGCTTGTGAAATTCTTTGATCAAACCTGCAAGTGAAGATATCTCTCCTAAACTACCATCATAACACCAATTTGATGCATCATATTTTAAGGGTCATACAAACATTTTTATCATGACATCCTCATGGACCACATTGAAGCTTTCAATGAACAATTAAAGATGTTAACTTGTAGTGTAGCTGAGTCAATCTGTCCCAAGAACTTTGGGATGTGTTTGTCCCAATCTGGATCAAAGAATTGATTTAGATACCCTAGGATACCTAAGAGATCTAATGGATTGAATCTTGATCCAATCTTTCATCAATGATTCTTCTAAAAATGCCATACTTCAAATTTTCAATATGGCAAGTTGATATGAAATTCACAAAAGCATATAACCATCATACATCATTTCAATATCAATGGAGTCGTTGGGCGAGTCTTAAAATGCCTTCAAATCTGCTAGATGTTCTCAACTCTACAAACAGCAAGTTACTTCAAAATTTTCTGAAACAGGGCTTTGTTCCTTTGTGGGGTTGCTAGATGAAAAAGATCTTCAAAGGAATGCCCTCATCAAATAATTGTAGCCAAATTATTGAATCTTAGGAACTGGACTTGTCCCTGTCAAGAGTGCCAAAATGTTACCTCCCAAACCTGCACTTAATGTTATAAATCCCTGAAATCAAGTACAACCCTCTGGGGAACTTAAAATGACTGTCCAATGTCACCACAACAACACCGTTTCCAGTTCCCTCTTTAGACCAGCTCTCCTCCAGCACAAGTGGGGTATACCTAGAAAAGGTGGATAAACTTTCGAAATAAATGGGATGGTGGATCCAGACTAGTGCCTATCAATTGTGTGATGGAGTCAAGATTACATTCAAGAGGGTTCAAACAATATGGGGAAGGCATAAGGTTGTTACAAACGTGCTCAAACTAACCAAATGAACTTCTTTAAAATGCATAAATTAAATTAAGTGCCCTTCCAAAGGTGCACCTTTTCAACAATCACAATTTCTCGGTAATGATGTGCAACCATTGAACAATAGAAGACAGTGACATCCTTTCAGAGCATAGAAACGACAATAACACCGGAATTTGACAAAACAAGTCACAAGGAGGGTTTTGCCTCAACCATATTCCTTCTTGGAGAAAAAATGTCCTTCAAAAGATCATTACAGCAGATTTGCAAGAGTAATCTCAGCAACCAAATTATACAAATAATTAGTTCAACTTAATATAGATTCACATATTTCTACAATTTAACAGTATAATTAAATCACTGAAATCTGCTCACGCAACCTGATACTCATCAAACACAACTTCATTACTCCAGCCCACTACATGCAACATTGCATGAAAGTGAGAAGGAACAACAAAAGAAAGAGGAAAAACCCAAGACTTAATGTTTAAGATATAAGTGAATGTGCATGTATATTAAAATTGAAATCTGTCTTGTTCTTTTTCTCCTTTCTGTTGTTCAAACCAACCAAGTTTGCCAGTTTTGGTCCTCCCTTAATTTATTGAGTGTGGCTAACCTAGTTAAAAGAAGCATGGCTTTTGTCCACTAATAGCTTCTTTCATGTTAGACACCATTTAAATGGAGGTGTCATCTAATATATTGTTTTTCATTTTGTTTGTAATTGCAGTTATTTGATGCTGACAAATCAAACAACATATGAACTTATTAGAAGGCGACGGATTCATTATCTAAGGTATTTATACTTTCTACATGGTTTTCCTGTGTTGAACTATAATGGGAAGTCTCTTGTTGTGATTGTCTTTTGAATTTGAAAAAAGAATTTACCATGGTGAATCGTGATTACTGACGTTTTCACTGGCATGTCTTCCAGGGGCATACCGAATAATGTCCATCCCTTTAGTAAGGGCGTGTTGAGAAATATCTATTTTTTCTGCTGGTCTCGTGACGATTTTGATGCTCTCGATTCTTTGCCTACAAGAGAAGAGTTAGAAGCAAAAGCAAGGCCCTACACATTACACGATCTCTTGACCTGTCGTTGTTGCTAAAGATGGAGCATGTAAATCAGATTCACATATAACTCAAAAAGTGGCTCAAGCATTGAAAGCTGTCAGATAATTCAAATGCCCTTAAAGAGACTGCTCGCTCCTGCAAAAACACAGGCTGTATATTAGGAACAGGCTATGAGTACAATAGCAATTGTCTTGAAGGAGGGAATCAACAACTACAACTAAATTGAGGGAATGCGGATTTTTTTAGTGTTTTTTTAGGAGGGGTTATTCTTTTTTTGTATTTGCCCAAAAGCGGTGCTGAGTGGAATGTAATTTCAACATTAGATTTTGGCCCAGGATTTTTAACCGACACATCTTATTCTGTTTGATTATTATTTTATTTTTTGTGAAATGTCTACCTTGCCGTACGTTTGAGAGAATATAATGGCTCTCCTATCAACAAGTACTTCAATATTGTATCAGAACTCAGTAATTGGGCAATGGAAATTGAAATTTGTCATTTGAGCTTTGATCAACCTTTGCTTCTGTTGCATGAACCTTCCCATTGGTTGAACACTTTCTCATTATACTTTGCATGGATAAGATGTTTCTAGATCAGTGAGTACAGCTTATTCATCGTTTCAACAGGTTGCTGGCGTTGTTGTATTTATATTAAGGCTCTGTATATGTATCCAACAAATCCATTGCTTGGAATTCTTGTAGATGGGATTAAAATTATGATAAATATAATTTTATCATGCTATTCATCTCAAGATATTGCTTTCCCATTTCCATCATTGTTACATATTTAACTATGTTGCACTCCCCTCAGGGACGTGGGGTAGCCTCAGGGACGTGGGGACGAGTTTCCAGGGCCAGCTGGAGCGCACTCCAAATTTTGCAGGGTATGACAATTTTATATATATATATATATATAATTCACCATAAGCACGGATGAAAAATATTCAAAAATTAAACATTGAAATATAAATGAGAACTAATATGAAATTCAAATTTAAAAAAAAATTATTGTCCAATCATCATTTATATATATAATTCACCATAAGCATGGATGAAAAATATTCAAAAATTAAACATTGAAATATAAATGAGAACTAATGTGAAATTCAAATTTAAAAAAAAAAATATTGTCCAATCATCATTTTTTATTAGAAATTTAGAACCATTACAAAACAGTAAATCTAATCATCATTATTCACATTAAAATTTAAATGGTTAATTATTAATCAATAACTTAACAAGTTAAAAGTTCAATTTTAAAGTCTTATACAAGTTAACTAAGAAAAGAAACTACTACTAGTTTAGTACAAGTTAATCAAGAAACTATTACTACTTTACTACTAATTAGATTCTTAAAAAGTTCTAAAATTTGAGGTTACAATAATACCAAAATGAAAATTCAAAACAACGAAAAATTTTCAACATTGTATATATATGATGTGGAAATTTGGGAAAAATTAAAGATGATTAAGTCATTAAAATTTTAAATTCATATGTAAAATGAAGAGATTGTAAAAGCATGGATGATAGTCCTATTTATGCACAACCTAGCGGCCTCTTGATTAGCAATAAAAAACCACTAACCCAACACAACTATCGGATTCCCCTCCCAACTTGTCACTACCGAAGATGAATCCTTCTTTTAGGCTTTCTAGACCTACAAGCAAGTGAACCTAAACTAACCAAGGAAGAGACCTTAACCAGATTTTGCTTGATACCACCCAACCAACCTTAGTTGTCTCAAGTAGTTGTCTAGTTATATTTTTGAAATGAAGGTGTATCCTAACTAAGTTAAAGGGTTGAGAACAAGACATACTTTAGGCTAAAGGTAGTTAAGATACTTGCAATATTAAAGTTTAGATACCACACCAATTTAACCAATGGGCAATTCAAGGGGACACAATGATAGAAATATAACTAGTTACCATGAAAATAAAATGACATGATATATTAAATTATAGCTCATAAACATATCAATTAAACCACATTTAATCATGAATAACTATCCCCAAAATTAAATGGCTCAAGTCAATCAAGGGAGTGTCATGCTACTGTAGCTCTTCAATGTACCTTTGAGGTTCATGAAGAGTAATCTTCTCGAATGTTGTTTTCATTGCATTACAATAACAAGGCAATGGAATGGTGGTTTCAGGATACCTAGGGGAACTTCCGATATACTTAAGCTACGTGGAAGTAAATTTGTGTTCAAGTCTTGTCTAATGCAATAGTACTCAAAGGGGGTATTAAAAAGAGTTATAGTGATGGCGACACTTCACTAATGAATGGAACAACATGCACTTAAGAATATATTATATTCACATTTAATAATGGTATCCCCCAACCATAGATTTACAAGACCTAACAATAGATCCTTGTTGCTAAAGTTACAGAGGCTGAAACAAGTCTACTACCCATTGTTAAATGTTCCCAAATATAAACAATATTGAGCTATTATGAATCACCACATGTCATATAAACCAAATTACCGTAACATATGGAATATAACTTTCAAGCATAAAATAACATTAGCATATATTAAATGCCCCAATGAAGTGCGAATTGCCAATATGTATCGATATACTTGAACTAATGAAAAATTTATGTTATGGAACACCAACCAATAAGATTAATGTAAAATTATAGAAGCACAAGTTGATCTTAGGAGGAAAATCTCCTTGGAGTTTTCCTTTAGGATTTCTTTCCTTGTGAGAGGATAGGTTGGCCTTGAGCAAAGATAAGTTTGCTAAAGGTCAAAGCCCTCTTCACTAGGATAGCAGAAATTTAGTATTGAATTTATTAAGTTTCCAGCAATACTAAACATGTATTTAATCGTGAAACATAGCAATGGAAAATATACCCAAATATGCAATGCTAGATTAGAGTTCATTAGATTGTTCAACACATTAATGGTTGCCGTAATTTAAGATCTGCAATATGTATGAACATAGCAACAAGCTAAAAGAGCTAGTATGGCTGAAAATGAAAGTACAAATCAATTACTAGCTAGGTACTAAGCAAACCAAATAATAAAATTGCCCAAGAATGCAACTAACCACTAAATCAATGAATTAAAATCTGAAAATTAGTAGGATATTGAGTGATTATGTCTTAAGTTCTTTGTTAATATAGTCTTAAGATGTGCTCAAGGAAGGGAGAGCGATTTGTTTCCCAATTAGGTTCTTAGGGTGTTATAAATCAAGGCTGACATGTACCTAAAAAACAGATATTTAGTAGCAAAAATCATAGTGTAAGAACACTGGAATAAACACAAAATGATTAGACAAAGTACCTTAAATGGAAATCAAAATTTGGGCATAGAGTTGGGAAGCCTCCCAATTGATGGCTATGTAATCTTCAAGAGAGACTGGAGATCAAGACAATCCCCCACCTTTGCTGGCCAAAAATAAAATAAAATATTCACCCCAATTCTTGGTGGGAACTTGAAAAGAACAAGGAGGACAAAGCAATCCAAATCCTAAACTTGGTATGCATCAAGGATGTTAGTAAATGATCAAATATGATTAAAGGGTGATCCCATGAAGATAGGTAACACTTTTTGGTAAGTCGCGAAGTTGGATTGCCCCAAAAGATAGCTCGATCGAGGTAATTTGAAGCCTCGATCAAGCTTCCAAAAGCTTGGTCGAGGGATTAATAGCTCGACCAAGGGAATTGTCAACATAAAACAATATAAAACAGACAATCCATAGGCCCATGGGCTGTTTGTCCATTTCAACCCTTGACTGAGACATAGAAAGCGACCCGCAAACAAACTGACGACCACAACCAACTAAACAACAATAACCCACCCACAACAACGACCTTAACACCTTCAAATGGCATTCAAACTGAGAGGTAAGCTATAGACTTAAACATAAAATTTTAATTTTATAATTGTATTTAATTAATTTTTAAATTTTCAATTGTAATTTTAATTAATTTTTTTATCAAACAACAACGTTTATGCCACCAGTTTTATTTTCAAAAGGGTATCGGCAAGTAAAAATGTTGTCATATTTTTTCCAATCCTCCGATAATGCATGGAGAATTGAAAAAAAATCCAATACACATACAAATGAAAATAAAACCAACAACATAAACGTTGTCGGTTTTTTTTCAATGAATTGTATGATAATCTAAAATTAAAATTAAAAATTTAATTAAAATTAGTTTATTTTCAATTTCATGAAACCCTAAACCCGCAACATTTATGCTGCCGATTTCATTTTCAAGTATGTATGGCCAAGCAGAAACGTTGGCAGATTTTTTTCAACCCTCCGACAATGTATGAAGGATTGAAAAAAAACCATAACATACACAATTGGACGACACTTATGACCCTAGAAACATTATATACTTGTAAACCATTAAGCCTTACAATAGACTACCATTTAGCCAAATGAATGCCAATTACATTGCCAAATTCACTAGTGAGTTATACCCTTATAAAAACATAACAATAAAAAATGCTTGAAAAGTTGGTCAATGTAGGGTTTTGTCTAAAAAACCCTCACTCTCTTTAATACCATATTATTTTAGAAACACATTATTCTTTACCAATAATATTAGTATTTGATGTTCTCAAACAAGAACATTCTCCTTTACATGGATGGATATGTAACTCTACCCCTTCAAATGTCACATATTGACTATATATTTTCCTCTCTCTTTAATATCGTCATTTACCTATGGTGTTATCCAATTTTGAAAAATAACTATTATTGGGTGGTGTTGAGGTCCATGTCATT
Source organism: Larix kaempferi (assembly GCA_027924585.1). Classification (NCBI taxonomy): domain Eukaryota; kingdom Viridiplantae; phylum Streptophyta; class Pinopsida; order Pinales; family Pinaceae; genus Larix; species Larix kaempferi. Next base: position 2,731,010 of record BSBM01000003.1, on the reverse strand, counting down.
GAGGATGCAGCCCTTGACATCCAACACCTTAAGTGCAGTCCTATGGACTCTGTATAGTCTATGGTTTAAAATGTTACCTTATCTATGAACCTACCGATACAATAGTTCTCCATTACAAATAAATAAAGATCCCTTCTTCCCCTATACTTCTAATGATGCTTCATTTTCATATAGGCTTCATAGGTTGACTTATCTCATATTTATTGAGGAAGCATTTATTTTCTTCAATAGATCAATTACGTATTTGCATGCAAAAATATTCAGGAAAAGAAGCTGAAATTATACATGAACAACCAACTACATATTTGCATACAAAAGTATCCAGGGAAAGAAGCTAAAAGTATACCTAAACACCTTGATCTCTATTTGAGATCTTGTTTATTCGAGAAATGTTAAAATAGATTCAACATTGTAATTGTAGTTCAATCTTATTCAACATAATTATCCTCTTTAACATAATTAATATAATTGGATTAATTAACACAATTAACACATTTAGGATAGATTTGGAAGGCAATATCTAGTGTTGCATTTTGTGTCCTCATACTTTATTGATAGTGTGTACAAATCTTATATGTTTTCCTTCTCCATAAATGGTTAGTGTGGATATGAAAGGTCATCACAAAGCTACTTTCTAGTCCTTCCTATTCGTGTATGAATTTTTAACATGTGTGGAATACCTTTAATGACATTTGTGAATAACATAAATCGCTTTCATATATTTTCTACTCCAAAGGAATTTGATGCACAACTTTATGAATTTCCAAATAAACTTCCTTAACATATATTAACATAATTTCCAAATGAAATCGCTTAACATATATATATTATATATATTAACATATTTGTTAAATATATACATTAATATATTTAACATATATGTCAAATATATTAATTATTAATATATGTAATATCAATATATGTTAATATATTTAACCTAATTTCCAAATGAAATCACTTAACATATATATGTTATATATATTAACATATTTGTTAAATATATACATTAATATATTTAACATAAATGTTAATATATGTTAAATATATTAATTGTTAATATATCTCAGGTCGCGAAAATTCCTTATAATTTTTTTTGTATGATTGTTAATTCTCGAATATGAGATTTAATCTACAAGAACCTAATTAAGACAATCCTTTAGTTAATTACATTAAATACATTCCTTGCTCCAAATGCATGAACACTTCTATTATATTGGCCTATACATATAATTATATATATAACATTACTAAACTGATCTCAACATCCATCAACATGTTTTATGCATAATATTACCCATTTATTTAGTAGGCTTAGGTTCACCAGCCACGGGTAATTACTCATGATCTAAGAGGTTGTTATAAAATTTTGATTCACTTCCTTTAATCCCAATATAACATATTTGTTCTCACAGTTGTTTTAATTCTAAGGTAATATAATTACACCATAGGCGTTTCACCAATGAGAAGCATGAGCATCCACGTCAGATAGATTCCTCGCTTATAGAGTGAATGGAATCTTGCCACGTGTTTTTCGCTTTGGCCCTAGAGATTTCTGATTATTACGGCTTTTTCTGCAGGATAATTCATATTTTATCTTCAGTCGTCCTTGTCGATGTTCAGGCCCAACCAAAGCACCTTGCCTTCCTAGTTATTGCACGTGGTGGTTATTGCAGGAGAACTCTTCCAGCGTGTTCCAAGCGCTGGGAGAGCGGCATTGCCTTCCTGGTTATTGCACGACTTTATAGAGCTTATGGCGATTCGCGTCAAGGGTTGAAATTGGCCACGCTGACCAGATCACGCCAACCGTATCGTTGAAATTATTTGAATTACTTTTCCCCTTTCACGCAGACCCTCGACCGTGTCGCAGCGATTTGGAGACTTCACGTTTTCCCGGCCGATTGACGGTGACCGCTGCACCGTTTCATAGTTTTTTTGTTTATTTGAGTTTCTTTGGCCCTTTTACGCCGACCGTCGACTATCGACCGTGCCGCAGGTTTTGGCGAGTTCACACCGACCGCTTTGGCTAGTGTCGGCACAAATGGGCAAAGTTCACCGACACTTACATTGATTATAAAATATATATATATATAAAGGTAATTTATCACCATCCACTTTTTAGACAATTTCAAACTTGATGATCGCAGTATATATGGTCGACAAAATAAGGCTCGGTCTCCTATTTCTTTATTTCTCGTAACTGTTGAAGTCGACGAACTAACTACCAAATCACCAATCGGTTAAATAGAAAGTGTCGGAATAGCAAGTTGACAAGCAATTTTGATGGTCATTTTGCATCAGTGGTGTTTAACCAATGGTTCCATTATTCTCCCACGTTGAGCAGCAACCCCAGCTTCAACAGAAGTAAAATGAGGTGGACCAAATGTGTAACTCGTCGAAGGTCGACCAAATGTGTAACTCGTCGAAGGTCAACCAAATTTTAAATCAACCCTATGTGTCGACCATACCAAGGCTTTCAAGATGAAGGTTTCGAGGTCACAACGCGTCGACCGATTTTGCTCGACACCCGTGGATGGATTTCCTTATATTTGGTCGACTACCTGTCGATTGCTTTCAACAAAAAAAATGAGATTCACTACTCGTCCTGCTTCTAGTTGCTCAACATGTGGACTTTTTAATTAATTGCTTCAGCTATGAGTGGACGTAGCAAACAATAGGAGAGATTATATAGTGAATGAACTTCAACCCATTTCGGTACATATATCGCCGTCGGTATAAATTGGCACATGTCGCCGAACAATTCGCTAAAAGTGTTAGAGTCACAGGGAAACGGTCGCTACCAATACCTGTCGGCGCACAAATACAACCAAACTCATCATCATTTGGGTTGATGCAGTGTATGTAGGCAGTGCAATTATGCATGGAAAAACCTTACGAGATCTACATTTTTTATTATAAACTTGAGCATTCAATGACGGATTGGACATGAACATTTATTTCTTTGGGTTTAATCCATCACGAAGTTATGAACTTTGGTTCAGTAGTACCGATTTGTTTCTATTGACGTATATCTAGATTTGACGGATTGGACCTCCTGGACATTCTATCTTGTGGAGATAGGAGAACAAATTTCCATGGAACAATGGTTAAATGTCTCTGACCGTTTTGCTGCAAGTGTTAGAGTCACAGTGAAACGGTCGCTACCAATACCTGTCGGCGCACAAATACAATCAAACTCAACAACATTTGGGTTGATGCATTGTAATCAAGCGGTGCATCTCTACATGGCAAAAGATTGTGAGATCTACATTTTTTATTATAATCTTGAGCATTCAATGACGGATTGGACATTGAACAACCTTCCATAAGGTTACCCACTTGAACATTGATTTCTTTGGGTTTAATCCATCACGAATTTATGAAGTTTGGTTCAGTAGTACCGATCTCTGCCTATCGACATATATCAGGATTTGATGGATTGGACCTCCTAGACATTCTATCTTGTGGATATAGGGGAACATATTTCAATGCAACAATGGTTAAATGTGCTCAAACACCGGTGCACCACCTTTACTCTTAATCATTTATAAAATTCGATGGTTAAAGCCTCTGTGATTGTTTTGTTGTTTGCTAATGTTATTGTGACATCATCTCAGTTTTTTCCTCAGCATTCGAATCGCCATCAATTTGTTCCTCTTTCACAGAGCAGCGACCCTCTTGAGGAGCCAAAGGCTCTTGTTTTCTATTAAAAAACAAGGTTCTCCTCTAAAACCAAACTCATATTTCTTGTTATAATTACCCTGTTCCTGTTTAATATTTACAAATAAGGTTTTGCTGTATTTTGGGGTGTTTTTTGTTGGAAACTAGAGTCTGTTTTCTATCAGTGCACTGTCATTTATTTACTCGTATTACTTGTATGTTTAATCTTTAAACTTAGTATTTGATCATGTATGTGATTTATTTACTGGTTTCAGATGAAAGGGTGCATGACTGGTATATATTAATTTCCTTGTGTTTACCAATATATGTTTTCTACTAACTTGGGCAGATAGTTTGCACCTCTACAGTTTTTGTATCCTAGAAAAGTTAAGACTTCGAGAAAAATAATCTTTAATTTAGGCATCCGGTATATGAACAATCCTATCTTGTTCTCACTGTTCCTGTTTAATATTTAAAAACAACGTTCTCATAGGAAATTTAAAAATAAGGTTCTCAAAATAACTTATTACAAGTATTCACGGAGCCGACCAAAACCAAGTGTGCCTTTGGGGTTTAGAAAGTGGGATATTTGGGTCATATTGAATCTCATTAAGACATCAAAGTGGACCTTAACAAAATTAAAGTTATCATGGAATGGAGAATTCCTAAAATCTTGAAGAATATTAGAGGGTTCTTAGGATTGACAGGCTACTACCACATGTTTGTCAAGAATTATGGTCGAATAACAACACCTCTATTGAGGTTATTGAAAAATGAGGCACTCTCTTGGACTCAAGAAGAAACCAAAGATTTTGAAAAACTTAAAGTAGCCATGCATACAACTTCTGTATTAACCATGCTTGAATTCACAAAAACCTTTATCATGGAACGTGATACCTCAGGACATGGCATTGTTGCAGTTTTAATGCAAGAAGGAAGGCCCCTTGCCTTTGAAATCTACCAAATTAAAGGAAAAAACTTACACAAACCAATTTATGAAAAGGAAATGTTGGCCATACTACATGCAATTAACAAATGGTGCCCTTACCAAATAGGAAGGCACTTCAAGGTAAAAACATATCATGACAACCTTAAGTAATTCTTGGAAAAATATTATCTTTAGAATGTAAACAAAAATGGGTTACAAAGATGCTAGGTTATGACTTTTAAATTATCTATGAAAAATGAAAACAAATGTGGTAGTACATGCACTTTCAAGAAAAGAAGATGAAACATAGGGCTTACTTTGTGTTATTTCTATTATGCAATATGATTGGGTGGAAGAAGCGGACAAAATGCAAACATGATTGCAAGGCATGCCAGATAATTCAACAACTACAAGAGGAACTTAGTTCATTAGATTAATTTTTGTGGAAGAATGATTCACTACAGCACTAGTATTGTCTATATTCATGTAAGAATTCTCAACTCAAATAGAAGGTCCTTTTGGAATTGCACACTTCTCGTATAGGAGAACATTCAATGTTCTTAACTTACCACAAGATCAAGAAGCATTCTTCCTGGGAAGGTATTAAAACTGATGTATAAAATTTTGTGGAAGAATGTTTGGTTTGCTAACAAAGTAAGGGAGAGACCATTAAGACACGAGCTCTTCTACAACCATTAGCCATACCAAGTCAGTGTAGGGAAGAGGTCTCAATGGATTTTATCACAAGTCTACCAAATTCAAAAGGAAAGATTATCATCGTGGAAGTAGTGGATTGACTCACAAAGTATGCCCATTTCTACTCTCTTACTCATCCTTTTAAAGCAAGTACAATAGCTACAATAGTCATGGAAACAATTCAAAAGCTATATGGAATCTCCAATATTATTGAAAGTGATAAAGATACGATTTTCATTGGTATTTTTTTGTGGAAGATATTTTCTTGTTTGGGCACTCAATTGGCTCACAGTTCTTCTTACCATCCTCGATCTAATGGACAAATTGAGATTGTAAATAAATGCCTACAAGGGTACCTTTGTTACATTACAACTAATAAACAAATGCATTGGGTCAAGTGGTTTCCCTTAGCAGAGTGGTGTCACAAGAAATCTTTCCATACTTCATAAAAATGTCATCATTTATGGAACTTTATGGCTATCATCTTCCTTCCATCACATCATCCTTGAAAGAGAAAGCTAAGGTTCAAGCAGTGGAAGATCACATAGAGCACCAACAAGAGGTTCTCTAACTATTGAAATATAACTTGGCTATAGACAAAATAGGATGAAACAACAAGCATATCAACATTGTAGTGAAGGGAAATTTGAAGTAGGGGATTCAGTCTTTTTGAGGCTACAACCTTACAAACAGATGTCCCTTTGTTACAACTGAATCCAGTTTAATGAAGAGAATCTATCTTCATGTAATAATAATATATCAATAAATGTTGAATGAATAGATGGTGATTTACAATTGACGGCCCACCTTTAAATATGGCTTAGGCACCTATTTGAGGAGTCACATCCTCTTATATTAACTATATTTAATATTTATTGATTATTATTAATTTGGATTTTTATTAATTATTTAATATTTGTAACATTGTCGCCCCCTTTAAGGGAAGCTTTGTCCTCAAAGTTGATTGTGTTGATGTCAATATTATTCTATATTTGCAATGAAGCCCTGACTTGATATGTGTAGTCTGGATCGGTTCCTTTCTCTTGATATGGGCCTGGACCTTGTATAGTAATCCTTTTAGTTTCTAACTCCTTTTAACCTGTAATTACTTGCTTCCCATATCGTCTTTTGGATTCCATTTATGAGCAAATGTGGATATTTATTACCACAACATTGCTCAATCATAAACAACGAGTTTGCAATATTACCCAATTGATTAATTGATGTAGATTTGAATGTATGTATCTTTCCATATCGAGGCCATACTTTTTTGTTATTCATCGAAATGAAAATTTGGGGAAGACTATAAATTTTCATGTCTACAATTAAGTATATCCTACAATTTTTTGGTATAGGTTTGGTTATGCCACCAATCCATAACCAATTGATTGTTGCAATTATTGGGATCCTTGTGAATTGCGCACTATTAAGATGTCGAAGATCTCTCATCATGGACTTCCAAAAGTGAATCCAATTATATTACTTCCACTGTTTGCATGTGTTGTGGATCCAACTTTGGATGTTATAATAATGGAGGTATGTTTAAAATATAATCTTTGATCTTGGAAATCGTAGCGATGGTCATACTTAAGTGCTTGGATTTTGAAAATACCAGGGTGAGCTTTCTTCATTTCATCAAGCAATATTATTGCAAATGGATTCCATCTTATAGCCTCAGTGAGTGTGCACTTTAATTCTAACAATTTCAAATATATGTGGTGGTTGTCACAGAAAATACGCACATCTAAACTAACGTAAATCTGATAAAAAATATCTTGGTCGTGTACTAGTTTTCTCTGAATCGTAGCCTCCACGACTTCTTCATCGAGAGGAATTTTAAGAGCCTTAATTCTTGATTTATACATGACTGCATCTAAAGCTTCAATTCTGGAGCAACATAAATGTTTTCCATCTGTAGTAACTTGCTTAATAGGACATCCTGAACATGTGGATGCAATAACTATGTCATGGGGTTCAACAACAATAAACCCACTATCATTTTCATGATCATTTGGAATGTAAGCAACAATTGGCAAGGACACTTCCACATAACTATCTACATTTGTGTTTGTAGAACCATCATCAATCTTTCCAACCTATTTAAGTAGATATTGATTGCTTCCATGCCTTCCAACTTCAACAATCAGACCAATAGATTTATCTAGAAAAATTGGTTGAGAACAATGTGCAAGTGTTTTTTCATGCTCCTCATTTTCTCCAAACACGGTATTACCATTTTTTCCATCATGATGCTCAATAGGAACAATTTGGGTTGCATATGGCATGCCAATACTAACTATAGAGCCATAATCTGCAACATCATAATCCATAATTGGTGGATGTTTATCTAATGTAGACACATGCTCTATCACCCTGTTGTTATTGTCTTTCTCTTTAGTCTCTATCATGGGTTCCCTTATTTTATCTTCCTCATCTTCTATGCATATGTCTTCTTTTAGATGCTTATCAGGAACACTATCTTGAATCTCATCCAGGTCATCTCTACCCGTTCCAATTCCATGGGAGACATAGGCTTTAAATATTTTCTCCTCAAAATTGTCATCGTCATCACTGAGAGGGAGCCAATCTTTTGGATACGACTATCATCGAGGTCATCTATACTCGTTCCAATTTCGTGGGATACATAGGTTTTAAATCTTTTCTCCTAAAAAATATCATTGTCGTCACCGAGAGCGGGTGGATTTGGAGATACTTTAGATGGAGATGATGTCATGGCGGATGGAACAGGTGATGTAGCTGTGGAGAATGATCTTTCAAAATTTGTAACCAAAGCTACTGCTTTGTCTACCTGCTCTCGAACTTCTTTAGTTTCTTGGTTGGGCTTGAATTTAAAAGTTGAGTCTACCTCTTTAGTGTCTTCTTTTACTTGACTATCATAGACATCTTGGTTTCCTTTACATGTTTTTGCTTTTGTAAATAAGTAAGGAACAACTATATTAAGATAAAGGACAGAAAATACAAGGGTCCTGTTGATGCCCCTGAAATCGCAGCACCAACAGTTGGGGATTCTCCCCGGTAAGCAAGCCCAATTAGATCGCTCACCGTTTGGTGTGAGGGAATCCGTCCGATTAACAGTCCGGCTACCATGTGTGTGGTTGTTTAAATATTTTACCAGTTACGGCCTACTTCACCGTTTATGTATTTTATATTTTATTATGAGATGCAAGTGCCCTAATTAAATGCATATAATTGACAGGAAGCAACCACACTAGCGATGCGCAGGTTCTTACCTCTCGTCTTACCGTTTGTGCCTTATCAATTACCTATTTATTCCTATTCTAAATTAATCTAATCTAACTATCATATCCTGCAGGGAGCAAGATTGAATTAAGAGTAATAAACTAGAAATGCTCATAAAAGTCTCACAGATAGCCGTTTCAACACATTAATCACATTCACAACAGAAGGAATATCAAAGATAGTTATGATATGATAAAGCACATTATTACTCATTTAGCACATAAAAAATTCCACAGAAAGCAAAATCATTCATCACCATGAAGTAATTCAAGAAAGTTACAACGATTTCACAATATGAGTTATAAATGCAATAAGAAGTAGTTCCATTCACATTCCACCAATTCCATGCAAAATCTCTGCACCAGCTTTTCCCAAGCAACAGATCCTTCTTTATTAAGCAAAAAAATAGTTCTCATACAAAAATAGTCCAACTCTATTGTACCTGCCAAAAGTCCTTCTCTATTCTCTTCCTCTACTTATCTTTACAAAATTTTATCTTCTAGTTCCTCTTCATCTGCCCTAGCCCTAAGATTCCCAAAATTTTGTCTTATAGTGCTTACATCAGAAAATATAAAAAATATTTACAAATTCGAATTTATGTGGACCTAGCTAAACTAGAAGCATATCCCCCCCACGCATTAGCTCCTTCAATAATGATATTAAGCCTGTTGGGTTTCAATACTTGTAAAGAGGCTTGATGATATGACAATTGAGTCTCAACGTGCGCCCTCCCTGCTTCTGTTGCTGTGCAACTATCTTCCAGGAAATATGCATGTATAGATGCTTGCCCTACAAAATGGTGGATGTCTTCCTTAGTGAGAACATTCAGCTTTCTGATGTATTCTAACTACCCTTGTAATCCACTCTGCATCTATGTCAAGCGTAGATCTTTTGAAGGAAGTTCGTTCATTGGCAGGAGCAAAGAGAGATGACACTTCTCATTAACTTGTTGGAGTTTCCCATAAAAATCCTGACACTTCTGAATAGTCTTTAGGATGTCATTATTCAGTTTGATGGAAGCCCTCCTGCAAAATTCTAAAAGTTCCATTTCTGACTTTAAATCTGTTGTTGTCTTAGGAAGCAAGTTGTCAGGCTATTCCAAGTTTGTCTCTCTCCAGACCATTTGGCTTTTGATATTTTCTGCAACATCACACTGCTTTTGCCTGACTGCCTATGGTTCAACATATATCTCGTCCATTCTCACCATCATTAGCTTCATCTTATATACCTTCTCTATGAGAATCATCTGAGAATGATATATTTGTTCTTGGATTTTACAGGCTTGATCACAGAACGAAGATATATCTAGCTTTCTTTTGTCCGCCAACTCCAGTTGTCCTATTAAATATTCTTTCTCCCTTTCCAATTCTTCTACCTCAGCTTTTAATCCTTCAACCTGTTGGTTGGCAGTAGACTCGTTTCATTCTAGCTGAGTAGTCTGAGCTTCGAGGTCATTCTTATCACCTTCCAATATCATTAACTATACAGTTAATGCCTCCTTTTCTTCATCTACGCTCTGGTATTCATTCATTATCCTTTCTTTCTCGGACAGCAGGGCGTCAAGTTTCCTTTTCCATTCTATCCCTTATGCTCGCTCCTTCACCAGATTACCCTTTAATTTAACCACCTTCCCTTTGCTTCGCTCAATATCATTCATCAACTTGTTAATATTATCTTCATTTGCTTGAACAGAAACTACATTAACAGATGCCATGAATTTGGGGTCTTTGTGTGTACCCTCCAGGATGGTTTTCTCTTGTACAGTGACGATATCTGGCTTGGAGGCCATTTTTAGTCTCTTTTCCAATCTCTTTAAGATGGTTTTTCTGTTACGGTCAAAGATGATTGTGTCCAATTGAGCCACAGTGTGCTCCTTTGACGCGGTAAATGGCGTGAGTCCAAGCTCCTTCAATGGGAGGTGGCCTCCTGTGATAATTTCATTGGATAATTGGGGTGGGTCTATGTCCATGTTCTGCATGCTTGGACTTCCCATTTCCATAGCCTTCTTGGACTTTTCTTCTTCCTCTTTTTTCTTTTGTTGCTCAACCACTTCCTTTTCTGCTCTCTCTCTTATTTCTTGCAACTTATCAGCTTCTTCCCTCTGAATCCTTTCAGTCTCTTCTCTCCTAACTCTTTCAGTTTCTTCTCTCTGAAACCTTTCAAAGTCCTCTCTTTGAATCCTGTTGGCCTTTTCTTTCTGAATTCTTTCAGTTTCCTCTTTTAGCCTCTGTTCTACCTTTTCTAATTGGAGAGCTACGGCTTCTTCTTTTTGCCTTTGTAATTCCGCCTGCTTAGCAACTTTGGCAGCAGTGCTGGAACCGACTCCACCTTTGGGACAAAAGCACTTGTTGAGCTCAGTCATATTGCTAGCTCTTCTGAATATTGATTCATCTTTGTCAAAGTAGTTAGCATAATAACAATGTACTTTGATCGTTGCACAATGCTCAACCACCTTGCCTTGGTTATCATTCCTAACGAAACTCTTTTTGCCAAAATGGAATGCTTCCAAATCTCGGACAAAGATTTCAACCATCTTAACCTTAGAGAATTGGTACGCCTCGATGTAAAAGGGCAGAGGTGGAAAATAAGCTTTCTTTTGATCATGCAGGATTTTTCCCATCCCATTGATGAAAACCTGTCTTACTGCTTCCTTGTGGACAACAAAATCGGTTGCATACTTCGGCAGAAGGGACGGAGCTCAGGAACCTCCATACATCCTGATGTATGTGCCTTCCTGCGAGAAGTAGTAATCCCCAAACTCTTATATGATTTCCATGGCATTTTCGAATAAGCAGTTTGGTTCTTTGATGAAAATCAACCAATAGAGAGGTATGATAAATTCCTCACATATGAGCTTATAGTGACCTGCATACTTATGGGCCCACAAGATATGATAAGCAACATAGATCGGGGAATCAGCTGTATTCCAGATGCAACGCAACTTAGGGAAAGGATGCCTTGATAGTATACAATCCACAAGGTATGAAGACATGTAAAATTTTGCCTTCCTCTGGGTCAAACCTCCTTTTGCAGCCGCTCTTGTTGATGACAGACTGTCTGAGATGATGTCCACCCAGTTAAAGACTGTACCATGGAAGGCTATATGGTGAATTAGAGGTATCCAATTTAATTTGTAGATAGTCTCGTCTGCCCTGCCGAAAATCCTACTTAGCATCAGGGCTATGATCCTAAAGGGGTTCCTCGGGCTTTAACACTCATATTCTCTGCTTTCTTTCTTACTCGGCTGTTTTCCTGTTATCAATAATTTCTTAGCATACTCGAGAGCATCCATGTTAAGACCTTTAAGCTAGTCTTCATTGAGCAGGACCTAAGCGTGCGGTAATTTGTACGTTGCTGCTATGTGGGACGGATGGAATGATGCAAAAGCCTCTCATTTGTTGTTAGACAGGATCCTTGATGTGCCAACAGCTTGTGAAAAAATCCACCCAATGACTTCTGAGCAAGGAAAAAGCTCGGGGCATCTGGCCGCTTTAGTAATGCCAGACTTCCTGATGTTTTGATATAAGAACATCTCTTCAAGAACTGCACCAGGGACATCCTGGTCTTGGATCACCTGATATAATTCGCCCCATTTGAATTCAGGGAGAATCCTAGTCACTGCCTTAGTATCCTCGAACACGACCTCCACCTTAGTTTCTAATATAATCTCAACATCTGACCCTGACTCAATTACCTTAGATTTCCTCTTAGATCCTTTCTTAGTCATTTTTCAAATTCTAACAAAATGAAAGCCATGTATAAGCAGCATTCAAACAAAATTTAATCAAGCATTTTCTTTCATATTAAGTTTTGTGCTTTGCTTATCAATGTGCAGGTGGGCAAACATAATCACATGTAAATAATTCCAATTAACCCTGCCAACTATTTTAACAATAAACACAACCAACTGCTAAATGTAAATTTTGAATGCAACTTAGGGTAAACAACACTTAAAAATTTAGCTTAAAGGATTAAAAAACAATGTTGATTAGGTCCAGATTATGAAACACAGGTGCGAAAGGTAAAGCACTTAAGGGCATACGCCTGTAATTCTTGTTGAGAAGGGAACTAGGGATCGAGTTTGCGCAGCGACAAAGTAGCTGCCAAGGGTTTACTTTGGTCTCATGGCCATAAGGGTTCTTTGCGCGCAGCCGGTTGTGCAGAATAAAAACTATTAACCGCGCCAAAAACCACTTCGAAACCCGGGTTAAAATACTAACGCAAGGCCCCCCTCACCTGCCGTGCGCTCAAAGGGAGATGGGACAACTATTGTAGTATGATCACTTTAAAACTTCCCTCCTAACGACCACTTCTAGAAAAAATCCCCAAAACAGGTTTAACTCTGGCAAGTGAGGATGGTGTGGACGAAAAACGGATTCAAGGGAGAAACGACGTCCGAAGAAGAAAAACCTGATAACATAAAAACCAAACAAAAGAACAAAACCAACCAAAATAGTACACGATGACCTACCTGTCAGTTGATGGTTGGTCGATGTGCTTTGGGGATGCTCGAAGTTCGACGAATGGCAGAGGAAACAACTTGAAACGATGTTTTGCAAAGTCAAAACAACAAACTAATAATGCCCTAATGCACTATATATAACTTTTGAAAACAAGGGGCATTTAATGCAAAGGTTTTCTGCCGACTGTTTCGGCGGGATTTGTTGGGTCTCTGCGAAATGTATCGACGGTGAATCCCAAACCACGCCGTCAACCGTTTCGACAGGACTTGTTCGGTCGCTACAAAATGTGTCGGCAGCGTTTTACTAACTACGTCGATGCGTGGCGACAAATAAGATTTATCTGGTGCTACTTAGTGAGGTTTATCTCTTTGTTCGCAACCGTTTCGACAACTATTTCCAAGTTAAACCAAAAGGTGTCGTGTCGATGTAGCTTATTTACGGACTCCTTTTGCCGAGTCTCTTTTTGGCGCATCTTAATAGTTGTCAGTGACCGTTCTGGCTCAGACATTCCAGTCTTTCGAAACAGGTCGCGACGTGAAACCTTTCTCTGTCGACCTAGAGCGTTTACACCGAAAAGAGTGAGAAAAGTGTAAGTGTCAAAGACGCAAAACGATAGCGCTCTGACCGTTTCGGCGAAGTTGGCTGAGTTCCGCCGAAACAGGAAAGGCTTCCAAAGTTAAAAGATGCTTCCGACCGTTTTCGCGGATTTAACCAAGTTTCTCCGACCGTTTCGGCTCAGTTCGTCGAGTTTCTCTGAAACAGGAAAGTTCTCCAGAACTTACAAAATGTCTCCGACCGTTTCGGCCGATTTAACTGAGATTCGCCAATCGTTTCGGCCCCAAAAAGCTGAGTTTTACTTAGTCACAAAAATGAACTTCTTTGCTCGACCCTCTTGGAAAAAACTAAGTTTGGAGGTAGGATTTTTCTAGGAAGACTTAAACTCTAAAACTCCCTTAAGAGAAAAGGAGGGGCCCCATTATTTTCAAAAAAAAATTGGGAGAAGGTTGTAGCAACAACAATTGGCAATTTGCTGGTTAACACAGATCTCTGAATAATCTCTTTTCAAAGTCAAAAAACTTACATGTTATTAACCCCATATGTAACATAGTGCTTTACAGACAGATTTTATATAGGGGAGTGGCCACTTTTATCACATTGGCCATTGGGGAATAAAGGAAACTTTGAATCAGACTTCTTCACCACTCTCCTAAGGAGAAAATGTGGAGTTCATTTTAAATCCATCTTTCGGATGCTCGCTAAAATAGGACTCCTCAGGATTGTAACAAAATCCCACAGACGTATTCGTTTGATCCTCATTCCCATGCTGTCATCATTTCTTTAGATGCTTTCTCTATTGGCGAATTTTATCGTCTGAGTCTTCCATGATAGCTTTCTTCAATCTTCAACGTTTGACTTAGGTTCTTCCATCCATAATGTCCTTTTGTGTGAGCAATATATTTATTTGATTGTCATGCTCACGGACGGAGAAGAACCTTGCTCAGTTGACCACTAGGGAAACTTTCTTGATTTGATGTCTTCGCTTTCTCAACCATGCTTTGATAGAGGTGAGATTTTCTGGGAAATGGAATCTTTGATACAAGCTCTTTTGGATTTTGATATGCAGCATGGGATCATTTTAAATACCATACATCTGTGAGACCTGCTTCCTCTCTGTGGGTCCATCATAGTGAACTACCTGAGACAGTCATTAATGTGAGAGTGAATGGAACCCCAAGATAGTAATACAAAAACCATAAGTCTCAGTTATTTTACAGGGGTTATAATGACTCAAATATGAAACTGAGGATCCTCCCTTTCTAAAAACTAGTCATCAAAAGCATTGTCACATAGAGAAACTTTCTTTTATAAGTAAATTCTGCCTTTTCAGGAGATGCCTTTGAGATTGTTCAGATTCCCATCTTTCCAAGTACCAAAAAGTTGAGCTGGGATTTATTTGAAACAAATAAAGAAATCAAATAAAAGCAAAGAAATGAATCTGATGAAAAGAAATCAAAGCAAAACAAAAACAACAAACTAGAAAGGTAATGAAAAACGAAGTTTATTTATGTACAAAGGTACTCCTAAACCTAAGTAAAGTACTGATTTAGAGCAAGGACATTGACAGGGATATTTTATTCCTCCCCTTGTAAATTTTTAAGTTTGTATGTCGACAAACCGAGCTTTTCAGCAATCTGGTTAGGGCCAAGCCATAATCGTTGAAATTTTGTATGCTTCCCCTTGTCGTCATGTGGGTGATCCCACTTCAAAACTAGGTCACCTACCTCAAAGATTCTTTTGCCAGACTTATGTTTATTAAACTGCCTTTTGACAATATCTTGGTGTTGGTGGAATCTATCTTTGTCCTTTTTCCGTGACTCCTCAAGTTTCAGCAGGGTATTAATTCGTGACTGTAGGACTTGACTACTGGAACCTCGAGAGGCTTGGGCTAGTTGTAGGGATGGGAGTATTCCCATAAACTAGCGTATAAGCGGAGACTCCTAAGGAATTATTTGGAGTGACCCTGTCTGCCCATAAATCATTTGGAAGGGCTGTGTGCCAATTCCTCTAGCTCTCAATAATAGTCTTCTTCAGGATTCAGATAAGGTTTTTGTTTGTAGATTCGGCCAGTCCATTTCCTTAGGGATAGTAATTTGTTGAATAATGCAATTTAATTCCTCTTTCATAAGCAAATGCAGTTAATTTCACAGATGAGAAGTAAGTTGCATTATCAAAAACTAAAGAAATTGGAACCCCAAACCGGGTTATGATATTCTCTTACAAGAATCCGATGACCGCGTCTTCGTTGTCTTTCCGCAGAGGGGAAGCTTCTGTCCACCAAGTGAAATAATTAGTGGCCATGAGTAGACCGATGTTGCAGCGAGGAATTTGGACTAATTTCTTCAATAAAGTCTATGCCCCACTGCTCGAATGGTTCATATATAATAATTGGATGCAAGGGACTTGTTGCTCTTGGCAATCTGCCAACACTCCTTTGACATACATCACATTTTCTAGCATGAGCATGAGCATATTTGAAAAGGGTGGGCCAATAGTAACCGGCTCTGAGTATTTTATGAGCAGTAGTATCTCCAAAATAATGTCCCCCAGCAGGACCATCATGTAATTCTTTGACCGCTTTATCAGTGTCCTCTTTCTTAAGACATCAGAGAAATATCCCATCATAATTTTTTCTGAGAAGTACTCCATCAATTATCTGATAGGAAGCTGATTTTAATCGGAGTGACCTTCTCTGCTTAGGACTCCAATGTTCTGGTAGATATCCTTGTTGCAAACAATACACTAAATCTCTATACCAATATTATGGAGCATTGAAGATAGGGCATACCTCAGCTAGATTCAATTCTGCTTCATTTTCCCACTCTTGATCTTCATTGGATGGATTTTCAGTGATCAACTTACACAAGCCTTAGCCTTTAATGATAGTGGCTGGCTTAAAATGTAGATCATATTCTTGAAGGGCAGTTGCCCATTTTCCTCTCCTTCCACCCAATTCCTTCTGCACAAATAAAGATCTAACAACGGGGTGAGGTACTATGACTTTTGTCCTGTTTTTCAAAATGTATGGCCTGAACTGTTTCATCGCTTTGAACACTACATACGCTTGCTTATCTACGGCTGGGTAATTCAGTTCAGCTCCTTGTAACCCAGTGCTCATGAAAGAGATCGGATATTCGTCTCCAGATTCTCCTTTCTGAGTGAGCACTGCTGCGAGAGATGAATATGAAGCGAAAGTGTATATGATGAAATCCTTTTCAAATTCTGGACTTCTCAAAGAAGGTGCGTGATCTATGGCATCCTTTATGTCTTTGAACACAATCTTCTCAATGTTAGCTGATTTAAATTGTACACGTTGCTTCACCATTTGCTGCAAAGGTTTAACAATTTGCGCAAAATGAGGCACAAACCTTCGCACAAAATTAATCATGCCCATAAATGATTACATAACTTTTTTACTATGGGGAATGGGAATCCAAGTTATGGCTTCGACTCTCTCTGGATCTATGGAGATTCCCTTCTTCGAGATGATGTGACCCAACAATTTTCCTTCCAAAACAATAAAAACACTCTTTTTTGGGTTAAGAGATATACCATATTTTCTACAACGATAAAAAATCTGTTTTAAGTGGAAAACATGGTCTTCCCTCTTCTTGGAGAAAATGGTTATATCATCTAAATAAACGACCACACAGTGGCCAACTAATCATCGGAATGCAGTATCCAGGGCCCTATGGAATGTGGCTCCAACATTCATTAGGCCAAAAGGCATTCTTCGATACGTGAATGTTCCCCATTTGGTGAGGACAATAGTTTTCAAACGATCATGCTCGTGCACCAATACTTGATTGTAACTAGAGAATCCATCTAATAGGGAGAACAATTCTGAGCCTGATACAATTTGTAAGATATGTTCCATCGGTGGCACGGGATAATTGTCTTTGTCTGATGCCCTGTTCAAGTTTCAAAAATCAACGCACAACCTTATTTCTCCTTACTTATTTCGTACGGGGACTAAATTAGCCACCCACTTAGAGTTTCGAACTTTGAATATAATCTTAGCATCCAGTAATTTTTTCAATTCCTTCTATATTAAGGGCTCGAGCGTTGGATGCATCCTTCGTAATTGTTGCTGAAATCGTTTCACACCTGGATTCATTGGTATCACATGTTGTATGATATGTGTCATATGTTTTCAGATCCTCGTAAGTGAAGGAAAAAACATCTTTGTATTGCTGGAAAAGATTGATGAACTTAATTCTTTCGCTTGGTGAACAACATTTACCCAGATTAATATATTTGGGCTTAGCTTCTGTAGCCAACTTCACCAACTTATGCTGCAATGAGGATCTATTGGTCTTGACATTGACTGGCCTTCTGAATTTGTTCTGTAAATCAAACAGACCTTCAAGAGTTCTTACTCCTTTCAACATAAAATTCCCTGTACTTGCTTCCTTATTTTGCAAATCCAAATTGTGTTCATCTTCATCGATTATGGATTCTTTGAAGGCCTCCTCATTTGTTAAAAAACTGATGATTTGTTCATCATCATCAAACACCCTCATATTTGTAACATTATCAGGTACATATGGCCTGAAAATCAATTCAATAGAGCATTTATTATTTGTTGGCACTAGCCTAGAAGTAGAAGTAGCTAATAAATCAGTGGCAGCATTCTGTAATCTGGGAATAGAATTAATGTTAAAAGAATCAAACTGTGAAATTAAATTCCAGACTTTCGATTGATATCCTTTTAAATGCGGAGACAGACAATGAATTGTATTTCTTATTTGCCTAACAACTATTTCTGAATCACCGAAAACTTTTAAATACTTGATATTTAGATTAATAGCTCTTTTAAACCTTGGACTAGAGCTTCGTATTCAGCTGTGTTGTTTGTACATTCAAACTCTAGTCTGCAAGAAAGGAATTACTTGTTTCCTTCAGGATCAACTAGAACACAACCGGCTCTGGATCCCTCTTGTGTTTTGGAACCATCAAAGTACAAAACCCAACATTTATTTTTTGTCTTAACTATGTTAGTATTATTTCCTAAGTTAGTAACTAACTCTACTATGTTACAATCAATTTCATCAGTCCGTGAGAATTGAAGGAGATCAAAATATTTGTTTGAATCATGACTGGCATCTTCTGATTGATAATTTCCTGGTTTGATTTCTAAAAAATAACTCCCCAAAACCGAGGATGAAAAATTAGCAGGCTCATTATTTTCCTCCAAATGAGTTACATTATGTTTCATATGAGGCTCTCTCATTACCTTGATATGATTTTTCTTGTTTTGATAAGGCAACCACAGGTGAGACCAATCTATTGCAAAATAACCATTCAATTTCGTAGACTAGTCCCTGCTCAATATCAGACCATAAGCTTCAGGTATATCCACTACCATGATAGCTATGAATTGACACACCCTTGGGTCTGCAGATAATCTAATAAGCATGTCTTTCATCTCTCCTATGACTTTAACAATAGATATGTCCAACTGTATGATATGGGAAGGAGCTCGTATAGGATTCCCATTAATATTCTTACATATTGACAATGGCATAACGTTGGATGAAGCTCCAGAATCTACCAAGCAATTATGTACATTATGATTGAAAATTTCAAAAGTTAATAGGAAAGGTAGAGTCTGGGATTTTTATTTTCCACCAATGCTTGCTTCGTTAATCTCAGTATCAGACTCATTGGTTTCTAAGGTACTGCTTGAATGTGGGTCAAAATCTTCCAACAATTTCTTTCTCTGCTAGGGAGATTACATAATTCGAATAAAGATATATTTTCTTTAGTTTTCTTAATGTCTTCAACAATATCATAACCCATGTTGTGTTCTTCTATGCTTTTCCCACTATTTCATGTTTTATTCACTATGACCTTTGCTTGTTTATTTGTTACTGGGATTGTTTCTTTTATGACTTCAGTATTCACTTTGGGTTGAGGTTGGGTAGTGCCAACATTCCTTTTCGGAGCTTCTTTTGTGGATTTTAACTTAGGCAACACCAGGATTTGATCTGCCACTGGTCCTTTACTTCTAATGGTAAATTTACTGATGATACTTGGACTTCTTTAGCTGGCTCTTCTTCATTTAACTCCAAAGTGGGTGCCCAGTCCCATAATACCATTGTGGTTTCCTCAATTGGCTCCTCTTTCTCTTTGGTTTGATCTTCCTCCACCTCTTCTTGATCTGGCAGTTGAGCATCCAACAATTGGTTCATTACTAAAGTCATTGAGTTTATCCATTGTGGGCAGCTCTTTTCAGAAGGATGTTCTTGATGAAAAGTGTAGAAATGTTCCATGCCAACTTCATTCAAATTTAGGACAACAAAATTCGTAATAGGTGGTAAAGACTGTCCAATTTCTTCTCTTTTCTTGTGGAAGGGTTTTAATGGTTTTCTAGAAGTACTAGAACCTTTATCCTTTTCCAAATCCACTATTTTATTAGATAATTTCTGCACCATTTTAACCACGTTTTCTAACTCATTCGAGGGTTCTTCTTTAGGCCTGGATAGTATGAGAGACTTCTTGCTAGTTGTTGGCTTCGCGTCCAATTCTAACGCTTGTCTTGTGATACTATCCAAATCAACTTCTACCTTTTTAGCTTCTTCATAATTTTCTATTAAAGTAGCCTTAATCGCTCTTTTAACAAACATGGCTATGGGTGGATACAGTGTTGTAGTATAACATTCTACCAAAGATTCCTCAGCGGACTTTGTTATAGCACTAAAATTGTTTAACAAGGTAGTGAATCTCTGATTGAATTCATGTACCTTTTCTTTCTTATCCATCCTCATAGATAACAATTCTTTCATGAGTGTGGCAACAGTTTTTTATTTCCAAATTTATTTAAAAAACAGTTTTCAAAACTGTCCCAATCTGCTATAGAATTAGCTTGTAAACTGAAATACCAAGAAGAAGCCCTTGGCTCAAATGTGTAAGGGAAGAGTCTACAGACTACATCTTCATGTTCTACATTTAAAATATGTAGAGCCAAATAAAAACTCTTCAAATGATCTTCAACAGAGATGCCTCTTCCAGGATCAAATTGGGCAGAACCTGTTCTGAGTGTTTGGGCAGATTGTTCAAAGGTGCAGCCAAATTAAGTGGCCCTATGGCCCTCCACGCAGGTTGGTTTCCAACCATAATTCGTGGTGGAGAATGTGGTGGGGTTTGAGGAATTTCCTGAGTTGGAGGAGATTCAGGTCTCAACTGATCAAAACGATCTGTGATTTCTTGAAAAGACAAATCCAACAATTCTTCCAAATTCTCTACAAGCACCGAATCTCTAGTGTATTGGATTTCTTTCTTAGGAACTCGCCTTCTGGGTAATGTAGGAATAACGTTTAATCCCCAAAGTTTCCTCACATATGAACACATATGCTTACGAAAATGATCTACTTCTTCAAAGGGGACAACAAATAGAGTTTCTTGATGTTCACCTTCAGAATTCGGACTTTCTTGATTTTTGGGTTCCAGGACGAAATCTTCTGGTATATCCGTTCCAGATGGGTTTCCATAGGAATCTTTCCATACAAAAGGGTCTCCTCTTCCAGCCATGCACTGGTGGCCCTCCTTCTAGCGCTAAAAACTGTTGATGGCTGGTCGATGGGCTCAACGGCATTGGGGATGCTCGGCGTTCGACAAATGACAGAGGCAACAACTTGAAACGACGTTTTGCAAAGTCAAAACAACAAAATAATAATGCCCCAATGCGCTATATATAACTTTTGAAAACAAGAGGCATTTAATGCAAAGTGGACGGGGTTGGTAATGTTTTGAATGCGTAATTAGTGCAGTGGGGCCAACCCATTTTCGGCGCCACAAACCGCTCTGAACATCGCTGCCACTAAGGGTTTGCTGTCGACTATTTCAGCGGGATTTGCTAGGTCTATGCGAAACGTATCGACGATGAATCCCAAACCATGCCTCCGACCGTTTCGACAGGACTTGTCTGATTGCTACGAAACGTGCCGGCAACGTTTTACTAATTGCGTCGATGCATGGCGATCGATAAGCTTTCTCCGACGCTACTTCGTGAGATTATCTCTTTGTTTGCGATCGTTACGGCAGTTATTTCCGAGTTAAACCGAAAGGCACCACGTCGATGTAGCTTATTTACGAACTCCTTTTGCCGAGTCTCTTTTCAGCGCATCTTAATAGTTGATGGTGACCATTTCGGCTCAGACATTCCAGTCTTTCGAAATAGGTCACGGCATGAAACCTTTCTCCGCCAACCTAGAGCCTTTATGTCAAAAAGAGTAAGAAAATTCTAAGTGTCAAAGACGCAAAACGATAGCGCTCCGACCGTTTCGGCGAAGTTGGGCAAGTTCCACCGAAACAGGAAAGGCTTCCAAAGTTAAAATATGCTTATGATCGTTTCAACGGATTTAACTAAGTTTCTCCGACCGTTTTAGCTCGGTTCGTCAAGTTTCTCCGAAATAGGAAAGTTGTCCAGAGCTTACAAAATGTCTCCAACCGTTTCGGTCGATTTGACTAAGTTTCACCGATCATTTCGGCCCAAAAAGTTGAGTTTTACTTAGTCACAAAAATGAACTTCTTTGCCCGGTCCTCTTGGAAAAAACTAAGTTTGAAGGTAGGATTTTTCTAGGAAGAATTAAACTCTAAAACTCTCTTAAGAGAAAAGGAGAGGCCCCATTATTTTAAAAAAAAATTGGGGATCAGGTTGTAGCAACATCAAGTCCATAGTACAGACAATGATTATCCTCCCTCTTGGAGATATCAAACTGAAATAAAGATATTGAAGGTCCAGACTGATAGAAGAATTCAAAAAAATATATGTTACTGAGAAAAAATTCCTATGGCTTGGGGCAGACCACAACAGACAGATGACTACCAAAAATCAACTCAATTCTCAATACAATGCTATATAAAAGAAAATGATAAGATGTGGATAAAAGACCAACCTTCAACCGGATGTTCGTAGTACATCCCCATTGAACTTTCAATCTCTACACTTGAACCTGCAACTTAGTCTCAACAACAAATACAAGCAAGTGCATATAATATATGAAATACATTAGCATAAACAATAGCATGGTCCATGATATAATAAGCAAATGTAACCCAATGTAATTAAACAAACATTTACAAGATCAATTGGACGAGAAAATGAGTATTTCTATTAATGAAAACAAGAAGTACATGATACAACCTCTTGCCGACAACCCATCTGAACCATGAACTAGGTCCCTCCACTTGTGCCTCCACCACTTCAATCCCCCATGCCATGACAAACTAAAACTATGAAGGAGTTTGGTAGGTGAACATAAGAGGTTCACAACAACAAGGATCAATGGATGTAGACTCAAGTCACGACAAAAATAGAATAGAGTTTCTATTCTCTCTCTTTCCTCCTCCTTCCATGCACCATAAGAGCTCAATATATAACCCTCCAAAGGTAGGTGAAAGGTTGAATTGAGTCTTTTATGGGGTACATGGAGGGCCAAAGGTCACCCTAAGACCGCTTTTTGGAGTGACAAGTGAATTTCTATTGTTTTTTACCATTTAACTTGATGTATGCGAGCTATATTGGTACAGCCTGCGTATATGCTAGCTATAGTGGAACAACTAGGGTATAGGAACAAAAATAGGGAACAATGGGTTCCTGGAGGACAAAATGTGGATCTGAGTCAATAAAATGAAGAATGAAGGTCAATGAGTGTTGATGCTCACAAGGTGGAAAATTGCGTTGTAACAATATCTTCAGTTCTGATCCTACTCATGGGATTTCTATTATAGTATCTATCATAATTGTCTTTGTGGTTGACCAAAATAGATAGACTCTGCATACTGCTAGTGCATGAAAAAGAACCTAAGTTAAAGGAAATTGTAGATCTATGCATGGAATCGAAGAAAAAACCCGAAACCTGTCTATCCCTGGTTGAGATCAACATCATTTGGAATGGCGATAGGGGCATCCTTGGAAGTCCCTGGTAGGCCTGTTGTTCGACTGGTGCTAGCTTCAATGTGCTCCATAGTGATGCGCATCTTGGAATCCATAGGCCTTTGAGACGCTTGATATCTTCCACCAAGTTGAGGACTTCCTCACCTGGATTGATGGTGGAGTTCTTCAGAGATGGTTTCCTTTACATGTTTCTTTAGAAGACTTTTTTTTTCAATGATCATTTCATTTTCCTCTCCTTTGATTTGCTTAATAAGCATAATCAATTCTTCATTGAATGACTTCATTGTGCATGTATAAGGTGGAGACTTAAGGTTGATAATGTTAAAATATTATAGCTATATAATTAATAAATAATATTATTATAATAAAAAAAAATTTAAAGGGGTGAAGCTAAGGTTAAGATATAATAATAATATTTATAATTATAAATAAGAATATTATGATTGCAATATTTTTTGAATGGGATAGTAGATGAATTAATTATTAAACAATATTTTTATTTAATAATAATTTGGAACGATTAGGGTTTTAAACCCTTGTGGTGGCAGGTCCTAAGAAATAATGGATCGTGGGCTTGAAGGAGGTAGGAATATTCGTGTGGGAAGGTGTGGATGCACGATAGTATGGGAGTGGACAGGTATGAGGGAGTGACGTCGAAGAGAAGGTAAGAGGTAGGCGTATGGAAGATGGAATGGGTAGGTCGCAAGAGTGGGAGAAAGGGGAGAAGAGGAGGCAATGAGAAGCACTAGAGGTGGGGTTGGCAGGACGTAGAGGGAGGAGGGAAAGGTAGATGTGAAAGGGAGGAGTTATGATGGAGGGTAGATTAGTGAGGAAGGGGCATGCTAGTGTGGTCTATGTAGGGAGGAGGGATGGACTGTGTGAATGCAAAGGGCATAGAGAGGGGGAGCATGAATGCAAGGGGTGTGTAGGTGGGAAGAGTTGGTGTGAGGGTGTTGAAGGTATGCGATTGAGGAGAGGAGGAAAAGAGTGAAGTGTTGGTAATGGAGTGTGAGGGGTAGAGTGGAAGTGGGCCGCAAGAGAGATGAGGTGGAGTGGCAGCACGTAGGGAGAGCACGAAACAATGGAGGAAAGAGGCGAGCAAGTGATGTGCGAGCGCAAGGAAGAGTGAAATGAAGGTGGAGGTTGGAGATGCGGTGAAGGTGGTGATGCTATAATGTGGATATGTGAGTTTGTATGAGGCACGTGGGTGCAGGGAAACTATGGAGAGGAATGGAGAATGACGTGGAGTAAAATGGCAGAGAAGCGGTGGAAGAAGCTATAACCGACCTCTGATACCAATGTTACAACTGAATCTGGTTTAATGAAGAGAATCCATCTTCTGTTAATAATAATATATAAATAAATGTTGAATGAATAGAGGGTGATTGACAATTGACGGACCGCCTTTAAATATGGCTTAGGCACCTATTCAAGGAGTCACATCCTCTTATATTAACTATATTTAATATTTATTAATTATTATTAATTTGAATTTTTATTAATTGTTTAATATTCGTGACACCCTAAAGCAACAAAAGAAGGGCAATAAAATAACACCCAAGTACTATGGTCCCTATAAGGTGTTGCAAAGGATTGGAAATATAGGTTACAAATTTGAGAACTTAGCTTTCATTGACCATGCAATATTGTTAATTGGAGGAAAGCTAACATGCGTTAGATTTCATGTTGGTTAGAATGAAAGCTAACATGAGATAGATTTCACGTTGTTGTTATAACAAAAGCTAACATGCATTAGATCTCTTGTAATATAGGGTTTAGTATATTCAAGCTTGAGTATCTAGTCAAGTTGATGGGGTATTGATTCAACTTGGCTCCTACGTTATGCCTAGTCAATGTTGTCAATTTTGATAGAGGCTAGATAGTGATCTTAGGTGATAGTGATCAATGTGGTTGCGCTAGAAGGAAGATTTCCATCTGAAAGATAACACACGTTATTTTTTACGATAATGTGGTTGTCCTAGAATAAAAATATCATATGAAAGATAACACCCATTAGATTTCATTCACTGTGCAATGTCGTTGTTAAACGGAAATCTAACACGCGTTAGCTTTCATTGACTGTGCAATATTGTTACTAGAAGGAAAGCTAATATGCGTTAGCTTTCACGTTGTTATTAGAAGGAAAGATAACATGAGATAGATTTCACGTTGTTGTTAGAACAAAAGCTAACATGCATTAGACCTCTTGTAATATAGGGTTTATGATAGTCAAGCTTGAGTATCTAGTCAAGTTGATGAGGTATTGAGTCAACTTGGCTCCTACGTTATGCCTAGTCAATGTTGTCAATTTCGATAGAGGCTTGATGGTGATCTTAGGTGATAGTGATCAACGTGGTTGTGCTAGAAGAAAAACCATCATATGAAAGCTAACGTGTGTTAGCTTTCATTCATTGTGCAATGTTGTTGTTAAAAGGAAAGATAACACGCGTTAGTTTTCATTGACTGTGCAATATTGTTAATTGAAGGAAAGCTAACATGCATTATATTTCATGTTGGTTAGAAGGAAAGCTAACATTAAATAGATTTCATATTAGCATTATATGATTTCCTTCATGGTGCTAGAAGAAAACTATTATATGATAGCTAATACATGTTAGCATTGATGACAATGTGGTTGTGTAGTAGAGATCATGGATTTTGTACAATTGTGCTCCTCACTTCTCCAGCCCTAATGACATGAGCTACTTTACCGTGATATAAATAGGACTTCTATGTTGGAATAAAGGGTCAATACTACTTAATCTATGTGAATGCTACATATTTGTTTGGAAGATTACTTGGCTATGTTTTTATAGTTTCTTCACAATCTGGACTGCTTGGGTTTCCCAAATTCCTTCAATCTTGTGCATGGTTTAAATCCTCATTGTATTTCCTTTATCAATAAGACTATGACCTTTTGCTTGAGTTGAGATCAATAAATGGCATACACTGGAGGAACCAATACTTGGGTGATGAAGGTCTTGGAAAAAAGAATCAAATATAAAATCTTTTTGTTATGTTTACTTTATAAATATATAAAAATTTATATTTTTCACCCATATTCTCCAACCTGGTGTGCATTTATATCTACTTTAATGAATTGTGGATAGAATTGATTTACATGATTTCAATTATAAATATTTTGTTTTAGGCTCATATTATTCATTTATATTCTTAATTGAGTTTGAAGAAGGTTTTTGATATAATGATAGTGTTCTCTTACTTACAATAAAAAATGCTCACAAGGATCAAGGGACTTGGTCATCTAGTTCAACTAGGTATTTTCCTCATTTATATATTTCAATTCCCATAGTATATCATGAGTATTTATGTAAAGAATTTAGTTATCTTACCAATATTTTACCAATATTAATATGTCCAACTTAAGCTAGAGTTTCCTAGACTTGAAGCTTGAATCTCTACCTATGCAAAGTATGTTGACCCAATGGGATAGATTAATCAGCTTTATGTTGTGCTCGATTATTCAATTTTTCATACTTTAATGCCAAATGACACTCTAAATTTGTGGATTTTCATTCATGTTTTACCTTGTTTACAATACATATTATTTCTAATGCTTTAATTCTATATGATGTGCTAAATTAGTTGGATATTTCATTCAAATGTTATCTATTCATGGACTTTTTTTTTTGGTTATAATATTATTGCCCTATGATGTGCTAATTTGTGGATTTTTAATTAATTAACCTATAGTGAGCTACAAATTATATATTTTCTCTAAAAAAAATGTTAATATTGATTCTTATGTTGAATAACCTGTATTATGTTATGTGGAGAATGATATTAGTAAGATTTCACTCAGTTAGCTTCGTACATTAATTACATAGGGATTGATATCTACTTGAGTACGTTAGACCTCTATAGGGTTTTCATGCACCATTTAACAATTCTATTCAGAGAATAAGGTTTTGAATATCATTGAAGGGGAGATATGCATTATAATTAGTGAAGCATGTGTTTGTGATGTATTGTGATGTTCTTTGTAGCATGTTCCAATGTGTGTCAAATACATATGGCATAAATAATGTGTACCCATTCTGTAAGAACATAAGAAATAAAAGGTAAACCCCAAATGCTCTTGATTGAATTGCATCATAATATATGCATTGAATGAATCTAAACTAAAAAAAATTGATTCTTAATTAATTTTTTTACCATTTTTTTAATATAGATATATATATATATATATATATATATATTGTGTTTACAAATTTTGACAACCCACCTCCATTCAAAGCATAGGAAGGAACTTTGTGCCCAAATATTCTTGTTGGTTTTGGATTGGTTTTGTTATACCTCTTGAGTTCATTATACATCCTTCTTATGTTATTACACTCATAATAGTTATGATTTATACAGTGAGTGTCCTCTAATCAAAGTCACTCTATTATTGTGAATCCCATGGTCAAGCATTTTATATGAGATAATGACATGTTCTAGTGGAATTTTCACTCCTTATTTTACATGTTGGCATTGAATTGCTTCTTTGGCCATCAAAGTAATTTTGAATGAGAAAACCTTCCATCATTAACTAGTTAGGTTTCCTAGGGGTGGCACGTATGGATGAAACATCAAATAATCAGGCCAAGGCTCTTTCTCCGATTGGCATGGTTCACCTTTTTACAAAAGCAAACATATTCGACAACTGCTAATTGTTAGGGACACCATGATTATAATTCGTTGTTTGGCTTTGAATTTGTTTCCGATGGATGGTCCTTTATGTCGAACCATGTGGACAATGAGTTTGAAGAAGTTAAAGCTATTCATCTCTTGCGTGCATCCAACAAATTGACAGATCTACAAGCCAACAAAGATTGTTTGTTAACTCACGACACAATGGAAATAAATGGGAAGGTGGTAGGCAATCTTACGATTCCATAGCATTCCTGTCTCTCTCCAAGAACACCTAACTTTCATAGATGTTGTCTCATTTTTCCCATGTTCCAAGCACTTGGTGGTTTTATACAAGTTGATATATGTATTTCTCTCATACTACTTGAATCTAAAGTTGTCAATTTTTCATATATATATTTTTGTGTAATTTATATGTAAATTTCATTTTGATAGCGTGCACTAGATGGTGGGGAACAATGTTTTATTGCAAACAAAACAACTGCCATAATGTTTTGAATTTAGGCAACTGTATTAATTTTTTGCAAATATAAGAGCACACTTTACATGGTTTAACCTTATTTACAAGTTACAATTCTGTGCGTTACATAATTGAAAGGAGTTACAATGGAAAATATAAATTTGACAATAGGGGACTATGTTGACCTCCTAATTAATGATCAAGTTATTGGGCTAGGAAGGGTTGACTCTACAGATATGGGAACTTATTATGGTGGAGAAACAGTTAATGCAGGCTACGTTATGATTTTGATAATCGATGTCACTCAACCACATTTGATTGTGGAAGATGTTGATGAATGGGACACACATCCATGGAAGATCATGGATTTGAGGCATAACAAAGGTAAATAAAAATCTTGAAGCGTATGGGTTAAGTGTTATTGATATTACATTGAATGTTTTTTTTTAGCAAATACTAAGCTTCTTTAATTTGGTGTATAAGTGCAAATGTCTCTTCTGCATTTTCTATTGGAGACAAGGTAGATCTTCTGCAACATGGAGTGAAGGTGGGTGAGGGATCCATATTCAATACAGATGTTGGGCATAAGGTGCATGGAAGGATGGCAAAGAAAGGATCCATAGTGGTTAAAATTGAGAATGTGTTAAAACATGATGCTCTTCTACCACATCCAACAGGATTTGAGCATACATTAGGGGGTGCATTGGAATCTTATGAGATTTGGCCAGAATCAGATTTGGAAACACATTGTCATGATCATCCAATAAATATTCTCAATATAGGGTTACATTCGCATATAAAAAGGTTTCTCTTACACATGAATGCACATGAACAAGCATGTGCATTGCCAAAGGGATCTTAGTTTATGTCTGCAAGGATGGTATGGTTGAGGGTGAAACTCTAGGTGAAATGTAATTCGGTGTTTTTGTGGAAAACATAGATGGAAATTGTGAAATATGTAGAATTTGGGATAAGTCTATACATTGTTTGGTTAGATGGACAATAAATAAGTTGGTGGACGATGAAGGTGAGATTTTAAGGGTGAAGGAAAATTTCAAGGAGCCACCCAAGGAAATGGTGGTATGGGACACAAGTCCCTTAAATAAATGGGAGGGGGATATTTATAATGATAAAAATTCAGACTCAATTGATATGCATGTAACGAGGCCATATAAAAGGATTAAACGTTCTATTGCTACAAAAAAGGTTGGAAAATGTGAAACACAGATAGATGAAGAGAAAGAAATCCGACTTTTGGCAGCAGATGAATGTTTCAAACAAGATTGTCTTCAGCACGTGTATAGGAAATCCATTGCAGACGCTATAAGGGGCATGAAACTCATAAATAAAAATGGTATTAGGGAATTTCTCTTGAATTCACTCTCTTCAAACACAATCATGTCAAAGAGTCATGGACATGGCCTACCTCCTATTGTTAGGAAAGTAAAGGACATGCGATTCAATGGAAATATATTTGTAAGAAAGCATGGTACAAGATACACACGATTCCTCAAAGCACCTTCTATAACTACCAACAATATTTCCAACATGGACACATCAAAGCCATTCATGGTAATACCAACAAATGCAAAGCACGTGCACATACCGTGGAAGCCATAGAAATACTACACAAAATTGTCATGGATAATTCAATTTTTCACCAAACCAAACACGTCAAGTTGAAGAAGATGGAACCTTTGCTCCTTTAAGATTGCTTCCTTCAACTTACACACAAAGTTCTTTGTTAAAGGAGATCAATGAGGCTCTTCAAAAGATCAATTATTCATCAATATCACAACCAACAATGAGCAATATCTGGAATACTCATTTTAGAGAGGTGGTATTCTCAAAGAACACCAAATTTAGTAAATGTAGTGAACGTATCATGTTGAAAGCACATATGAAGTCAGCGACTACAAAAGAGTTGGAAGAAAAGGTACGAGGTAGACTAAACAAACATAATAGACTGTTATGTGTGGAATATATTGCTACTATGCACACATAATTATGTCATAGCAGTTTCCAAAGGAGTATTTGAGCATTATCCATGATAAAATGGACAAAACAAAGACTTCAATCCCAAGATTACGTGTCAAATCAAAATCTATTGCAGAAACAAACTTGGGTTTGTCATTGACGGGTATGCTAACACATGGGAATAACACATGAGATTTTGGTCATTTCTCCCTACCATTTGTACACATGGGATCACAAGTTACCGTTACATCTCTTGCAAAATGCTCGAGGGACCTTGAAGACCCACACCATGATATGTATGGTGATCTCCATTTTGAGAGTGGAAGTTCAAGAAACTCACTTTCTAATGCTTACTTGAAACCTATATTTACTCAAATTGTAGAGTGTACAAGGATGATTTTCTATCTCATGGAAGATCAAAAACTCAGAATGTTGATTTCAAACCTCTTCCTCCACATTTGTTGTTACAGTTGGACAATGCAGCAAGTGATAATAATAATTGTTATGTTTTCATGTTTCTATCACTTTTAACTGCACTTGGTGTCTTCATCACTATTGAGGTTGTGTTCTTGCTTGAGGGTCACACCCATGAAGACATAGAAGGAACCTATGGAAGAATGTATTCCAACTTGAAAAGTAAATATATATATATTCTTTACCCGAAATGATGGATACATATCGCACAATAGAAGAAAAAAGAGTGTTTCCACCTACACTTATTGACACAGTTAATGACTTCAAAATGTTTCTTAAAGAATACATCGAGGAGGGAAAAGATGCACTAGTTGGACATCTTAATGTCCAGTACTTCCAATTTCTTGTACTCAATGATGTTCCAGTAATGAGGTATAAAGAATCAATTAGAGATACTGCATGGTCAGAACCAATTGAGTTGTGGAATATAGATGATGAAGGTCGGCCTAAATTTCCCATAGGGAAACCATATTTTTCAGGTCCCAAAGAGAATGATGTCTATTTAAAAGAACGAAACGAAGGAATAACATCATACATAAAAATGTGGAAAGAGACTATTGGTAATGAGAATTCGCCAATTGTCACAGAGGAATGGAAAAATAAAGTAGAGTATTGGGAAAGAGTTGTTGATGCATTAGATGAAATATACAATAATCATATAACAATGGATGTAAGTGATTCATCTTATGTGCATTTCTGTCCCAAGACACGAAAAATTGTCAATGCTGATTGTAATGCACTCAGTGTAATCTCAAGTATTATGGATGAGGATTTTGATAATGTGATAGATGAACCGGTATATGTTGGACCCAAGTGCAACAAGCCAAAGCCAACATTCAATCTTTTGACTGATGTTGAGAAAGGAAAGATGTTGCTAGTTAGATCAGGAAATGAGGATAAAGGAGAGTTGATTTGGATGGAAAAGCCACCTCGGATATATTTGAGGATGATGAAACTAAGACTCTTCATGTAAAGGTTGATTGGTGGATGCCTGCTTTAGGGGAATACAAGGGAAAAATTTTAGAACAATATTGGGTACCAAATCCCAATGACACAAAACTTGGATCTATTCCAATTAATACCATAGTTTGGGCATGGATGCCAAAGAAAAACAATGCAAGAAGGCGAAATAAATAAATTTGGTGTAGAAGTTGTACTTGATCTATTTGAGTGGATGTCACGTCCCCTCCCATTATTCCAAACCATAGGGGGAAACATGATTGTAACATGGGGGTGTCTGATTCTTCCCCAAAGCCATAAGACTAAATTTTTTCCATTTAAATAAAATGCATACTTAAATTATACAACGGAATTAAAACATAATAACACACACACACACACACTGGAATGCATCAGCATATCTATTCCAAGTAGATGATGAATCAACATATAGAGAATCAATCCCATCTTATGCTATGCAGAGCTTCATATCAACCATATTAAGATAATCATTTCATCTCATTAACTTGAATAATTAACATTCAGAATTAACACATTACAGAACACGGAATGCATATAAATTAAACCACAGAGAATACTTATCTTGAAATGTAGATGTCCAAACAACTGGCTATGTGAGAGCAACATTCCACCCAACCATAGGTCACTGTCCAGCCTATATTCTTTCAGCTGAGAGACCACCCCCAAGTTGGGTTGTGTATCCACTAAGGAGGAACTAGATGGGCTCACTCACAGCCATGGTTTCACTCAATAGATATGCTAAGCCAACACACAGTTGGGTTTATCAAGCATACAAAAGGCAAAGGAGGGCAATGCTAGGCCAGTGAGCTCAACCACAGAGCTACAAGCATCTCAAGATAATTCAAACAGTCAAGGCACCCACAATACCTACCTCACCCAACACAAGGAAGGTCCTCTTCTCTACTACACAGTCCCTTAGGCATCCCTTCCCTCCAGTGCTATTCAAGGTGGGCATAGAAAGGTCTAGCTGCTAATTTCTTGAGATTCCATCCTTCACTGGGTTTATCAAGCAAACCCAACCTCTTTTCAATCATTCACACTTGGATTTCTCACAATTCTGTCATCAAATAACTCAATCCCGTCACTGGAGTTCTGGGCTATAAACATTGGGTTTTCCAATGGATTTTGGGGTATCTAATACTCTCAATTTCACCCCAAGGTTCATATCTATGGATCCCCCATTGGATTTCACTGTCAAATACCAATTCTGGGCGTTTATGGCACTTCAAAACGTGGGTTCTTGCAAAGTTGTGATTTATGGATTTTCTCACTACTGGGCATTCGTAATGGATGAAAATTGATGTTGGGAAGTTCAACAATGGAATGGGAATGAGGAAGAACCAATTCCCATGAGGTAAAGTGACTTGTGGTACAAGAAAAACAGAGCCCATACCTGCCATATGAATTTATGAGCTACCCATGCTCCATTGAAGCCAGGGACTGAATTCTTCAACAACTTCCTTACAATAGAATTAAATGTCAGCAAGGAAAGTCAAATGGGTTCCCACAATGACATTTGGCAGCATATGGTTCATCCCCACAACCCCCTCACCACTCCCCAATGGAATACACCTGGCCCATTCTCATTCGTTGCTTCCATAGCAAGTTTTGATATTTTATTGCAATATCAAATATTTACATCATTTACAATATTCCATGGCTCAATAGCTCATGGGTAATAAAATATCAAATACTTGTCCATTTTAAGTAAAATCCGAACATACACTAGCGGGGCCTTGGCCTTGAGCTCCACGCTAGGGAAACATACATCGCATGTATACAATATTTACATTAAAGGCCAATATTTCCTAAGGGTCAAAATTGGGGTATTACGTTCCCTCCCCCTTATAACAACACCGTCCTCGGTATTCTCAAAACTAAACAAAAATGGGAATGTCTCTCTCATGGCATCCTCCAGCTCCCATGTAGCCTCATCGGAACTAAGGTGCTCCCATTGCACCTTTACCTGCGCGATGGCTCTGTTCCAGAGCAAAGTGATCTTCTTGTCGAGGATGCGCATAGGCTCTACTTGGAACTCTCCCTCGGGTTCCACCTGTATCACATTCCAATCAATCATATGATTAGGATCATGTACATACTTCTTAAGCAAAGATACATGGAAAAAATTATGAGCTCTTATGTTAGCAGGCAATGCAACTCTTTATGCAACTGGCCCTATCCTATCTAGGACTTCAAATGGCCCACAATATCTTGGTGACAACTTGGCACAACTCCCCAACTTGAGAGAACTTTTCCTTGGTTTCACTCTCAAATAAACATGATCCCCAATCTGAAATTCCTTATGCACTCTTTTCAAATCTGCATAACTCTTTTGCCTGTCCTGATCTGCCTTTAAATTTTTCCTGATCTTAACAATTTCTTGTTCCATTTCCTTGTTCATCTCTGGCCCAAGCACTACCCTGTTCACTGGGCTATCCGAATTCACTGGAGTCCTGCATCCCTTGCCATACAATGTCGCAAATGGACTCATTCCCAATGATGCATGATGTCCATTATTGTATGCAAATTCTATCAAGTGTAGGTAATCTTCCCACTTGGATGGTTTATCTATCACATACATTCTCAGCATGTCTTCAAGAACCTGATTCACCCTCTCAGTTTGGCCATCTGTTTGAGGATGATATGATGTACTGAAATTCAATCTAGTTCCCAATTCCTAAAATAATCCCTTCCAGAAATTGGAAGTGAACTTTGTATGACGATAAAAAATTATTGCCTTAGGCAATCCATGCAATCTGAATATCTCTCTCATGAAGATATTTGCAATGTCATTAGCCTTGTGAGTGGACTTGACTGGAATAAATTAAGCTACCTTTGATAGCTTGTCCACCACAACCATGATTGAATCATGCTTCTTCACTGTCATGGGAAAACCTGTTATAAAATCCATAGAGATCACTTCCCACTTCCACTCTAGAATGGGTAAGGGCTACAACAATCCTGCTGGATGTTGGTGCTCTGCCTTGACTTGCTGGCACTTTTGACACCTAGCAATGTACTCAACTATGTCCTTCTTCATACCATGCTAGAAGTATTGCTTTCTTGCTGCTGTTATAGTTTTTTTATATCCTGGGTGTCCAGAATATGGCATTTCATGTATTTCATCCATCACAAGTTTCTTCAAATCTGTGCTATTTGGAATGTATAATCTGGTACCATGATAAATGAGAACATCATCATCACCCAACTGATATCTTGCACATGATTCATCCACATAACCCTGCTGCAATTTTTCTCTAATTTGAATGCAAGTTTCATCACTAGTTTGAGCCTCAAGGACTCTTGTCTTCAAATCTGATTTGCACATACTTAATGCTGCAACATGAGATTTTCTGCTAAGAGCATCTGCAACCTTATTCTCTTTCCTTTTTACATGCTTAATTTCAAAATCAAATTCACAAAGAAATTCCATCCACCTAGCCTGCCTAGCATTCAAGTTTGGTTGATCAAACAAATACTTCAAGCTCATGTGGTCTGTTCTAAGCTTGAATCTTCTTCTGATCAAATAATGTCTCCACATCTTGAGAGCATGTACTATGGCTGCTAATTCTAAATCATGTGTGGCATAATTCTTTTCATATTCTTTTAACTTCCTTGACTCATAGCAAATCACAAATCCTTCTTGCATGAACACTCCACCTAGCCTTTCAATGCAAGCATCCGTGCACACTACAAAATTCTTCCTTGGATCTGCTATCTTCAAAATATGAGTGCTAGTAAGTAACTCCTTTAAATGCTGAAAGCTTTTCTCACACTTTTCAGATCATACAAACTTGATATTCTTCCTCTGCAATGAAGTGATTGGGTGCGCTATCTTGGAGGATCCTTCAATGAACCTTATGTAGTAACCAACAAGACCCATGAAAGATCTAACATCTAAAACATTATTGGGAGTAGACCAATCCATGATGGCATTAATCTTCTCTGGATCAACTGCAATTCCTTCTTCAGAAATGACATGACCCAAATATTGTACTTTCTTTTGATAGAATTCACACTTACTTAACTTGGCATACAACTGATATTCTCTAAGGACTTGCAACACCATCCTTAGATGTTCCTCACGTTCTTCTTCATTCCTTGAGTAGACAAGATGTCATCCAAGAACACAATCACAAACTTATCCAAATATTTGTTGAATGCACTATTCATGAGACACATGAATGTAGCAGGTGCATTGGTAAGACCAAATGGCACCACAGTGAACTCATAATGACCATATCTAGTTCTGAAAGTTGTCTTGTGAATGTCTTCCTCCTTAATCCTTACTTGATGGTACCCAGACCTCAAGTCAATCTTTGAAAACACTTTAGCTTCATTCATTTGATCAAATAAGTCATCAATTCTGGGTAATGGATACTTATTCTTGACTGTCAGTTTATTAAGCTGCCTGTAATCAATACACAACCTCAACGTCCCATCCTTCTTCTTAACAAATAACATTGGTGCTCCCCAAGGAGACACACTGGGCCTGATATACCTCTTGTCTATTAACTCTTGTAGCTGCATCTTTAACTCCACCAATTCTGATGTGCTCATTCTATAAGGAGCTTTGGAATTCGGTGTTACCCCTGGAACAAGATCGATGGTAAAGTAAATATCTCTCTTTGGTGGTAGTCCTAGCACTTCATCCGGAAACACATCTTGAAACTCTTGCAGCAATGGGAAGTCTTCTATCCTTGGCCCTTTGTCCTCTGACGAATCCGACATATGAACTGTATATAATTGGTAACCTTTCTTATAAAACTTTTTCAAATGTAAGGCTGAAATCTGTGTTACTGAAACTTGCTTGGAAATTCCTCTTACCAATCTTGGTCTTCCCTCTTCATCAATACATTCAAGTGCTTTCTCAAAATAGTCCAACTTGGCCCTATGTTTTTCCAACCAATCCATGCCAATTAGAGCATCATAAGATCCTAATGGTAGTACATTTAATTCAGCATGTGTGTGGAGTCCATTCAATTCTATGGGGCATTCCACCATTACTTCACTTACTTTTCTCTCGCTCCCTATGGCTAATTGAACTAGCCAAGACTTATTATGCTTCACTTTTCTAAG
Source organism: Larix kaempferi (assembly GCA_027924585.1). Taxonomy (NCBI): domain Eukaryota; kingdom Viridiplantae; phylum Streptophyta; class Pinopsida; order Pinales; family Pinaceae; genus Larix; species Larix kaempferi. The sequence continues at coordinate 2,693,922 of BSBM01000003.1, read as the reverse complement.
AGAACAACCTTCTACCAGTTTTGGAGAAACAAACTATGAGTAGATCCTGGATCAATCAAAACAGAAATAGAATGTTTATCAATCTTACCTTCAACTTCCACCACTGTGATCAAAGACATAAAGGATGCCATAGATCACACACCTTCTTTGAGAAGTCCAGACTTTGAAAAGAATTTCATCATATACACTTTCGCTTCAGATTCATCTCTCGCAGCAGTGCTCACTCAGAAAGGAGAATCTGGAGATGAATATCCAATCTCTTTCATGAGAACTGGGTTACAAGGAGCTGAACTGAATTACCCAGTTGTAGATAAGCAAGCGTATGCAGTGTTCAAAGCGGTGAAACAGTTCAGGCCATACATTTTGAAAAATAGGACAAAAGTCATAGTACCTCACCCCATTGTCAGATCTCTATTTGTGCAGAAGGAATTGTTGGAGTATCGGTACAACCACATGGTATAACCACCCCACCTCTAGGAATATAAAAATGTGGACTAACCGCCACTCCTGGTAATATGACCTTGTGCTTGGTTTCAAATGTTCATCAACATCTACAGGTTTTGGTGTAACGACAAACCTTACATGGTATCAGAGTTGAGGTCTCAGGTTCAATTCCCCTGAGCTACGCCAGAGGGGGGGTGTTGGAGTATCGGTACAACTACATGGTATAACCGCTGCACCTCTGGGAATATAAAAATGTGGACTAACCGCCACTCCTGGTAATAGGACCTTGTGCTTGGTTTCAAATGTTTATCAACATTTGCAGCTTTTGGTGTAACGGCGAAACTTATAGGAATTGGGTGGAAGGAGAGGAAAATGGGTAACTACCCTTCAAGAATATGATCTAGAATTTAAGCCAACCACTATCATTAAAGGTCAAGACTTGTGTAAGTTGATCACTGAAAATCCATCCAATGAAGCTCAGGAGTGGGAAAATGAAGCGGAATTGAATCTAGCTGAGTCATGCCCTATCTTCACTACTCCAGAATCTTGGTATAGAGATTGAGTGTACTATTTGCAACAAGGATATCTACCAGAACACTGGAGTCCTAAGCAGAGAAAGGCACTCCAATTAAAATCAGCTTCCTATCAGATAATTGATGGAGTACTTTTCAGAAATAATTATGATGGGATATTTCTCTGATGTCTTAAGAAAGAGGACGTTGATAAAGTGCTTAAAGAATTACACGATGGTCCTACTGGGGGACATTATTTTGGAGATACTACTGCTCATAAAATACTCAGAGCCGGTTACTATTGCCCCACCCTTTTCAAAGATGCTCATGCTCATTCTAGAAAATGCGATGTATGTCAAAGGAGTGTTGGCAGATTGCTAAGAGCAACAGGTCCCTTACATCCAGTTATTATATCTAAACCATTCAAGCAGTGGAGCATAGACTTTATCAAATAAATTAATCCAAATTCCTCGCTACAACATCGGTATATCCTCACGGCCACTAATTATTTCACTCGGTGGACAGAAGCTTCCCCTCTGTGGAAAGTCAACGAAGACGCAGTCATCAGATTCTTGCAAGAGAATATCATAACCAGGTTTGGGGTTCCAATTTCTTTAGTTTTTGATAATGCAACTTACTTCTCATCTGTGAAGTTAACTGCATTTGCTTATGAAAGAGGAATTAAATTGCATTATTCAACAAATTACTATCCCCAAGGAAATGGACTGGCTGAATCTACAAACAAAAACCTTATCTGAATCCCGAAGAAGACTGTTATCGAGAGTCAGAGGAACTAGCACACGGCCCTTCCAAATGCTTTGTGGGCAGACATGGTCACTCCAAAGAATTCCTTAGGAGTCTCCCCTTATATGCTAGTTTATGGGAAGGCAGCTTTACTCCCGCCTAATATACTACTCCCATCCCTACAACTAGCCCAAGCCTCTTGAGATTCCAGTAGTCAAGTCCTACAGTCACGAATTAATACCTTGCTAAAACTTGAGGAGTGACGGAAAAAGGACAAAGATAAATTCCACCAACACCAAGATATTATCAAAAGGTAGTTTGATAAACAGAAGCTTGGCAAAAGAAGCTTTGAGGTAGGTGACCTAGTTTTGAAGTGGGATCACCCACATGACGATAAGGGGAAGCATACAAAATTTCAACGATTATGGCTTGGCCCTTACCATATTGTTGAAAAGCTCAGTTCGTCGACATACAAACTTAAAGATTTACAAGGGGAGGAAGAAAATATCCCTGTCAACGTCCTTGCTCTAAAGCAGTACTTTACCTAGGTTTAGGAGTACCTTTGTACATAAATAAACTTCGTTTTTCATTACCTTTCTAGTTTGTTGTTTCTATTTTGAGTAGTCTGTTTTGCTTTGATTTCTTTTCATCAGATTCATTTCTTTGCTTTTATTTGATTTCTTTATTTGTTTCAAATAAATCCTAGCTCTACTTCTTGGTACTTGGAAAGATGGGAATCTGAGCAATCTCAAAAGCATCTCCTGAAAAGGCGGAATTTAATTATAAAAGAAAGTTTCACTATGTGACATTGCTTTTGCTGATTAGGTTTTAGACAGGGAGGATCCTCTTAAGTTTCATATTTGAGTCATGATAACCCCTGTAAAATAACTGAGACTTATGATTTTTGTATTACTATCTTGGGGCTCCATTCACTCTCACATTAATGACTATCTCAGGTAGTTCACTATGATGGACCCACAGAGAGGAAGCATGTCTCACAAATGTATGGTATTTAAAATGATCCCATGCTACAAATCAAAAACCAAAAGAGCTTATATCAAAGATTCCATTTTCCAAAAAGTTTCACCTCTATCAAAGCATGGTTGAGAAAGCAAAGACATCCAATCAAGAAAGTTTCCCTAGTTGTCAACTTAGCAAGGTTCTTCTTCGTCCGTGAGCATGACAATCAAATAAATCTCTTGCTCACACAAAAGGACATTATGGATGGAAGAACCTAAGTCAAATCTTTAAGATTGAAGAAAGCTATCATGGAAGACTCATACGACAAAATTCGTCAATAGAGAAAGCATCTAAAGAAATGTTGACAGCATGGAATGAGGAACAAACGAATATGTCTATGGGATTTTGTTACAATCTGTGGAGTCCTATTTAGCGGGCATCCGAAAGATGGATTTAACATGAACTCCACATTTTGGCCTCGGGAGAGTGGTGAAGAAGTATGATTCAAAGTTTCCTTTATTCCCCAATGGCCAATGTGATAAAAGTGGCCACTTTTCCTGTATAAAATCTGTCTTGTAAGGCACTATGTTACATATGGTGTCAATAACATGTAAGTTTTCTAACCTTGAAAAGAGATTATTCAGAGATCTGTGTTCACCAGTGAATCGCCAATTGTTGTTGCTACAACCTTATCCCAATTTTTTTTTTTAAATAATGAGGCCCCTCCTTTTCAATTAAGAGAGTTTTAGAGTTTAAGTCTTCCTAGAAAAATATTACCTTCAAACTTAGTTTTTTCCAAGAGGATCGGGCAAAGAAGATCATTTTTGTGACTAAGTAAAACTCAGCTTTTGGGGTCGAAACGATCGGCGAATCTCAGTCAAATCGGCCGAAACGGTCGGAGACATTTTGTAAGTTCTGGACAACTTTCCTGTTTCAGAGAAACTTGACGAACCGAGCCGAAACAGTCAGAGAAACTTGGTTAAATCCGCCGAAACGGTCGGAATCATCTTTTAACTTTGGAATCCTTTCCTGTTTCAACGGAACTCGCCCAACTTCTCCGAAACGGTCGGAGCACTATCGTTTTGCGTCTTTGACACTTGGACTTTTCTCACTCTTTTCGACGTAAAGGCTTTAGGTCGACGGAGAAAGGTTTGACGCCGTGACCTGTTTCGGAAGACTGGAATGTCTGAGCCGAAAAAGTCACCGACAACTATTAAGATGCAACAAAAAGAGACTCGGCAAAAGGAGTCTGTAAATAGGCTACATCGACGCGACGTCTTTTGGTTTAACTCCGAAATAATCGTCGAAATGGTTGCAAACAAATAGATAAATTTCACGAAGTAGCACCAGAGAAAGCTTATCTATCGCCATGCATTGACGCAGTTAGTAAAACGCTGACGACCCGTTTTGTAGCGACCGAAAAAGTCTTTTCAAAATGGTCGGCAGCGTGGTTTGGGATTCACCGTTGATATGTTTCGCATAGACCCAGCAAATCCTGCTGAAACGGTCGGCAAAAAACCTTTGCATTAAATTCCCCTTGTTTTCAAAAGTTATATATAGCGCATTGGGGCCAACATCGACAAACGCCGAGCATCCCCAGCGCCGTCGAGCCCATCGACCAACCATCAACTAACAGGTAGGTCACCGTGTGCTATTTTTGTTGGTTTGTTCTTTTCTTTGGTTTTTATGTTATGGGGTTTTTCTTCTTCGGACACCATTTCTCCCTCAAAGTCATTTTTCGTCCACACCATCCTCACTTGCCAGAGTTAAACCTATTTTGGGGCTTTTTTCTAGAAGTGGTCGTTAGGAGGGAAGTTTTAAAGTGATCATACTACACCAGTTGTCCCATCTCCCTTTGAGTGCACGGCAGGTGAGGGGGGCCTTGCGTTAGTATTTTAACCCTGGTTTCGAAGTGGTTTTTGGTGTGGTTAATAGTTTTTATTCTGCACAACTGGCTGCGCGCAAAGAAACCTTATGGCCATGAGACCAAAGTAAACCCCTGGCAGCTGCTCTGTCGCTGCCCAAACTCGAGCCCCAGTTCCGTTCTCAACAAGACTAACCGACCTACGCCCTTAAGCGCTTTACCTTGCGCACCTATGTTTCGTAATCTGGACCTAATCAACATTGTTTTTTAATCCTTTAAGCTAAATTTTTAAGTGTTGTTTACCCTAAGTTGCATTCATAATTTAAATTTAGCAGTTGGTTATGCTTATTATTAAAATAGTTGGCAGGGTTAATTGGAATTATTTACATGTGATTATGTTTTCCCACCTACACATTGATAAGCAAAGCACAAAACTTAATATGAAAGAAAATGCTTGATTAAATTTTGTTTGAATGTTGCTTATACATGGCTTTCTTTTTATCAAAATTTGAAAAATGACTAAGAAAGGATCCAAGAGGAAATCTAAGGTAACTGAGTCAGGGTCAGATGTCGAGATTATATTAGAAACCAAGGTGGAGACTGTGTTCGAGGATACTAAGGCAGTGACTAGGATTCTCCCTGAATTCAAATGAGGGGAATTATATCAGATGATCTGAGACCAGGATGTCCCTTGTGCAATTCTTGAAGAGATGTTCTTATATCAAAACATCAGGAAATCTGGCATTACTAAAGCGACCACACGCCCCGAGCTTTTTCCTTGCTCAGAAGTCATTGGGTGGATTTTGTCTCAAGCTGATGCCACATCAAGGATCCTGTCTGACAGCAAATGAGAAACTTTTGCATCATTCCATCTATCCCACATAGCAGCAACGCACAAATTACCGCACGCTCAGGTCCTGCTGACTAAAGACTGGATTAAAGGTCTTAACATGGACACTCTCGAGTATGCTAAGAAATTATCGATAACAGGAAAATAGTTGAGGCAGAAAGAAAGCGGAGAATATGAGTGTCAAAGCCTAAGGACCCCCTTTAGGATCATAGCCCTGATGCTAAGCAGGATTTTCGGCAACGCAGACAGGACTTTCTACAAATTAAATTGGATACCTCTAATTCACCATGTAGCCTTCCATGGTACAGTCTTTAACTGGGCAGACATCATCTTAGATAGTCTGTCATCAACAATAGCGGCTGCAAAAGGAGGTTTGACCCAGAGGAAGGCATAATTTTACATGTCTTCATACCTTGTGGATTATATACTATCAAGGCATCCTTTCCCTAAGTTGGGGTGCATATGGAATACAGATGATTGCCCGATCTATGTTGCTTATCATATCTTGTGGGACCATAAGTATGCAAGTCACTATAAGCTCATATGTGAAGAATTTATCATACCTCTCTACTGCTTGATTTTCAACAAAGAACCAAACTGCTTATCCGAAAATTCCATGGCAGTCATAGAAGAGTTTGGGGACTACTACTTCTCGCAAGAAGGCACATGCATCAGGATGTATGGAGGTTTCTGACCTCCGTCCCTTCTGCCCAAGTATGCGATCGATTTTTTTGTCCACAAGGAAGCAGTAAGACAGGTTTTCATCAAAGGGATGGGCAAAATTCTGCATGATCAAAAGAAAGCTTATTTTTTGCCTCTACTCTTTTGCATTGGGTGTAAAAATTCTCTAAGGTTAAAACGGTTGAAATATTTGTCCAAGATTTGGAAGCATTCCATTTTGGCGAAAAGAGTTTCTCTAGGAATGATAACCAAGGCAAGGTGGCTGAGCATTGTGCAACGGTGAAAGTACATTGTTATTATGCAAACTACTTTGACAAAGATGAATCAATATTCAGAAGAGCTAGAAATATGACTGAGCTCAACAAGCGCTTTCGTCCCAAAGGTGGAGCCAATTCCAGCACTGCTACCAAAGTTGTTAAGCAGGCATAATTACAAAGGCAAAAAGAAGAAGTCGTAGATCTACAATTAGAAAAGGTAGAACAGAGGATAAAAGAGGAAACTGAAAGAATTTAGAAAGAAAAGGCCGACAAGATTCAGAGAGAGGACTTTGAAAGGTTTCAGAGAGAAGAAACTAAAAGAGTTAGGAGAGAAGAGACTAAAAGGATTCAGAGAGCAGAAGCTGAGAAGTTGCAAGAAATAAGAGAGAGAGCAGAAAAGGAAGCAGCTGAGCAACAAAAGAAAAAAGAGGAAGAAGAAAAGTCCAAGAAGGTTGTGGAAATGGGAAGTCCAAGCATGCAGAACATGGACATAGACCCACCCCAATTATCCAATGAAATAATCACAGGAGGCCACCTCCCATTGAAGGAGCTTGGAATCATGCCATTTACCACGTCAAAGGAGCACACTGTGGCTCAATTGGACACAATCATCTTTAACCATAACAAAAAAACCATCTTAAAGAGATAAGAAAAGAGACTAAAAATGGCCTCCAAGCCGGATATCGTCACTGTACAGGAGAAAACCATCTTGGAGGATACACACATAGACCCCAAATTCATGGCATCTGTCAATGTAGCTTATGTTTAGCAAATGAAGATAATATTAACAAGTTGATGAATGATATTGAGCGAAGCAAAGGGAAGGTGCTTAAAGTAAAGGGTAATCTGGTGAAGGAGCGAGCATAAGGGATAGAATGGAAAAGGAAACATGACGCCCTATTGTCCGAGAAAGAAAGAATAATGAATGAATACCAGAGCCTGGATGAAGAAAAGGAGGCATTAACTGTACAGTTAATGATATTGGAAGGTGAGAAGAATGACCTCAAAGCTCAGACTACTCAGCTATAATGAAACGAGTCAGCTGCCAACCAACAGGTTGAAGGATTAAAAGCTGAGGTAGAAGAATTGGAAAGGGAGAAAAAATCTTTAACAGGACAACTGGAGTTGGCGGACAAAAGAAAGCTAGATATATATTCGTTCTGTGATCATGCCTGTAAAATCCAAGAACAAATATATCATTCTCAGATGATTCTCACAGAGAAGATATATAAGATGAAGCTAATGATGGTGAGAATGGACGAGATATATTTTGAACCACAAGCAGTCAGGCAAAAGCAGTGTGATGTTGCAGAAAAGATCAAAAACCAAATCTTCTGGAGAGAGAAAAACTCTGAATAGCCTGACAACTTGCTTCCTAAGAGAACAGCAGATTTAAAGTCAGAAATGGAACTTTTAGAATTTTGCAGGAGGGCTTCCATACAACTGAATAATGACATGCTAAAGACTATTCAGAAGTGTCGGGATTTTTATGGAAAAATCCAACAAGTTCATGAGAAGTGTCATCTCTCTTCGCTCCTGCCAATGAACGAACTTCCTTCAAAAGATCTACGCATGACACAGCTGCAGAGTGGATTATAAGGGGAGTTAGAATACGTCTGAAAGATTGGGTGGAAGAGAGCCAAGAAATTTTAAAGTTCTTGAAAGACAATTTGCAGGTTGCTCAAAATCAACAAAAATAATATGCTGATAGACATAGAGAAGAAATAACTTTTTAAGTCAATGATTTAGTATATTTAAGGTTGCAGCCCTATAAACAAACATCACTCAAAAAGAATGGAGCAGAAAAATTAAAACCAAGGTACTATGGGCCATACAAGGTAGTGCGGAAGGTTGGAAAAGTAGCATATGAACTAGAACTTCCGAAAGGGAGTAAAATCCATCATGTATTTCATGTTTCTTGTCTCAAGAAATCCCTTGCTCAGCAAATCATCACTTTAGAAATAATTCCTCCTTTGGATGATGAAGGTCAACTCATACTTGTTCCGGAAAAAAATTTGAAGACACGGGAAATGAGGTTAAGAAGTAGAATTATCAAAGAATATTTAGTGCAATGGAAGGACTTACCAAATGAAGATGCCACATGGGAAGAGGACAAGATTTTTCAGCATCCTAATTTAAAATTGCTTGAGGACAAACAATCTTGGGTGGGGAGGACTATAATGTCCCCATTCAAATAATTGTATAGTAGACAATCCCCATCAATCCTACCAAGTTCCCTAGGTTGAATGGGTACATTGGGAATTGTAATAAGGGAGCAAAGGAATAATGTTTATATATTAGAATAGTCCAAGTATTTAATAAATAAGTTGAATAAATAAATCCAAGAGGATTTATAGGTGGAAAATGGTTTTGAGGACATTTGGAGGATGTGGGACCCACACTAGCTTGGTTTTTCACTACCACATGGAAAATCTCACTTGCCATTTTGAATCCATGGGAAGGAAAACATTATTGGGTCAGTTGGTAAGGCATACACATGGCATGGAACATCTTAGGTCGAAATGGGATGGAATGGTAACCTCCATGGAAGAGGAAGAGTCAAATTGCAGGCTAGTGGACACTTGGGCTAGATACCCTAGTCTTATGACAACAATGATGAAGCATCTATGACATCTATGACAAAATTCAGATCTGACTTCTAACATCTAACCATTATGACATGTCGTCCCCAAAAATAGGCTTAAGGAAGGCGCTCATGGAGTTGGAGAATCCCAAGAGACTCCTACTCGAATTTGGGAGAAGATGGAAGGTTGGAAACTAGGAGACAAGTGGCAAATGTGGAATATTTCCTAAGTGGAAATCTCTAGAAGCTAATAAGAGGATTTCGACACTTAGAAGGCTAATGTTGGATATAAAATGTAGAAATCAAGAATGAGAATGGATTTTGATCATTTGAGAAAAATTGCATTTGTGAAGAGAAAGCTAGTGGATGACTAGTTTCTTGCCTTAGCCAATTTCGAGGCTGAAATATTCCCATCCAAGTTGGTGTTTGGAGAGGCCACTCAGGTTTTTCATGGAGATTTAATGGATTTTTATTTGCAATTATCATCTAAAGGGAAGCTCGTGGTTTTGTTTAGTTCAGCACCATCTCTCAACCATTTCAAGTTTTGAAGGCATATTCATGCTCCTTGAGGGAGGGCGTTTTTGGTGAGATCTTGTATTCATTGGGAGATATTCACATGATGTATTTCTGATTGTAAGAGCTTCATCTCCTTTCTTCTTCATATTCATAAAGTCTCAGGTCTAAATACCCACTGATTGTATGCAAAAATGTTGATTAATGAGCAAACAATGTCCATTTCCCCACTACATTGATGTATCTCATTATAATGCTGATGATTTCGAATGAATGGATGATTCTATGATACATTTGTGATTAATAGACTGCCATGGATGTATTTTCAAAGTTTTATGTACTGTACTTGAGCATTTGAAGTATTTTTACTCAATTTAATTGCATTGGGAGAAGAAATAGTGCCATTTCCCCAAGGATTGAATGGGTGATTTTTGCAGCTAAATGAGAGAGGGTTGGAACAGAGATAATAATAAAATAATGGTGCACATGAGACCTTAATAACATCCTTAATACATTCCTTACCTCTGCTCAGAAATTCGAGGGAGTTTGGAAGCATTTGGGAGGCCATTTTCAGTGTTACCCAGGGAGGATTTGATGCACAAATTACTAGTTAAAATCCCATACATTGACCAGAATATAAATCAAGTTTGCAGAAGTCTTTTGAGAGTTATAAATCATCCCTAAACCTAATATTCAAGTCTAAATATCATTCATACACCCTTACAGAATATTTGGGAGCATTTGGGTTATTTTGGAAGCCAAAACAACAAAACTAGTTAAAGGTCGAAATTGGGGAAAATTTGGAAAATTGGGCATTTTCATAAAATTTTGAAAAAGGGTCATTACAAGTGGTATTAGAGCATGGTCTTGGCACATGATGGTATTAAAAACAAGCCAAACAAATAAACCACCACCCTTTTAACCAGTAATGGAAGAAGTTTTTGTTGAAGAAGAGGTAGTAGAATAAAAAGAGTTTTTTCCTAAAACCATGGGTAGAGAGGAGGATGAAAAATTAAGACATCGGGAGGAACTTCTTTCAACCTTAGAACCATGTTTCTCTAAACTTTCCACCAATATAGAAAGAATGGGTAACAAAATGATGCAAGGATTGGAATTGTTGGTCAGCCAACTTGGAAGCAAAGGGGTGATAGAAGATAACAGTGGTTCACACTCAGGGAAAAGATAAAAAGGAGTGAGTATATTTTTTCAAGCACGGGAAAACATAATAGACCTGATGAATTTCAAAGCACACAAAGGCATACTGGACCTAAATTTCTCATACCCAAAGAAGATCCTGACATTCAGGTGGATAGTATTAAACTAGCAACTGATTGGAATGGGTTGAGTAAAGAGTGTAAAAGAGGTTTACCATTCAGTGACTATATTGATGTTATAAATAAAATGAAAAGGAGGGAAGACAATAGGATTCCATTCCAAAACAAAGAAAAAAATAGTGTTATTGGAAAAATGTCACTCACTACTTTTGATGGTTCTTCTCAAAATTCGGCTAACACTTGGGTGCAAAAACTGGATGTGTATTTTTCGCTGAATCCTATGTTGGAAGAAGACGCATTAAAAATGGCCATTTTGCATTTGGAAGGAGATGCTAATGAATGGTGGTTTCATGGGATGAAAACCTTGGGTCATGATGAGTTTAAAACATATGGAGAATTTGTTGACAGGGTACTAGAAAGATTTGAACAAAAATATCCAGAATTGCCTTTCAAAGAACTAGCTCAATTGAAGCAAACTGGGACCCCTAATGAATATATGTTGGACTTTCAAAAATTAGCAGTCAAGGTGGCTGATATATCTATGGGAAGGTTGGTATTGTTGTTCACTGAAGGTTTGTTGAACCCTTAAAATGTTTGGTCAAAGCCCACAAGGGAACTACATTAAAAGATGCAATGAGCTTGCCTAGGGATCTCCAAAACGGGCTTCCTGGAACGAGATTTTCTCCCAAGCCTAATTTCAAATTTGAAAAGAAACCTTGGCAAAGGGATGCATATGATAAAAAACCTTGGCAAAAAGATTCATTTGAAAGGAATAAAAAGGAATGACTAAACAGGGATGAACTTCGAAAAAAGAAATTGTGCTTCACATGCTTTCAACCATGGACACCGGGGCACAAATGTACTAAAGGAAAATCTCAATACATAGAAGTATTTTCTAATAATGAGGGGGATGATGGGGGCATGGATGAAGATGGACATATTTCAAATCAAGAGGAGGCATATGAGACAGTAGTAGAAGAGGAAAGACAAGAAGAAAATCATCCTTCACCGAACAAGGCAAAAATGACAGTACTTTCAGCAGTACCTCACTATCATACTATCCGATGCAAGGGTGTGGTACTAGGGAAAAGAACTTCAGTTTTGGTAGATGGAGGAGCCACCCATAACTTCATTGATGCAGAGATGGTGGAGAAAAGAAAGATACCTATTGAACCATTTGATGGCTTCACAGTTGTCATTCTCGGTCACAACACAATGCAATGCAAAACATGGGTACCAAAGCTGCAAGTCACCGTAGGTAACTATACTTTTGTTGATAGTTTTTATGTGGTTGATGTTGTTGATACTAATTTGGTTTTGGGAGTGAAATGGTTGTATTCAATAGGAGAGCATACAGTAAATTATCAAATTCCGGAAATGAAATTTCAAGATTGCAAAGGAGTATTAAGAGTGGTGAGATGGCATCACACTTATCCCAATCAAGTAGTAACTTGCAATAGTATGAGATCTATATTGAGGCATGAGGACATAGAATGGGATGTTGAATGTCATATTACATCTCCCAAGCCAAATATAAAGATTGGTGAACACCCAAAGGAGATAGAGAGACTCTTGCAAAAATATGAAAAAGTTTTTGGAGACCTTCCACATGGTAGACCACTAGATAGGGGGGTTGAGCATAACATTGTTTTGGAGGAGGGAACTTCACCCATTCATATACCACCTTATAGACATCCTAAAAATTTCAGATATTAGATTGAAAAGGCATCCAAAAACTCCTAGAGTTGAGACTCATTAGATCAAGCTCTAGCCCTTATGCTTCTTCAGTAGTGCTAGTGAAGAAGAAAGATGGAACATTGAGAATGTGCATAGATTTTAGAGCCTTGAACAAAAAAACTATCAAGATTAGATATCATATTCCTAGGATTGATGAGCTCATATATGAGCTACATGGGGCCAAATACTTCTCCAAAATTGACCTTAGATCAGGGTATCATCAAATTCGAATGAAAGATGGAGATGTGCAAAAGACTGTTTTTCGATGTCATTAGGGCCACTTTGAATTCCTTGTCATGCCTTTTGGGTTAACTAATGCTTCAGCCACATTTCAAGCATGCATGAATAGGATCTTTTGCAAGCAACGAAGAAGGTTTTTTTTAGTTTTCTTTGATGACATTCTCATTTACAGTAAAACATGGGAAGAGCATTTGCAACAATTAGAGATTGTGTAGAGAATTTTGCAAGAAGATTCCTTATTTGCTAAGTTATCAAAATGTGAATTTGAGATGAAATAACTATTGTATCTTGGGCACATTATTGGGCAAGAAGGGGTGAAGGTACACATGGAAAAAATCAAGGCTAACTTAGAATGGCCATTACCAAAAAATATTACCGAATTGAGAGGCTTTATTGGCATATGCACCTACTACAGAAAAATTTGTGAAAGGATTCTCCAAGTTGACTTCTCCACTCACTGATTTGACTAAGAAGGATGCTTTCGAGTGGGATGAAGAGGCTGGAAAGGCCTTCTAAAAAATGAAAGAGGTAATGAGTAGCTGTTCCATACTTGCACTTCCTGATTTTACTAAACCTTTTGTTGTGGAATGTGATGCTTCGGGTGTAGGAATAGCAGTTGTCCCAAAGCAAGGCCAACACCCCATAGCCTTTGAGAGCAGAAAGTTGCAGCCTCATGAAAAACTTTAATCCATCTATGATAAAGAAATGTTGACCATTATGCATGCATTGGCCAAACTCAGACAATACTTAGTGGGCAGCAAGTTTGTGGTGAAAACTAACCACAATAGTCTAAGACACTTTCTCACCCAAAAAGATCTAAATGAAAGGCAACAAGAGTGGGTAAGGAAGATTCAAGCTTATGATTTTGATATTGAATATGTCAAAGGAAAGAATAATATAGTAGCAGATGCTTTGTCAAGAAGACCTTCTTTTTCTCTCATGGACATTGCCAAGGATTGGAAAAACATGCTACTAGTTGAATATGCTAAAGACAAATTTGCTTGTGATGCGTTGGATGGAATCAAATGGGATGATAACTACAGGATTTTGAATGGAATGATATATTATAAGGACATAATTTATTTAGTTCAGAACTCAAAGCTCAAGTACCGAATTTTGCAAGAAGCACATGATTCCCCACTAGCGGGCCATACGGGGATCTTCAAAACTTATAGACAGTTGAGGCAAAGGTTTTTTTGGAAGGGGCTGAAGGAATATGCGAATGAATGTAAGGTATTTCAACAAAACAAATCAGAACTTACATGTCCAACTGGCCTATTACAACCCTTGCCCATTCCGGAGTAAAAATGGGACAATATCTCCATGGATTTCATCACCGTTTGCCTAAATCTTTGGGTAAGGATTGCATCTATGTGGTAGTGGATAGGTTAACAAAATTTTCTCATTTCTTTTTTGTTACATCATCTTTTAGTGTTGCACAAGTGGCTGATACTTTTTTCAAAGAAATCTTCAGATTGCATGGGCTCCCCAAGAACATTGTCAGTGATAGAGATAGTAGATTCATGGGTGCTTTTTGGCAGGAAATTTTTAGATTGGTGGGCACTCAATTGAATCCAAGTACCAGTTATCATCCACAAACTGACGGACAAACAGAGAGGGTGAATCAATGGTAGGAAGGATACCTAAGAAACTATGTGGGAGAGCAGCAAAAAGCATGGGCAAAATGGCTAAACTAGGGTGAGTTTTGTTACAACACCACTTATCATATGTCAATAGGGATGTCTCATTTCAAAGCATTATATGGTTATGATGCACTTACATTTGTTGAAATTATATTTGGTGATAGTAGAGCCCCAAAGGCTAAAGATTGGGTGGAAGAGGGCCAAGAAATTTTAAAGCTCTTGAAAGACAATTTGTAGGTTGCTCAAAATCAACAAAAACAATATGTTGATAGACATAGAGAAGAAAGAACCACTCAAGTCAATGATTTAGTATATTTAAGGTTGCATCCCTATAAACAAACATCTCTCAAAAGAAATGGAGCAGAAAAATTATAACCAAGGTACTATGGACCATACAAGGTAGTGTGGAAGGTTGGAGAAGTAGCATATGAACTAGAACTTCCGGAAGGGAGTAATATCCATAATGTATTTCATGTTTCTTGTCTCAAGAAATCCCTTGGTCAGCAAATTGTCACTTCAGAAATACTTCCTCCTTTGGATGATGAAGGTCAGCTCACACTTATTCCGGAAAATATTTTGAAGACACGGGAAAGGAGGTTGAGAAGTAGAATTATCAAAGAATACTTAGTGCAATGGAAGGACTTACCAAATGAAGATGCCACATGGGAAGAGGAGAAGATTTTGCAGCATCCTAATTTGAAATTGCTTGAGAACAAGCAATATTGGGTGGGGAGGACTGTAATGTCCCCATTCAAATAATTGTATAGCAGACAATCCCCATAAATCCTACCAAGTTCCCTAAGTTGAATGGGTACATTGGGAATTGTAATAAGGGAGCAAAGGAATAATGTTTATACATTAGAATAGTCCAAGTATTTAATAAATAAGTTGAATAAATAAATCCAATAGGAATTATACGTGGCAAATGGTTTTGAGGACATTTGGAGGATGTGGGACCTGATAACAGCATTTTGTGCAAGGATGTGTCTACACAAATTAAACTATATTGCTAAAGATTGGTGAGATCTTATGTCAGAAATGAAGTAATTAACACAAGTTATTTCGAAATCTAAATTCATTCATCATTTAAGATAAGCAACCTTCAAATTTACAGCCATTTAACAATTTAAATCACACAATATAAGCAATGTCTAAACATCATAATGGCAGAAACTTGAATTACTTCATATTGAAACAAGGAAGAAGTATAACTTTACCAATAAGCTTGATGTGAACCCTTCCTCAATTGTCATGAGCTTCCCTTCTTTCACACTTGCTCTTGAAGACTTGAAGCTCTTCTTCCTCCTCTAGAATCTCCTCAGCATGCCTTTGCTTTTTTATCACCTCTTACCATGCCTCCCATGCCATTCTTATATAGCATTGAGAAATGAGACTTAGGTCTTTCTAGTGGATGTGGGATTAGTCACTTTTCTCAATTTTGATTATTTTCAAGTGAAAACCCACTTCTGAATAGTTTTTAGGCCCTTTTGCACCATTTAGAATTATTTAATCACAACCAATGCATCTTAATGCATTTCTCAAAGAGGATTTGTCTCTGGATGAAACTGTGTTATGACTTCCTGCTGCAAGGGCATGGCAAAAATATGCCTCTTCCGTCACATGACGAGGGTGCTATTTTGATTGTTAACAGAACCCACACTAGCTTGGTTTTTCACTACCACATGGCAAATCTCACTTACCATTTCGAACCCATGGGAAGGCAAACATTATTGGGTGAGTTTATAAGGAATACACATGGCATGGATCATTTTAGGTCGAAATGATATGGAATGGTAACTCCATGGAAGAGGAAGAGTCAAATTGGAGGCTAGTGGACACTTGGGGCTAGATTCCCTAGTCTTATGACAACAATGATGAAGCATCTATGGCATCAATGAAAAAATTAAGATCTGTCTTCTGAAATCTGATCATTATGACATGTTAGCCAAAAAATAGGCTCAAGGAAGGTACTCATGGAGTTGGAGAATCCCAAGAGACTCCTACTCGAATTTGGGAGAAGATGGAAGGTTGGAAACTAGGAGACAAGTGGCAAATGTGGAATATTTCCTAAGTGGAAATATCTAGAAGCTAATGAGAGGATTTTAACCCTTAGAAGGCTAATGTTGGTTATAAAATGTAGAAATCAAGTATGAGAATGGATTTTGATCATTTGATAAAAATTGCATTTGTGAAGAGAGAGCTAGTGGATGACTAGTTTCTTGCCTTAGCCAATTTCGAGGGTGAAATATTCCCATCCAAGTTGGTGTTTGGAGAGACCACTCAGGTCTTTCATGGAGCTTTAATGGAGTTTTATTTGCAGGTATCAGCTACAGGGCATCTCGTGGTTTTGTTTAGTGCAGCACCATCTCTCAACCATTTCAATTTTGAAGGCATATTCATGTTCCTTGAGGGAGGGCGTTTTTGGTGAGCTCTTGTATTCATTGGGAGAGATTCATATGATGTATTTCTGATTGTAATAGCTTAATATACTCTCTTCTTAATATTCAGAAAGTCTCAGGTCTAAATACCCACTGATTGTATGCAAAAATGTTGATTAATGAGCAAACAATGTCCATTTCCCCACTACATTGATGTATCTCATTATAATGCTGATGATTTTGAATGAATGGATGATTATCTGATACATTTTTGATTAATAGACTGCCATGGATGTATTTTACAAGTTTCATGTGTTTTTCTTGAGCATTTGAAGTATTTTTACTCGGTTTAATTGTATTGGGAGAAGAAATGGTGCCATTTCCCCAAGGGTTGAATGGGTGATTTTTGCAGTTGAATGGGAGAGGGTTGGAACAGAGATAATAATCAATTAATGGTGCACATGAGACCTTAATAACATCCTTAATACATTCCATACCTCTGCTTAGAAATTCGATGGAGTTTGGAAGCATTTGGGAGGCCATTTTCAATGTTACCCAAGGGGGATTTGATGCACAAATTCCTAGTTAAAATCCCATACATTGACCAGAATATAAATCAAGTTTGCAGAATTATTTTGAGAGTTATAAATCATCCCTAAACCTAATATTCAATTGTAAATATCATTCATACATCCTTATAGAAGATTTGGGGCTATTTGGGTTAATTCGGAGGCCAAAACAGCAAAACTAGTCAAAGGTCGAAATTGGGGAAAAATGGAAATTTTGGCATTTTCATAAAATTTTGAAAAAGGGTCATTACAAGTGACATCAAAGCATGGTATTGGCACCTTATGGTATTAAAAAGAAGCCAAACAAATAAACCACCACCCTTTGAACCAGTAATTGAATAAGTTTTTTTGTTGAAGAAGAGGTAGTAGAAGAAAAGGAGTTTTTTTCTAAGACCATGGGTAGAGAGGAGGATGAAAAATTAAGACATCGGGAGGAACTTATTGCAACCCTAGAACCATGTTTCTCTAAAATTTCCACCAATATAGAAAGAATGGGTAACAAAATGATGCAAGGATTGGAATTGTTGGTCAGCCAACTTGGAAGCAAAGGGGTGATAGGAGATAACAGTGGTTCACACTCAGGGGAAAAGATAAAAAGGAGTGAGTATATTTTTTCAAGCATAGGACCACATAATAGACCTGATGAATTTCAAAGCACACAAAAGCATACTACACCTAAATTTCTCATACCCAAAGAAGAGCCTGACATTCAGGTGGATAGTATTAAACTAGCAACTGATTGGAATGGGTTGAGTGAAGAGTGTAAAAGAGATTTACCATTCAGTGACTATATTGATGTTATACATAAAATGAAAGGGAGGGAAGACAATAGGATTCCATTCCAAAACAAAGAATTAAACGGTGCTATTGGAAAAATGTCACTCCCTACTTTTGATGGTTCTTCTCAAAATTCTACCAACACTTGGGTGCAAAAATTGGATGTGTATTTTTGGCTAAATCCTATGTTGGAAGAGGATGCATTAAAAATGGCCATTTTTCATTTGGAATGAGATGCCAATGAATGGTGGTTTCATGGGATGAAAACCTTGGTTCATGATTAGGTTAAAACATATGGAGAATTTGTTGACAGGGTACTAGAAAGATTTGAACAAAAAGATCCAAAATTGCCTTTCAAAGAACTAGCTCAGTTGAAGCAAACTGGGACCCCTGCTGAATATATGTTGGACTTTCAAAAATTATCAGTCAAGGTGGCTAATGTATCTATGGGAAGGTTGGTATTGCTGTTCACTGAAGGTTTGGCTGAACCCTTAAAAGGTTTGGTCAAATCCCACAAGCCAACTACATTAAAAGATGCAATGAGCTTGACTCGGGATCTCCAAAATGTGCTTCCTAGAACGAGATTTCCTCCCAAGCCTAACTTCAAATTTGAAAAGAAACCTTGGCAAAGGGATGCATATGATAAGAAACCTTGGCAAAAAGATTCATTTGAAAGGAATAAAAAGGAATGACTAAACAGGGATGAACTTCGAAAAAAGAAATTGTGCTTCACATGCTTTCAACCATGGACATCGGGGCACAAATGTACTAAAGGAAAGGCTCAATACATAGAAGTATTTTCTGATAATGAGGGGTATGATGAGGGCATGGATGAAGATGGAAATATTTCATATCAAGAGGAAGCATATGAGATAGCAGTAGAAGAGGAAAGACAAAAAGAAAATCAGCCTTCACCAGACAAGGCAAGAATGGCACTACATTCAGCAGTACCTCGCTATCATACTATCCGATGCAAGGTTGTGGAACTAGGGCAGAGAACTTCAGTTTTGGTAGATGGAGGAGCCACCCATAACTTCATTGATGCAGAGATGGTGGAGAAAAGAAAGATACCTATTGAACCATTTGATGGCTTCACAATTGTCATTCCCAGTCACAACACAATGCAATGCAAAACATGGGTACCAAAGCTGCAAGTCACCGTAGGTAACTATACTTTTGTTGATAGTTTTTATGTGGTTGATGTTGTTGATACTAATGTGGTTTTGGGAGTGCAATGGTTGTATTCAATAGGAGAGCATACAGTAAATTATCAAATTCCGGAAATGAAATTCCAAGATTCCAAAGGAGTACTAAGAGTGGTGAGAGGGCAGCACAGTTATCCCAATCAAGTAGTAACTTACAATAGTATGAGATCTATATTGAGGCATGAGGACATAGAATGGGTTGTTGAATGTCATATTACATCTCCCAAGCCAAATATAAATATTGTTGAACACCCAAAGGAGATACAGAGACTCTTGCAAAAATATGAAAAAGTTTTTAGAGACCTTCCACATGGTAGACCACTAGATAGGGGGGTTGAGCACATCATTGTTTTGAAGGAGGGAAATTCACCCATTCAGATACCACATTATAGACATCCTAAAAAGTTTAGAGATGAGATTGAAAAAGTTATCCAAGAACTCCTAGAGTTGGGACTCATTAGACCAAGCTCTAGCCCTTATGCTTCTTCAGTAGTGCTAATGACGAAGAAAGATGGAACATTGAAAATGTGCATAGATTTTAAACCCTTGAACAAAAATACTATCAATGAATAGGTATCCTATTCCTAGGATTGATGAGCTCATGGATGAGCTACATGGGGCCAAATACTTCTCCAAAATTGACCTTAGATCAGGGTATCATCAAATTCGAATGAAAAATAGAGATGTGCAAAAGATTGCTTTTCGGTGTCATTATGGCCACTTTGAAATTCTTGTCATGCCTTTTGGGTTAACTAATGCTCCAGCCACATTTCAAGCATGCATGAATAGGATCTTTTGCAAGCAAATAAGAAGGTTTGTGTTGGTTTTCTTTGATGACATTCTCATTTATAGTAAAACATGGGAAGAGCATTTGTAGCAATTAGAGATTGTGTTAAGAATTTTGCAAGAATAGTCCTTATTTGCTAAGTTATCAAAATGTGAATTTGGGATGAAAGAACTATTGTATCTTGGGAACATTATTGGGAAAGAAGGGGTGAAGGTACACATGGAAACAATCAAGGCTATCTTAGAACGGCCATTACCAAAAAATATTACCAAATTGAGAGGCTTTATTGGCATATGCACCTACTACAGAAAATTTGTGAAAGGATTCTCCAAGTTGACTTCTCCACTCACTGACTTGACTAAGAAGGATGCTTTCAAGTGGGATGAAGAGGCCGAAAAGGCCTTCCAAAAAATGAAAGAGGTAATGAGTAGTTGTCCCATACTTGCACTTCTTGATTTTACTAAACCTTTTGTTGTGGAATGTGATGCTTCAGGTGGAGGAATATGGGCTGTCCTAAAGCAAGGCCAACACCCCATAGCCTTTGAGAGCAGAAAGTTGCAGCCTCATGAAAAACTTTACTCCATCTATGATAAAGAAATGCTGGCCATTATGCATGCATTGGCAAAATTCAGACAATACTTAGTGGGCAAACAGTTTGTGGTGAAAATTGACCACAATAGTCTAAGACACTTTCTCACCCAAAAAGATCTAAATGAAAGGAAACAAAAGTGGGTAAGCAAGATTCAAGCTTATGATTTTGATATTGAATATGTCAAAGGAAAGAATAATACAGTAGCAGATGCTTTGTTAAGAAGACCTTATTTTTCTCTCATGGACATTGCCAAGGATTGGAAAAACATGCTACTAGTTGAATATGCTAAAGACAAATTTGCTTGTGATGTGTTGGATGGAATCAAAGGGGATGATAACTATAGGATTTTGAATGGGCTGATATATTATAAGGGCAGAATTTATTTAGTTCAGAACTCAAAGCTCAAGTACCAAATTTTGCAAGAAGCACATGATTCCCCACTAGCGAGCCATCCGGAGATCTTCAAAACTTATATACAGTTGAGGCAAAGGTTTTTTTGGAAGGGGCTGAAGGAAGATGTTCAGAAATATGTGAATGAATGTAAGGTATGTCAACAAAACAAATCAGAACTTACATGTCTAGCTGGCCTATTACAACCCTTGCCCATTCCGGAGAAAAATGGGACAGTATCTCCATGGATTTCATCACCGGTTTGCCTAAATCTTTGGGTAAGGATTGCATCTATGTGGTAGTGGATAGGTTGAAAAAATTTGCTCATTTCTTTGTTGTTACATCATCTTTTAGTGCTACAAAAGTGGCTGATATTTTTTTCAAAGAAATCTTCAGATTGCATTGGCTCCCCAAGAGCATTGTCAGTGATAGAGATAGTAGATTCATGGGTGCTTTTTGGCAAGAACTTTTTCTATTGGTGGGCAGTAAATTGAATCCAAGTACTAGTTATCATCCACAAACTAACGGACAAACAGAGAGGGTGAATCAGTGGTTGGAAGGGTACCTAAGAAACTATGTGGGAGAGCAGCAAAAAGCATGGGCAAAATGGCTACACTTGGGTGAGTTTTGCTACAACACCACTTATCATATGTCAATAGGGATGTCTCCTTTAAAAGAATTATATGGTTATGATGCACTTACATTTGCTGAAATTATATTTGGTGATAATAGAGCGTCAAAGGATAAAGATTGGGTGGAAGAGAGCCAAGAAATTTTAAAGCTCTTGAAAGACAATTTGCAGGTTGTTCAAAATCAACAAAAACAATATGTTGATAGACATAGCTAAGAAAGAACCTTTAAGGTCAATGATTTAGTATATTTAAGGTTGCGTCCCTATAAAAAAACATCTCTCAAAATGAATGGGGCATAAAATTAAAACCAAGGTACTATAGGCCATACAAGGTAGTGCGGAAAGTTGGAGAAGTAGCATGTGAACTAGAACTTTCGAAAGGGAGTAAAATCCATAATGTATTTCATGTTTCTTGTCTTAAGAAATCCCTTGGTCAGTAAATCATCACTTCAGAAATACTTCCTCCTTTGGATGATGAAATTCAGCTCACACTTGTTCCGAAAAATATTTTTAAGACACGGGAAAGGAGGTTGAGAAGTAGAATTATCAAAGAATATTTAGCGCAATGGAAGGAATTACCAAATGAAGATGCCACATGGGAAGAGGACAAGATTTTGCAGCATCCTAATTTGAAATTGCTTAAGGACAAACAATCTTGGGTGGGGAGGATTGTAATGTCCCCATTCAAATAAATGTATAGTAGACAATCCCCATCAATCCTACCAAGCTCCCTAGGTTGAATGGGTACATTGGGAATTGTAATAAGGGAGAAAAGGAATAATTTTTATACATTAGAATAGTCCAAGTATTTAATAAATAAGTTGAATAAATAAATCCAAGAGGAATTATAGGTGGCAAATGGTTTTGAGGACATTTGGAGGATGTGGGACCCACACTAGCTTGGTTTTTCACTACCACATGGAAAATCTCACTTGTCATTTCGAATCCATGGGAAGGCAAACATTATTGGGTAATTTGGTAAGGCATACACATGGCATGGACCATCTTAGGTCGAAATGGGATGGAATGGTAACCTCCATGGAAGAGGAAGAGTCAAATGGAGGCTAGTGGACACTTGGGGCTAGATTCCCTAGTTTTATGACAACAATGATGAAGCATCTATGACATCTATGAAAAAATTCAGATCTGACTTCTAACATCTAACCATTATGACATGTCAACCCCAAAAATAGGCTCAAGGAAGGCGTTCATGGAGTTGGAGAATCCCAAGAGACTCCTACTCGAATTTGGGAGAAGATGGAAGGTTGGAAACTAGGAGACAAGTGGCAAATGTGGAATATTTCCTAAGTGGAAATATCTAGAAGCTAATGAGAGGATATCGACCCTTAGAAGGATAATGTTGGTTATAAAATGTAGAAATCAAGTATGAGAGTGGCTTTTGATCATTTGATAAAAATTGCATTTGTGAAGAGAGAGCTAGTGGATAACTAGTTTCTTGCCTTGGCCAATTTTGAGGGTGAAATATTTCCATCCAAGTTGGTGTTTGGAGAGACCACTTAGGTCTTTCATGGAGATTTAATGGAGTTTTATTTGTAGGTATCAGCTACAGGGCAGCTCGTGGTTTTGTTTAGTGCAGCACCATCTCTCAACCATTTCCTGTTTTGAAGGCATATTCATGCTCCTTGAGGGAGGGCGTTTTTGGCAAGCTCTTGTATTCATTGGGAGAGATTCATATGTTGTATTTCTGATTGTCATAGATTCATATCCTCTTTTATTCATATTCATAAAGTCTCAGGTCGAAATACACACTGATTGTATGCAAAAATGTTGATTAATGAGCAAACAATGTCCATTTCCCCACTACATTGATGTATCTCATTATAATGTTGATGATTTCAAATGAATGGATGATTCTCTGATACATTTGTGATTAATATACTTCCATGGATGTATTTTCAAAGTTTCATGTACTTTACTTAAGCATTTGAAGTATTTTTACTCAGTTTAATTGCATTGGGAGAAAAAATAATGCCATTTCCCCAAGGGTTGAATGGGTGATTTTTGCATCTGAATGGGAGAGGGTTGGAACAGAGATAATAATAAATTAATGGTTCACACGAGACCTTAATAACATCCTTAATACATTCCCTACCTCTGCTCAGAAATTCGAGGGAGTTTGGAAGCATTTGGGAGGCCATTTTCAGTGTTACCCAGGGGGGATTTGATGCACAAATTACTAGTTAAAATCCCATACATTGAACAGAATATAAATCAAGTTTGCAGAAGTCTTTTGAGAGTTATAAATCATCCCTGAACCTAATATTCAAGTCTAAATATCATTCATACACACTTACAGAATATTTGGGAGCATTTGGGTTAATTTGGACGCCAAAACAACAAAACTAGTCAAAGGTCGAAATTGGGGAAAAATTGGAAAATTGGGCATTTTCATAAAATTTTGAAAAAGGGTCATTACAATCAATAGTACCCTTGTATTTTTTGTCCTTTATCTTAATATAGTTGTTCCTTACTTATTTACAAAGCAAAAACATGTAAAGGAAACCAAGATCTCTATGATAGTCAAGTAAAAGAAGATGCTAAAGAGGCAGACTCAACTTTTAAATTCAAGCCCAACCAAGAAACTAAAGAAGTTCGGGAGCAGGGAGACAAAGCAGTAGTTTTGGTTACAAATTTTGCAAGATCATTCTCCACAACTACATCACCAGTTCCATCTGCCATGACATCATCTCCAAATCCACCTGCTCTCGGTGATGACAATGATATTTTTTAGGAGAAAAGATTTAAAACTTATGTCTCCCATGAAATTGGAACGGGTATAGATGACCTCGATGATAGTCGTATCCAAAAGATTGGCTCCCTCCCAGTAATGACGATGACAGTTTTGAGGAGAAAATATTTAAATCCTATGTCTCCCATGGAATTGGAACGGGTAGAGATGACCTCGATGAGATTCAAGAAAGTGTTCCTGATAAGTATCTAAAAGAAGACATATGCACAGAAGATGAGGAAGATAAAATAAGGGAACCCATGATAGAGACTAAAGAGAAAGACAATAACAACAGGGTGATAGAGCATGTGTCTACATTAGATAAACATCCACCAATTATGGATTATGATGTTGTAGATTATGGCTCTATAGTTAGTATTGGCATGCCATATGCAACCCAAATTGTTCCTGTTGAGCATCATGATGAAAAAAATGGTAATACCGTGTTTGGAGAAAATAAGGAGCATGAAAAAACACTTGCACATTGTTCTCAACCAATTTTTCTAGATAAATCTATTGGTCTGATTGTTGAAGTTGGAAGGCATGGAAGCAATCAATATCTACTTAAATAGGTTGGAAAGATTGATGATGGTTCTACAAACACAAATGTAGATAGTTATGTGGAAGTGTCGTTGCCAATTGTTGCTTACATTCCAAATGATCATGAAAATGATAATAGGTTTATTGTTGTTGAACCACATGACATAGTTATTGCATCCACATGTTCAAGATGTCCTATTAAGCAAGTTACTACAGATGGAAACATTATGTTGCTCTAGAATTGAAGCTTTAGACGCAGTCATGTATAAATCAAGAATTAAGGCTCTTAAAATTCCTCCTGATGAAGAAGTCGTAGAGGATACGATTCAAAGAAAACTAATACATGACCAAGATATTTTTTATCAGATTTACGTCAGTTTAGATGTGCGTATTTTCTGTGACAACCACCACATATATTTGAAATTGTTAGAATTAAAGTGCACACTCACTGAGGCTATAAGATGGAATCCATTTGCAATAATATTGCTTGATGAAATGAAAAAAACTCACCCTGGTATTTTCAAAATCCAAGCACTTAAGTATGACCATTGCTATGATTTCCAAGATCGAAGATTATATTTTAAACATACCTCCATTATTATAACATCCAAATTTGGATCCACAACACATGCAAACAGTGGAAGTAATATAATTGGATTCACTTTTGGAAGTCCATGATGAGAGATCTTCGACATCTTAATAGTGTGCAATTCACAAGGATCCCAATAATTGCAACAATCAATTGGTTATGGATTGGTGGCGTAACCAAACCTATACCAAAAAATTGTAGGATATCATTAATTGTAGACATGAAAATTTATAGTCTTCCCCAAATTTTCATTTCGATGAATACCAAAAAAGTATGGCCTCGATATGGAAAGATACATACATTCAAATCTACATCAATTAATCAATTGGGTAATATTGCAAACTCGTTGTTTATGATTGAGCAATGTTGTGGTAATAAATATCCACATTTGCTCATAAATGGAATCCAAAAGACGATATGGGAAGCAAGTAATTACAAGTTAAAAGGAGTTAGAAACTAAAAGGATTACTATACAAGGTCCAGGCCCATATCAAGAGAAAGGAACCAATCCAGACTACACATATCAAGTCAGGGCTTCATTGCTAATATAGAATAATATTGACATCAACACAATCAACTTTGAGGACAAAGCTTCCCTTAAAGGGGGTGACAATGTTACAAATATTAAATAATTAATAAAAATCCAAATTAATAATAATCAATAAATATTAAATATAGTTAATATAAGAGGATGTGACTTCTCAAATAGGTGCCTAAGCCATATTTAAAGGTGGGCCGTCAATTGTAAATCACCATCTATTCATTCAACATTTATTTATATATTATTATTACATGAAGATGGATTCTCTTCATTAAACAGGATTCAGTTGTAACAAAGGGACATCTGTTTGTAAGGTTGTAGCCTCAAAAATACTGAATCCCCTACTTCAAGTTTCCCTTCACTACAATGTTGATATGCTTGTTGTTTCATCCTATTTTGTCTATAGCCAAGTTATCTTTCAATAGTTGGAGAACCTCTTGTTGGTGCTCTATGTGATCTTCCACTGCTTGAACCTTAGCTTTCTCTTTCAAGGATGATGTGATGGAAGGAAGATGATAGCCATAAAGTTCCATAAATTATGAAATTTTTTATGAATTATGGAAATATGTGTTGTGACACCACTCTACTAAGGGAAACCACTTGACCCAATGCATTTGTTTATCAGTTGTAATGTAACAAAGGTACCCTTGTAGGCATTTATTCACAATCTCAGTTTGTCCTTTAGATCGAGGATGGTAAGAAGAACTGTGAGCCAATTGAGTGCCCAAACAAGAAAATATTTCCCACAAAAAAATACCAATGAAAATTGTATCTTTATCACTTTCAATAATATTGGAGATTCCATATAGCTTTTGAAATGTTTCCATGAGTGTTGTAGCTATTGTACTTGCTTTAAAAGGATGAGTAAGAGAGCAGAAATGAGCATACTTTGTGAGTCAATCCACTACTTCCACGATGATAATATTTCCTTTTGAATTTGGTAGACTTGTGATAAAATCCATTGAGACCTCTTCCCTACACTGACTTGGTATGGCTAATGGTTGTAGAAGAGCTCGTGTCTTAATGGTCTCTCCCTTATTTTGTTCGCAAACCAAACATTCTTCCACAAAATTTTATACATCAGTTTTAAGAACTTCCCAAAAAGAATCCTTCTTGATCTTGTGGTAAGTTGTGAACCTTGAATGTTCTCCTATAGGAGAAGTGTGCAATTCCAAAAGGACCTTCTATTTGAGTTGAGAATTCTTGCATGAATATAGACAATACTAGTGTTGTAGTGAATCATTCTTCCACACAAATTAATCTAATGAACTATGGTGCTCTTGTAGTTTTGTTGAATTATCTTGCATGCCTTGTAATCATGTTTGCATTTTGTCCTTGCTTCTTCCACCCAATCATATTGCATAATAGAAATAACACAAAGTAAGCCCTATGTTTCATCTTCTTTTTTTGAAAGTGCATGTACTACCACATTTGTTTTTATTTTTCATAGATAATTTAAAAGTCATAACCTAGCATCTTTGTAACCCAATTTTGTTTATGTTCTAAAGATAATATTTTTCCAAGAAGTACTTAAGGCTGTCATGATATGTTCTTACCTTGAAGTGCCTTCCTATTTGGTAAGGGCACCATTTGTTAATTGCATGTAGTATGGCTAACATTTTCTTTTCATAAATTGGTTTGAGTAAGTTTTTTCCTTTAATTTGGTAGATTTCAAAGGCAAGGGGCCTTCCTTCTTGCATTAAAACTGCAACAATGCCATGTCCTAAGGTATCACATTCCATGATAAAGGTTTTTGTGAATTCAAGCATGGTTAATACAGGAGTTGTATGCATGGCTACTTTAAGTTTTTCAAAATCTTTGGTTTCTTCTTGAGTCCAAGAGAGTGCCTCATTTTTCAATAACCTCAATAGAGGTGTTATTATTCAACCATAATTCTTGACAAACATGTGGTGGTAGCCTATCAATCCTAAGAACCCTCTAATATTCTTCAAGATTTTAGGAATTCTCCATTCCATGATAACTTTAATTTTGTTAAGGTCCACTTTGACGTCTTAATGAGATTCAATATGACCCAAATATCCCACTTTCTAAACCCCAGAGGCACACATGGCTTTGCATATGGTTGGTTCTCCTCTAATAGTTTTGATATCATGTCAACATGTTGTAAATGCTCTTCCCAATATTTCTTATAGATTAGTACACCATCAAAAGTTACTAATACAATTTTTTTGAGGAAGCATTTAAAAATAGAATTCATCAAACTATGATCTGTGGAAGGTGCATTGTTAAAGCTAAATGGCATCATCAAAAATTCATAATGACCATCGTGTGTTATGATGGTTGTTTTTGGAATGTCTTCTTTCTTCATTTCGATTTGATGACATCCATAATGGAGATCCAACTTGTTAAAGAAAATTGCTCCCTGTTATTCATCTTTAATAATTCATCAATGACAGGAATATGAAACTTATCTTCAATGGTGATATTATTGAGGTCTCTATAATCTGGACACATACACCATGAACCTTCCATTTTGTGAACCATCACCACTAGTGTAGAGAAAGCACTTTGGCTAGGCTGAATGATGCTTGCATCTAACATTTCTTGAACCATATTCTCAAGCTCACTCTTTTGTGCATATGGGTATCTGTAGGGTCTGACGTTAGGTGGTACACTTCATAGTTGCAAGTGAATATCGTAGTCATGATCTCGAGTAGGCGGAATACCTTCAAGTATCTCTCCAAATACCTTGGAACGATTGCCAATAACTTCTTGGATATTCACTATAATAGGGGGTATAAATGCTTGAACATCTAGTGAGCACGATCGTGCAATTACACCATGGTGTTCCTTTTTTAGCATTTTTGTCGTGTTGTTAGAGCTTATCACTTTAGAGGGTTTCCTGGAATACCTTTGATTTCAATCTCCTTTCCTTATGAAGAGAAACTCATGAAAAGTTCCTAAAAATTAAGGACCATTGTTCCCAATGATTGTAGCCACTAAATCTCTAGTACAACATCAACATCACCCAATTGGATTGAAATCATTGGACTATTCAATAAATACTTCCCCATAGTAAGCTTAATACTATGGAACTTCTTTGAATAATTTATGGTACCTCGATATGCAATAATTACTTGAAATTATGGAGCTGGATATATAAAGTAACTGAGAAGTTTGGCTCATTTGCAATTGGTGAAGTTATGGGTACTAGATGAAGTTATGGGTACTACCAAAATCAGTCAACATTATTAACTTTTGCTTTTGATATATTCTTTTATCTTGAGTGTTTAAGGAGTGATAATGTTGGACAATTCATGGAAATATATGGTTGGAGTAGTATCTTCTAGATGTACCTCTTGAGACTATTCCAATTATGGATCTTCTTCCTCCTCACAATCTATGTAGAATAATTTATTCTCATTGCACTTATGCCCCTTACTATACTTGATGTCACAATTGAAACATGTCCCCTTTTCTCTTCTTCCCTCCACTTGCCGAGGCATCAATCTTGTAGGTTGAGTGAGGTTGGGGGATGAAACATTTCCCTCTCTATAGGTGTTGGTGGCAGCTCTTCTACGAGCCATATTTTTACTTTCAACTTTCCTTGCCAAACTAAAAGCATTCTCCAATGATTTAGGTACAAAGAGATACATCTCGTGTTGAATACTCTCCCTTAAAGGGCCCATAAAGAGATCGAACAAATTATCCTCTCAATGTTCTTTGCTCTAAGACTCAAATTATCAAAATTGCTTAATGTGCTTTGTAATTGGACCTTTTTGCTTGAGATTTATCAATTGGCTAAAGAAGGTGTTTCTCCTCACATCCCTTTAATATGCAATCAATTCCTTTGTAAATATAGACCAAGATACAATATAGTCCTTTCTACAATCACAAAGGCATTGGTATCATACAAATTGATGGGGTTGTAAATGCAAGGATGCAATAATTACCTTTTTGTAAAGTTGACACTTGGTGGGGAACAAAGAATTACTCCATATGGAATATCCATGTTATTGGATCACTGCCATCAAACTTTCTCATATCAATCTTGGGAATGAAGTAGTTTGTCGGTCCTAAGTTGAACCCATGATGATGTGATGAACAATCAAATGTTGCTCAAACCTCTTGTTCTTCAATTGTTTTTCAATTTTTTCAATCTGTGACTAGGACAAGTCCCTCTTCTTCTCTTGATCCTCTTCTTGAGGAGTTTAATTATGAGGAAAGATATGTGTAATCTCATTCATATTTACCCCCTTCACAACTTCAAGATCCTCTTTACTGGCCATCTCATTATCAATCTTTTCCAATTCAATTTCTATATCCTTTTTTGTGTTTACCAATTGAACATGCGTCATTGACTTATCATTCAATTCCTCAACTTTGGCCTCCAAATTGGATAGCCATGAAAGACCAAAATAATATTTACCTATAATTATCTTATATTTCCTCTTTATCACACCTTTTGAATCACCCAAAACATATATTCCAATCAAAAGTTATGTAAATTTTAGGTTAACGTAGCTTTAGAAACGTTGGTTTGTAGGCTATCTTGGTAGCCAACCTTGATGTTGAATTATTTAGGAAATTTAAGCTCATACGAATCTTAAATTTCATCTTGTAGTATCTTGGTAATTTTTCTCTGCAATGCCATAGGTTTTATCCAATTTTGATGTGTCAAGAGAGAGTTATGGTAACTTTCCCAAAACTTGTTGTTTTTGTCCCTTTCAGGAGAGCACACTTGTGCATAATTACATGTGTATGATTTTCCTATTCTACTTCTGAAATTTTTACCACAAACACTATGGTCCATCTTCCTTTGAATTCAACACGTGACACTCAATTTGGATCTCTAGGGCTTTAGATATAATAGTTTTACCCATAACTCTTGTTTGAGACTAGTTTTTGGGCTAGTAACTTACAAATACTATAACTTCAAATTTATAATGAATCAAAGCCTAAAATTTTTGGCACAGATACTTTGTTATGTCTTTTGAGGCTCCTAAATTGTTTAATAATTGAGACACCCTTGAAATAAAAATTTATAGTGAAAATGGCTATGATACCAAATGTTATGCACCAAATTCCCCAAATAACATAAAAATATAAAGAAAGAGTAACCCAATGCCTTGAGAACGACATAAAGAGATGAATAAGAAGTCTCTTCAAGGGGGAAACCTACTTATATATTGTATCAAATACATAAGACAATATAAGGTGATCATAAAACTAGGTCTCCTAGGTATACATATAGGAGATAAAGGGTACCAACATAGATCCATCTTAACTCTAGCTCTATCAAGCATTGAGAGGGATCAAATCCCTTTAGGTGCAAACCCATTTTAAGGTCATAAATTTGAGGAAAGGTTTGCCTCCATTATAATTTCCATTATAATGTCTAGGCACCAACTATTCAAATTTTGAATCATGTTGTAAATGCTAACACATAAATGCTACAGATATGCAAAAATTGCATTAATTAATTAATTAATTATGATTTAAAGTAGTTATTTATCCAAATATATTTGTCTAAGTGCCAACTATTTCATGTTGTAAACTATAACACATAAATCCTACAAATACACAAAAGTTGCATTCATTCACTGATTGTGAAGTAAAATACTTGCAATTTACCCAATTATTATTAATTTGCAATTATCATAAAGCTAATATCTAACTTATTGTTCTATTATTAACTTAACAATACATAATCAATATATTCTCCATAAGAATCATCCACATGCCAACTATAAATCCTACAAATAGGCAAAAAATTGCATTGATTGATTGATTGTGAGTAAAATAGTTATTCTTAATCCATATGCAATGATTTTGTTGTGAATATATGTCTCTCTTGTAGATCAAATCAAGGCAAAACTAACTAATACACAAAGATTATGTGAGGATGTGTGAATGGAAATTGAAATTGAAATTCAATGTATATTTTTCACCTAAAAAAAACTTGTATCTTGATATTCAACAATTCGACGTATATCTATATAAATGTATTTTACAATCTAGCCAATTTAAATTTGAACCCACATGTGCTTGGTCTTATAATTTTTGTATATATTAGTTTTTGGAGCTGACATGTGCCACGTTAGCGTGACAGTTGTGACACATCTCATCCACTTTGGGTTGTAGAAAGCGCCTCTCGATGCAACAATTACAATTAATGTCATAAGCGACCATACAATTACAATTAAGGTCCTAGGCAACCAATAAAGACAATGCTAATATAATAGTGTCGAAATGAAATGTTACAATATATATAGGGCTTAACATTTACCCAAATGCTTTAAAATCAACTCTTATGCTTCCTTGCATGTGAACAATTTGCTCTTAAATGACCCACCTCGTGATAGATGCTACACCGAAAGGGAAATTTTCAATAACTGAGTTTCTGACATGATTTCCATGATCCCCATTCAATATCTAAGTATACTAAAAGACCCTCATGTAAATCCATTGCAACTAGGAGTTTAACAAGTCTTCTATCCTCCTTATCATGCCAACCTTCCTTGAAATCAATGGACCAATCAATGTAGTTACCTATCTTCTCTAAAATATCTTCCTTCCATAGCATCAAAGACAAAATTGGTATAACACCCAAATTTTATGGACATTAGTAGTCTCTTTCCTAGGGTAGAAGTCAGGTTTCAATGTTTAATACATAAACCCGATGCCCTCCAAGAGCCATTCTTTACTTATAATAGATTTTGTATCCTCGCATCTTTCATGATAAAATAGGTCCAACCTCTTAATAGTAGGTGAAAACTAAGAATATAACCTACTGTAGGAAACCAATTCTCCTTCGATACGATCTTAAGGGTTTCTTGCTTCACATATTTTCCCGTGAAATGACCAACCAATGCCCGAGTCATCATCCCTTCAACCTTTGTTATCTTTAGATCATGTCATACCACCATCTTCACTTTTTATTTCTTCACCTCGATACACTTCCTTGTGTGACTATGGCTAGAGCTTGTTTGCTAGAGCTTATTTGATGCCCTTCTAATGGCACATTATTCATAAAACCTACAACACCCCTCCTTTTGCTCGACGATTTGGCACAAGAGATCCAACCTTTCCCATTGACAAAGATTCATTTACAAGCTTAGTAAAACCTTTATCAATCCCTTCATCCTTACCCTATTAGTCTATTATGGATCGGCCTTGTAAGATGAGTTCACAAACAAATAAAGAGTATCAATATAATAATGCATAGAACCTTCATGTACCGACCTTCTTTCAGGAGCCTTAAGTTGCTCATCCTCAATGTATGACAATGGTACTGTATCATTACACTCAATCTTATATTGTGCTAGAAGTGATTTGATAGGGTCGAGTCTGCCATCGATCTCTCCATCATTTGTTAACCGCCACTTCTCCTCCACCACTTCTACATCAATTACCACCTTAGAGAACTCCCAAATATCTAGGAGTTCCTTGCTCGACTTGAAAACATACCTATGAAAACTCTCACGATTATCACCATAATTAACAAGGTCCAAATTGAGCTCCAAAGCAATCAAGGAGAGGTTCAAAGACCTAAGATTCCTCTCTTGCTTGCTGCGGAAACCCTTATCCTGCGTCACAAAAACAATGTAATAAAAAGAGAAGTAATGAGCCTTTTTACAGCCGAAGTCATCCTATTCTCCTTCTTCTCCATTTAAATAACTACTTCACAATTGGGCACAAAACTCTCTTGCACTCATATGCAACACAATTATTGGTGTTTTCACAAACATTCCCACAGTCGAAATACCACCACCTCCCTCTTTAACAATCCCATGCATTTATTTCAAAGCCCGAGTCTAAATGGTGAGCTTAGTGACCAAATGCAACCTTGACCACTCAACCTCGTCATCCTTCACATGTGTAGAAATTCCTTTGTCAAGTGCCAGTAGAGTCCTCTTAACCACCTCAATGTCGCCTTTGATGACTCATTTAACATATTAAGCCCTATTTTTATAATGATTAACAAGTACTTATCCTTTCCTAAGTGATCTTGCTAGGGAAGGCCATTTTCCCCAATTCCTCTAGACTTTGCTTGAATATATTTCACATCCCTTAGGAACATAATACACTTGGGGTCTCAAATAACATGGTTGAGAATATAAGTGTTCATATGCACACACATTGGAGGCATTAAAATGTGTTGGGTATGTGTTATAATCTTTGCATGAGGGTAGAGTCAACCTACAACATTGAGGTTGTTTTTTTTTGGAAAATGTGTAGTTTAATCCCAGTTAAGGGATTGGGGTTGCAATCTAATATGAGTTAATATATTAGGGTTTTGGATGATGCAAAGTGCCTAAATATTGTATTGTAAATGGTTAAAGAATATACAATGAGAAAAATATATGCATTGCTCTAAGTTTTGTTGGTTTCCCTAGTTAAGGGTTTCAAGGGTCTCTATGTATTTTGTGTGTGTTCCATTATTTTAATCTGTGTTTTGCTTAGTAATTTATATGCATTGTTTCACTTCACAAGTTTAAAACTCACAAAATGTTTGTCCCATTAGTCATCATATATCAACTTTTCACAACCCATATACAAAATTACCACTTTTACCCTTAAAACCTCCAATTTTTGCACCTTGAACTTCACCTTAGCCATGACATTTATGCCTCCTAACAAGTACACGTGTCAACAATTTACCTCAACACGTAAATGGATCATAAGATGCAACACCTATGTATTGTATTAATTGTTCAATAAAATTTAGACACCTCAAAAGAGTTTGATCAACCTTAATGAATTGGAGATTTAATCCACTGGGCTTGAGGTAAGAAAAGGTAGTGTACTAAATTGAAAATCTGGGTAGGGTGTCACTCTAAGTGTAGTAATTTTACATTTGCAATGATTGTGAGATAAGGTTAAACATACCAAAAGCTTAATATGTCTGGAAGTTGACTTTACATTGCATGTTCTTATTTTAATATTATAACATTTTTCTATACTTTGATACTAACATTGCTTATGGTGCTTTTATACTTTGTAGGTCTCTCCCTTATCATTGTTGTCTTTTTGATGTTTTCTTAATTTGAAGTTTACATTTTCTCAGTTTGGCTTGTTTTCCTTTTCACTATGTCTACTCACTATCAAAATTTTCATTCTCTTCGTTATGATTGTGAGCTTTATGCCTTCTTAATTGTAAGCTTATAAAACACATGATAACAAATCCATCAATGAAGAATTTGTGTTCCATGTTAATCCTCCATCTTAGTCATGGGTTTTGTTCTAGATGGTCTCTTTCCATTTTTGCTAGTCTTTTCCTTTGATCGCAACTTTGACTTTCCAATTTGAGAACCAAGAGATAATGTAAAAATCAAAGTTTCTTTATGGATGTCTTTTACACTTTTTGTTGTTAATTTTTTAATGAATGATTTACATGGATATAGTTGAGATCACTTAAATTACTTTAATGGTAGTTTTTACAATGATTTTGTTCCACGTTAATATGTTTGCCTCCATTTTAACGAGGGGTTTCGTTCATAGTCGACCTTTTTTCCTTTTGGTTTAGGGTATGCTTTGCTTCATGGTGTTTACTCTCCAATTTGAGAATCTAAGAATTGTGTGAGATGTAAGGTTTATAAATCAAAGGTGAAATCAAGAAGGAAAGAGTATTATTGTATAACAAAATATCAATAATGTAAGTGTCGTTGTAATAATAAGACATACAATTGTTTTGGACATCATATAAATAATAACCAAAAGTTAAAGAGGGCTTACAAAGTACATTGTTGAAATCATGAATGATGTTTGTACCAAAGTGTGAGACAATACTCTCACAACAACTTAGGGATGATTCACTCAAATTAATATAAATATTTATTTTATAATCATTGTTGTGATTGTGCTTATTACCTTGATGACAAACGAACATTTCACTTAAAATGCTTCCACAATTCCTTGGTTTCTATAGCAGGCAATGACATTTTCTTACCATTCAAATCCCTAAAGTGATATGTTGGCCCCTTAGTGCATTATCATGCCTATGTAAGCAAAACATTTATGTGATTAAGACTTGTGTAAGTCTTTACTTATTGATAGAATAAAGAGAGTTAAATCCCTAAAGTGATATGTTCGCCCCTTAATGGATTATCATACAATGTTTATGCGATTAAGGCTTGTGTAAGTCTTTACTTTTTGATATAATAAAGAGAGTTATTTATATTGTAAAACAATTTCAAGATACATAGATACCGATATAATAAAGAGAGTTATTTATATCGTAAAACAATTTCAAGATACATAAATACTAAACACATGTGATTTATTATGTCCCCGAAGAGGAACATATATATATCGCCAACCTCCTATTAATTTGGTTTAGAGACTACACATTTTCACATTTTGTAAGGTTTAAACAATGTATTCAATGTTATATATTAAATAAAATTAAAAAAAAAAACATTTATTTGAATAGTGATTAGCTCTAATTTGCTGACGTTTGTTTTTCCCATCCTAGGAGGGGGCGGCAGGCAATCGTTAGCCTGGGCTGGAGTGTCTGACTTGCAGCACTGTGCAGAGTGCACACTCCAATGCACTTTGGCAGTCATGCAATATGAATTACAAGTTTTTATGGTAAACTTTTATGATTAAATCAATGGGCGTTCTTAAGTTTTTTTCCTTCACCCTCTTATTGTCCGAACATCTTTTTACATTTCTATTGTCCGAACAGCTTTTTACATTTCTAGCCTGACAACCGGCCTGACATCTCTCATGGCAGTCGATGGAACCTGCAATTGATGCATCCCTGTGTGGCAAGGTGCATGGACCTGCACTGTAATTCAAAGCTCTAACAATAATTGAATAGTATCTCTTGCCACGACATGGACATGCAGATTCGTGAGAGGCCTCGGTATCCATCGTAATGGGCATAAGGCAAGGCCAAGGAACTCCCATAGTGTTTCAGGTTCGTTTGATATGCAGGCCAAGCCGCCATTTTTATGTTCCCCTTCTGGGTATTTGTGATATAGGGCTGGTTTTGCTCAGTTGTATTGTAGCAGCTTGAGTGTATCATGTAAAGGAATGGTGGGAGAACCTTCTGTTTAGTAGTTGCTGTGATCAGAAAAAGGAAAGATCCATAGAAGTAGTGGAGAAAAAGAAGTTCAGGAAGAGAAAGCAAGCTTTGTAAGTTGTAGCATTTTGAATATGAATGTAGATTTTTCTTTGGTTTTCGCCTGTGTGTGTTTGAATCATGTTTGAATGTAGAGTGTCTTTTATTTAATTTATTTTTGTCTCACTCTGTTGGGCAATGTAAGGTCAGTCTGTCATATTCTTGGGGTAGTGGGGGTGTCTGTGTTGTCTTTGAGATTGAGGAAATGGAATGAATTGCGGTTAAATTCTGGGTTATTTGTGTATGCGTTTTAATGGCTGTATTGGAGTAACTTGTTATGAGGTTTTTGTGGTTTTGCATTGAAATTACATGTTGGGCTTTCATGTTGGGGAGGTTTTTTTAGGAAGCTTCGGGAATGTGCTATTTTGAAGGCCAGCTTTGTGCGCCGGTCCGACAATGTTGATTTTCGGGTTTGTAGTGGGGTTGTCTGCTGGATTTTCTGTATTGTGATGGCCAGAAATGCCAAATGTTGCGGGTCCTCTGCCTGTGTATGCTTAGATATTTGCAAGGAATTTGAATGCTGAATGCTGAGAAGAAAATAATTGTTGGATGTGCAGGCGTTGAACTTCATAGGCATTTAGTACTGGGATTTTTGCCTTTGAATTCGGGCTTGATTTTGAAGCTTTTGTTCACGAGGTCCAACAGTTGAATCGTTGTTGTGCTGCTTCATCTTGAAGAAAGATTTGTTGTGCTTGTTGTTAGGATGAATACATCAGCAACGTCTGGTCGTGCTTCTTCGGCTTCTTCTGGAAATCTGAACCCATGTGCCCAAGAGTTTACACTAGGTCCTTATGCTATGTTCTAGCCGCCGCCGCCACCACCACCACCAATATATTATTCTTACTGCATAAATGCACGATCTTATGTTTCACCAACGACAGGCACGTGTTCGATTCCTGTTAATCCAGTCGTTCCCTTGTATAATGCTTCTGATATGGGTATTATCATGTTGCTTCAATTCCACAGCCGCTTTGGGATAACAGGCAGCAGCAGCACCAGCAGGTTCCTATTGGTTTTCAAGGGGATGCTAGCAGCCATTGCCTTCCATTGTTGCCCTTAAACAGGCCTTATAGCTATAATGATAACAAAAACATGAACAACACTGGCGTTGTTGCTCGCAGTGGGAGCAATGTCGTGGGTTCGAGTCAGGGGGCTGTTTATCCATTAAGTCGAGAACATGCATCTCGAGCGTTGCTTTTAAGTTCATTAGATATCTCTGATATATAAACTAATTTTGGATTGTTCATGACTTAATGCAAATGATTTTGGCGCTAATGACATTTCGTTTTTCTGGTCAAAAAGTCCATTCATAAACCATTACATGATGCATACAGGATTCAGGAGATGTCTATGATATATTAACTATTTTGGATTGTTCATGACTTTGAAATACTTTTGATCTCAGAATACCTGTAATTGGGCTCATATTTTGATTTAAATAACCACTGCAAGCAATTCCATAAGAATCTTTCTGCTCATGTAAAGACTTGTTCCAAAGTTTAACATAAAAGTCACTTGAGCTTTTCTTGGAGATGACTTGAGCTTTTCCTGGAGATGTCCATTTAAATAAGCTTCTTTACAGTGGAGTTGTAATTATAAATGCATTGAAGAAAGAATGAGATTGAAATAGATGAAAGAATGCAACTTATTTGTTGTGGTTTTCAAAATCACATTGCCTCGTTCCTATTCTCATTTCTTGGCTTTCAAATTATGTTTGCCTAGTTCGTTTTTGTTGTGGCTAGGTTTATATTGTAATTTTACAGCCTCAATTTCCTGGTTCATTGTATTTAAGTGGCTTATCTGAAACGAGCTTATCTAAACCTAGATTTTGTCAGGATCAACCAGAAAAATGAAATCGTCGTTGGTTAAACTAGTTTGCAGATCCAAGCCACCAACAATTCAATGTTACATATCTGGTGGCTGTCATGTTGGATACCGAGGAACTCCACCTCGTCTTCACCATCAATTACCACAATTAATAATATAAATTCAAATCACAATCAAGATGAAACACAATAACACCACAAAATTGAAAATGGAATGCACACTGAAATGAATGGGTTTAGAAGAGCTTATGCAGAAATTCCGCTGAAGACGATAACTGAATATGGTCAAAACCTTGACCTCAATAGCAGAACTATTTCTAACTATAGCGTTGTGTCGGTGATACCAAGAACAATAGAAATCATGAAGAACAAATTGGAGTAGAATGCATTTGCATTTTTATTAAAAAAAAAAAAATTACAAAAAAAAAAAAAAAAAAAAAATCCAAAACACAACCATTTTGAATTTTATGACTTGTTATCAAATCCATTGGATACAAAAATTTAAATATTAAGGTAGCAATTTTCCGTAACTTATAACAAATCCTTTTTGGTAAATAGTGTGGCCATCAATGACTATGGTTAATGAATAAGGTTTAGAACAACTATAATTTCTGGAAATGTCCGAGCAAGCTGAGTTGTAGTGATCTTTAACTTAATTTAATTAAGTATATGTTGAAAAACTATTGCAAGGAAAAAAAATACTGGATAGGCTACATTTAAACTAAAGACTCATTAAATTTTGACTAAATGTGTATCACAAATTGACAAGGAACTAAATGACCAGGAAATGTTGGGAGAGAATTACTGCCTCGTAATACTTGAAAATTGAAAAGCTTTGGTACTTAAAAACTGAAATGGCCCTCGTCATAATTGGTAAAAAATGAAATGGCCACCTCACCATACTGCATTGGATAGCGGAGTAAATTGGGAAAATGGGAGAGATTAGATGCTACGTGGATGTAGGAGGCAATGAATCATTATAGTGAAGAGGAGGGGATGTCCTGTGGATGATGGGAAGTGTAAATTGTTATATTATTAACTAATAAACATTAAATTAAAACCTGAAATGATCATTTGGTTATTAATACTTGTAGGGAAGTTAAGACATTAAATATCTAATTATTGGTGGATGAATATTCTTGATTATGAAAATTAGGACAACAAAATTCATAAATAGAAAACCCAGGACATATATTCAAATAAGTATGCCTATCAGTGTAACAAGGTTAACTACTTTTTTGTCCCGAAACCAAACATTATAAAGTTAAAAGGTAATTAATTTATGAAGTTAATACTATACAAAAGATAAATGGATTTATGTTGCTCCTTTATTTAAACAACTTTGTTGTGATGTTTGAAATGCCATCCACTACAAATTCAGAAAGAATGGATACATGGTAGTTGGGAAAGCTCATGCATAAACGAGTGCAATGTTACTGTTAAATATGATGGAAATGATTTTGTATGCTATTTGATAGGGATGGGGTTCATAAGGAAGTGTTCCATGACGGAAATAATTTTGTATGCTATTTGATAGGGATGGGGTTCATAAGGAAGTGTTCCATGACGGAAATAATTTTGTATGCTATTTGATAGGGATGGGGTTCATAAGGAAGTGTTCCATGACGGAAATTGCAGAGCAGCAGTGGAACACAAAATATGGGCAATTCTGTATATGCATTCCATCAGGCACAAAGGTAAAATCAAAGTAATATACAAGCTAAGCTGGGCGTACTGAGACTTCCCATCACGTGAAGATCACATGGTTTACAACTACTGCAATTAATGATGCAGATGGCGGGAACACCAATTCAGATCTAACTAAGGCTAAGTATTAAATGCAGTCTACCGAATAGAGATGCGGTGGGTGAGATTATCACTACTGCTAACACTCCCTCTTAATCTCAACCATAAGCTATGATGGGAGAAATTACACTAAATCCCTCTTAATTTATGCTATCACGGTCTCTACCTTAAAAATTCAAAACATGATGCGTGCTGGTCTAAAAGTCTCAGCTAGGCTTACAATGTGCTCAAAAACATTTCATTTTTACTTTCTTTGTTTCGATTTGGTGATGCAACATCTTTTTGCCCTTTCTTCTCCAAGTTTTGAAGCTTTGAATGTTCTTCTTCTTTCTCCAGACCTTGTATGCTAGATTTATTTTCTTCTTCGTTTGTTCTTCAAGTGTTCGGTCCTTCAAGCAATTGGATGTACCATTTGCAAGATCATCAATAAAACAGAAAAAATCAAAATTGTAAACAAACATCTAAGATGGTTCATGCCTTAGATTGATGGGAATTGTACAAGTTCCTTGATGGTGAAAATAAGCCAAGTTGAACCGGTAAACTACTAAAATACCCATTTCTTTCCAAGTTAACTTTATAAAGACCAAGGTAATCCATTCTGTTTCGCGAGTTCCCAGTGTATAAAATGCAAGTACATATGTATAAAGCTTAATCACCTTCATCTTGTGAACAAGGTGACAAGTAGATTTGGTAGTTTGGTGATTGAGTTGTTGGCACAAGACATGACTCCCTTTTAACATGCCCTAAGCATCTATTGTAGTTATCATGCAAAGCTATGATGGTTGAGTTGGTCTACATGATATGATAGATGATAATTTGGCACATTTTATGGTTAATAGAGGACATGTTCCTCATTTTAAAAAATGTATTTTCTTTTTTTTTCTAGAAAAACAATTTTATTTCCATCTTCTCATAAATTTTAAATCACAAATAACAATCTATGTCACTAGAACGTGACATTTTTATAAGATACAATATAACATCAAAACATTACTAGTTCAATTATTGACATGTTGTTTTATGATCTTAGACAATTTTCAAATACTAAATTACAGACATCACATTTCTCCATATAATACTATCATATTGTTGAAATAGTTGACAAATCTCATCGACATCCAAAAGTAGCTTCTTTGCCTTAGCTATGATATGATGCTTTTGTGTTTGGTCGTCAAAAAAATTAAGCAGTTGGCTGCTAGGGTTATTTAGAAGTATGTACTTGGCATTTACCATACATCAGCAACATGTGCCAATTAATAAAGTGATGTTTTTTTTAAATGATCAATATTTGTATCATGAAAAGTTACTATCTTGTTAAAGCATGTGAGCCATAAAAGGTCCCTCATTCTGAGATCTTGGCCATATGCAACAATTTTCATATCCTTGACACTAGATAACATGCAACAAGTCCCTTCACACATGTGAAATAATATATATCCCATAAGATACAAATTTGAAAACTTGAATGTTGTTTCCATCAAATATGTTGCCATGCAATTAATATGGAAGCACTTGGACCTCATGCATAGATATCTACTAGAACCAAACACAGTTGGGGATATTTCTATAACTATCAGTTTGCATTTTCTTGTTCCCCCTTGATGCCCTTATACAAGGATTTGTTATATCAATAATTATGCTCCACCCAATGGGTTTTGCCTCTTGATGTGCACCTGTTTCCATTGAGACCACAACTAGATTACGTTTGCCTATCTTCTATATTTATTCTAATTCAATCTTTTCGTCTTGAGAACGTTTACAATCTTCTCCTTTTATAATATTAAAACTTGAATAAC
This sequence comes from Larix kaempferi, assembly GCA_027924585.1. NCBI lineage: Eukaryota > Viridiplantae > Streptophyta > Pinopsida > Pinales > Pinaceae > Larix > Larix kaempferi. The sequence continues at coordinate 2,651,354 of BSBM01000003.1, read as the reverse complement.
TTCATCTAAGCCTATTTCAATTCTAGCATTCTATCCAGTAGCATCCATTACTTGTGATTTGAATGTTTCCGCAGTCTTATCAGAGCTGGCTACATTGCTCAAGGACATATCATCTTCACACATCTCAATAAATCTTAGATTAAGAGCAGTTGCAAACTTTCTTTGGACTTCAATTACTGGTTCTTGACTGACAAGCTCACATGGGAAGAAATACTTTGAAAATACTTATCATACTTTCCTAAAGCATTTATAAAAATACATTTTTTCATTGGCAATCCAATATGTATTAATTTCTTTATGGTATTCTGCTATGGAATTGCATGTCTCAATTTTTTTTTTATAATTTCGATGTCTTCTTTTGTTATTCACATGAGTGGGAAATGACTAGTGCTAAGTGTCAAACGATGTTCTCGATCATGACAATTTATTTTTGCTGTAATACTCGAAAATTATAATTTTCCAAAGCTATGTAAACACAGTATGATATAATGTTTAATATTGCAAATTTTTTAGTTGGGCACAGATAAAGAGGTCAAGCAACTTGATTATAACCTCTTTCAATTCAAGTAGAGTGTTTGAACACATTGACCCTCTTAACTGTCTCAGAGGGTGTTTGAAGGATGATCGATATCTGAGCTTTTATGTTTGGTTGGTTGATTAGGTAATGAAATTTGGGTGGAGGATAATCATTGGCTCAATAGTGGGATTTTTTGGAGCAGTTGTTGGTAGTGTTGGAGATGTTGGTGGTGGCGGGATCTTTGCTCCTATGCTCAATCTGATCTTTGGATTTGATGCCAAGTCCTCAACAACCATATCCAAGTGTAAGAAGACAAGTTTTTGAATTTATTTTAACTTAGAAAATGAGGGAAAGTGATTCCCTAAGGATTTCAGTTTGCATGGTAAGATTTAAATGTTTCCTCACGACTATATATAAGCTATAGTTTGAAGTGTATAATATTTTGTGTAATTTTTAAAATCGATATTTTTCAAAAACATTATTGGTTGCAGGAGTGTGACGTCGTCCTCGATTCTCCCTTCAAAGGAGGGGGCAACCAATGTGGAAATTACTCTGAAAACGTTCCTTCAGTGGACTTCATTACCACTCATTAACATTAATTGGAATGCCCCATTCATATTATATGATTTTAGAGGTAGGTTGTTAGTATCCTTAGGCTAGGTGTATTTTTATTTTATAGGATGAAGAGTACATGTTCCGAATCCGATATGGAGAGTTGCACCTGTGGCTTGCAGAACACTTCAATTTATTGTTGCACCCTCCAACACCAATGCCCTGTAAAGACGCTGTTCTTGAATTTTGGCTTCTATTTTTTATTAATCTGCATATTTCAGGAGCACAGTAATGACCTAAACATTGCTCATCCATCTCTTGATTTACTTACGCTGAGGGATGGGCTGCGTTTATGGTTTTCTATAAAATTATATTTCAGGAGCACAATAATGACTTGAACATTGCCCATCCATCTCTTGATGCGCACTTGAGATGAGGACTGAGTTGTCTTTCTGGTTTTGTTTAAAAAATATATTGTATGGCAGTCGATGTCCAATTTACGAATGTATTTTTTCTAGCATTTATGCTAGTTGGATGTTTGTGAGTATTGCTGGTTATTAAAAAATATTGATGTTTCCTTTCAAAACAATGTTTTTTCCTATACAATTACAGTAAGTGTATTCTGGTATAATACCTTGGTCACCTTTCTTCTTTGCATAGATTAGCTGTAGATTGTTATGGATATCATACGATTAAATGCTCAACCAACTGATTGCTCTTTTCGAAATTGGATTTGTCTTCTTGTTTACAGCTTAGTGGTATTCATTTTCTGGCTTTTGCATTAAACTTTATAACGATGGTTTCTGATAGTGAAAGGCATCATATTTCACAAAATTACGAGGTTCACAAAAAAGTATTCATTCTACATACCCATCCCAAATCCATTTTAGGAATAAATTTATTCAGGGTATGTTTCTCGTTGATTGTTGTCTATACCCAGAGCTACAAATAGGTCAAGTGGCAATGTCGGGGACATTGCCACCACGTGGCTCTTGTTAAATATTCATGTAGACGAATCATTTGTGTTACTAGAGCTACTCTAAATCTCAATGATTTTGGTTGAATAAAAAGAGACATATTTATATCATAACCACAATTCCAAAAGACATATTTAATTCTTCTAAAAAATAAAATACAAATTAAATATTGTAAACGAATTTAACTGTTTTTTTTTCAATGAAAAAACAAGTTCCTTACTATTCATTATGGTGAATCAAAAAACTTACAGTAATACCTATTCCGATGATAGAATCTTTATATACAGACTATATAGTCTCTTACAATATATCCAATAACACTTATCACTTTTCAGTTATATACTACTTAAACAAATTTAACTTATATCTAATTCTTCTCAAAATTAAAATACAAATTCAATATTGTAAACAAATTTAACTTCGAAAATAGTTTAAAATTGGAAAAACATACACTTATCTCATTGTTTAACTTGAAATGGTCTAAAATTGGAAAAACATACACTTATCTCATCGTTGTACAAAAAAAAAAAGCTATCTCGAATTGGGAAAACGAAAACCTTATATCTTAAAAATAGAAATCGTCAAGTTCCTAAGATGGTATAAGCAACTCTCAAGACTTAGAACCCCAACGACCACTCGACTCCAAATGCCACATCAGCACAGATCCGTGAAGGATGACTCTCAATACCGGTGATAGGACGTCATTGGCGGCGGCGACTGAGACCAGCCGGTCATCCCCGAAGGTGCCGTTTGGAGGTTTAAACAGCTTCGTGGCCACGCCGTCCCGTTAAGGCGAATGAACGTTCGATTTTTATTCCAAATTTCTAACGGCAACCCCACTCTTCAAAATTTCTATCAAAATCCTCATCCTCCCCTCTCTCTCGCAGTAGCCACTCACCGTCGTCACGTCGCAGGATCGAATCCGCTCATCGCCAGGGCTAGTCATATACTGCAACAGCATGCTTTTCGTTAGGGTTTCGACGGAGCTCGGCTAATTAAACAGAGTTAAAGCGCGGCGTGCATACCTAAGAAGCTCAAGATAAGGGTCATTTTCAATGGGGCAGCTTTAGACTGTGTGTCTAGGAATAAGAGCTCTGGATTGAGTTCCTACTTTATTTGTATATGCGCGTTTTAGCATTATTTTCAGTTCTTTTTATTTATTTATGGCGCTTTATTTAGCCAACGTTCATTCATGCGGAGAGGTGCACGGGAGAGCTTTTAGTCTATTTATAGTCCGTTGATCGGATTTGGCTTGTCTCCGGTTTGGGTTCCTTTGTTATCTTTTTTTCAAAGATTGAATTATTATTATTATTATGAGATGGTTCAGAGTTCTTAAGTTATATTTGAAACAGATCTGTGGATAGAGATTCTTGTTTGGGATAAATTCAGAGGGTTTGAATTAGGGATATCTGGTTGGAAATTTAGCTGGGTGCCTATGTGGCACTGTGCTGAAAGCTGGTCGGTATAGTGGGTACGAGAATTGAACTTGCTAAGAGAGAGGAAGCAAAAATGGAAGTGGAACAGGAACCCCAACCTGGTTTGGAGATGGAAAGAGAGAAAGAAGTAGAATTAGAAGATACGAAGGATGTGAAAAAGGAAGCAGGACCGAAGCCGACGAAAAAAAGAAGGTCCGTGATGCTGAAGCTGAAGAAGGTGAAGGAAATTCCGAAGGAAGTTGAGCTGGAGATGGACAGTGAAGGGGAAGTAGAGAGGCCCATCGAAGGGAGAGGGGCAGGGGCAGAAGCAAAGATTATAAAATTGGAAGGTGAGAACGATGAAGCATGTGACAAAGCTAATGGAGATTCGGATGAAGCGCAGAGGCTACCACCTGTTCAGGGGTATGAAAATCTATTTCTCATATCCTTTTAGCTTTTCTCACAATTTTCTTTAAACAATGAAGTGCATATGCCAGAGCTGCCCCCGGACCCAAAACTCTTATGTTTAAATGCTTTTGTTGAAATAAGATGCCACGCAATTTTTATGGTTGACTATATTTTATGTTTATGTTTTGAATGTCCTTTGAGACCTACCTACTCTATAGGACGGTTTCTTAGAATCAAAATTGAATTAAAAAAGCAATTCAATGAGGGTTTAGTTGGGATCAATTAAGAACGCTATTTTTATCAATCAGTCGTAACCATAGTATAGTGATGTCTAAGATTTGAATTCAAAAAGCAATTTAATAAGGGTTTTAGTTTGGGATCAATTTTATTAAGAACGCTATTTTTATCAATCAGTTGTAACCATAGTATAGTGATGTGAGTCTAAGAGATTATGCAAGATTGGAGACAACATTTGTGGGTATCTGTAGAAAGCAATGGGTGTTTAATATTTATTCCCCTCCCTACCCCCAACTCTCATCTAAAAATGCATTTCTTGAAATAAGGTGGTTGACAAATTTTATGGTTGACTATAGTTGAAGTTATTGCTTAGCATAACAGTTAATTAGTAGTATAGTTGAAGTTATTGCTTAGCATGACAATTAATCAGTAGTATAGTTGAAGTTATTGCTTAGCATAAAAGTTAATTAGTAGTAATTGTTCGCATGTTTTTCTTAGCGACATTTGAGTGATGCAATAGAATGGGTGAATTATGGTTTGTTAGAGTATAATGATGTCCAAGCTTATATGTAAGATTGTAAACAACATCTGTGGCTGTGGATGGAATGCGTAGGGTGTTTATGATATTCTAATCTTAATTATAGAATGACCAATTCCCTCTCTTCCATGGGTGGTTAACATAAACATTATGTTTGACTATAGTAGATGTTATTGCTTAGGATTGCAGTTAATCAGTACCAACCCTTTGCATGCTTTTCTTATTTGACATTGGATTGATGCTTTGGAATGGTGAATTATGGTTATGCTAGAGTATAACAATGTCCAAGCGTTTATGTAAAATTATAGGCAATGCTTATATCTATGGGTAGAATGCGATGGGTGTTTATGATAAGGTGCTAGGTGAATATTATGCTAGGCTGTAGTTGATATTATTGCTGAGCATAACAGTTAATCAGTAGTAGCAACCAATTGCATGTGTTTTCCTGATTTGACATTGGAATGATGCAATTGAATGGATGAATTATGCTAGAGTATAATAATGTCTGAGCATTTATGTACGACAATGTTTGTGGCTATGGGTAGAATGCCATGGCTGTTTATACGTGTCAGGCAAATATTAATATAAACTGTAGTTGATGTTACTGCTTAGTATAACAGGTAATCAGTAGTAGCCATTGGACATTGGAATGATTAATTAGAATGAGTGAATTATGGTATCTTAAATATAATGATGTCTAGGCATTTATGTGAGATTGTAGCCACTAGTTGCAGCTATGAGTGGAATGCCACATTTGTTTAAGGTATTCTAATTATAATTACATGTCCAATTGCCTCTCTTCTATGGGTGTTTAACATAATTCCAAGCTTATTCAATGTTTCTAATGACTTATATAATACATGAAGCCCATGTCTTATGTAAAATGCATTTCTTGAATTAAGCTTATTTTTGACTATACTGATAACTCTTATTGCAGTTATCAGTAGTAGGAACGGTGCATTAGAATGGGTGAATTATAGTATGTTAGTAATGATGTCTAAGCATTTATGTAAGATTTTAGACAACTTTTGTGGCTATGGGTAGAATGCCATGGGGGTTTATGATATTCAAATTTTTAATTATAGCATGCCCATTGCCCTCTTATGGGTGGTTAACATAATTCTAGATAGATTGTACAATGACTTATATGTTGCATTAAAATTTAACATTCAATTCAACTTTAGCATAGTGCAGCCGCCGGCCAGTTCTAAGAGTTCACGAATGGTGTAACTAGCTCTAAGAATTTGTACAGCCATCTCTAGAAATCCAACATGTCTAAACTGAGCCCACTTAATTTGATTTATGAAGTACCAGATAATGTTAAAAGGCCTTAAAATATGTTTACGATAAATCTGTGCGAATTGTGGCCTGGAGTGATAATTGGGCATTTTGGTGCATTGTTATGTCCCATAATTCTGTCAATTTGCCAAATTTGTGATTGCTTCACATGAAGGTTGAAAGGCAATTAATTGACCTTTTTTTTCAATTGGTTATCTCAAGGTTGATTCAATGTGTCTATGGGGCATTCCATTTGAAACTTGAAAACATCAAAAGTTTTTAGAACCTTGTCATCCTAGAGGGATGCTAAACTCCTTCATGTTACCAACTCCTTGATGTTACCAATCGACATACAATTTGGCAATGGGATCAATTTAAGGCAGTAATCCGCAAAAGATTTTATCCCCTGGGATCCAAAGAAAATAAGTTTGCACAACAGCTACAACTTAGGCAGTTTATAAGCTATCTCTTAAATTGGAAGGCAGATGCCAGAGATTCATATGATAGTTCAAGAATCAAAACCCTTGAATAAGTCCATTTCAAAATTGTTTCCACATCTTGAGAAAGGAATAGAGCTTTTCAATATCACTTCTTTGAAGCAAGCTTTCCAGTTTGTCTTGTAGATCAAAGTAAGATTACAGCAACGGTCTTCAAAGAAGTCCAACGCTTCGTCTTCTAAATTCTGTGCTTCTACTCACCCCAACCCAGAAGAATGGCTAGAAGAATGGACAAAATGGTAAACATTAACAGCCCAAACTTTAGGATAAGGGACTGCAAAAGTATTGTCTATCATAAGATTTATGGTCATTCAAAGTTCCAACAAAAGGAAGTCTGATCACAAATTAACAACCATAGAACAAGGAAGATGAGGTAATGATAGTTTGTAATCCTAAATTCTAATCCTTAATTGGAGCTCATGATGACAGATTGTTTTGCCTTCCATAGAGAAGCTATATTCACACGCAATTGTAAGATTAGAGATCAGTTGACTCACATAGTCACAGGCAATAGTAGTAAAAGTAATCTTCTTTCTCAAAAGTTCATTTAATCTCTCAATCTTCTTACAGAAGCACATCCACGTCCCTGTCATCTTGGCTGGGGTAGATTTGTTGGTCAACCTACGTTTGTGGTTTTGAGTGTTGTGTTACCTTTTCTATTGAGCCTTTTATTGATATGGTTGAATGTGATGGTTCTTCCTATGTTTTGTTATGATTTGCTCTCTGGCACATGATATAAATATGATAGTAAGGTTATATAAGATGATTACTAAAGAAGCAGAAGCTACATAAGAATCACAAGGTGTATAAATTTACATATTTATTTTTTTAATTCAGAGGTCTTCGATGAAAATGCATTTAAGACTTAAAGTAGAATAATCGTTCTTTATATTGTAAAAAACACCAAACAATATGACTAGACTAACAAACCTGAAGGCCAAACAAGCCTTTCAATGGCTGCATGATGCAATATTTTTCACCAGAGCTTCCACTTCCTGACAAACAACTACCTTTTGCTGTAAGCATTGTTATTTAGCAAAGAGGACATTCGATGGTCTATATTTCAAGACTCTTCAACATGTTAGAATAAATCCACCCTTGGCCCAAGCACTCAAGATTTTCGCTTCTGCTCCCAGAAGGTACATTGCTCCGTACCAAGACCAGAACTGCACTCCACAAGTAGATTATTACATACTTGGTTGTAAAGGAAGCTTGCCCTTTGAGAATTTTCCCATCTTTACTAGAAATTGGGAACAATTTCCTCTAAGCAGGGAAGAAATAACAAGCATTAAAGATACTTTTTGTGTATTTTTAGTAGCTTTTCTAACACTGAGTTATCTTTAGTGGTCGTCATGTGATAGATTGAATGGATAGATATATCTCTATTAAAACGTCCACGAGATATATCTTTGATTCTTTATTAAAACATGAATGCAGATCCAAAAAGTAAATTGTAAGTGAATTACAAAAGAAGGATACCCCTATATACAACGGGTATCAATGGCTTCCCCGGGGATCAACTTGAGCATGTGCGTTTTCCTGCAACAATTTTCCCCTGGGGTGCATCCTTTGCAATATCTTTCCACTGAATTTCCTGAAAAACTGTGGGGAAACCTCCCTCTTTCAGTGCTGATTCCTTCGTAATGCTGCTATAGGTGGTACAGTGGACGAGGAAGGGTTATTTGGTTTCTATCTCCTCTTGGCTGTACACCTGACAAGTCTTGGTATTCCATTCTTGCTTGGGCTCCTTCTATCTCTGTGTGTTGCATCTGAGCCTGTATGAGCTTGTCCTCAGTTGAGCCAAGATGTGCTTTTCCCCCCAAGGCACATTAAGATTACGGTAGTCTTGCACTTTAATTTCTCCTGCTGGGTTAACATCCTTAATATAGTATTGCTATTTTTTCTGTTCTCTCCTCCTGCATATTCCTGTTCTATAGCAGTCATGTATGTGTTGGTTCAATGCTGTCCGATCCCAGGGGCAGTGCTATTCTTTTATGCCCCAACATTCCAGCTATCTTGTACATTGGATATCCCATGTGTTCATCTTTCTTTGAAGCATCTCCTTGCTGATTTGGTGCAGTAATCTGCTGATGTCTAAATCTGTTACTCTTCCTATATAATATTGTCCTTATTGCCTCTAACTCAGGCAGGCATAGTCCTGTTTCTGGCAACATGATTTTGTATTTATGGAGTTTTTTAATCACAGAAATGAGATCACCATTTTTTCTGCATTCTTTCGATTTTATTCCGTTTGCTTTTGGAATGCTTGAGCCCCACATCTCACACTCTTAGAGAATCACCAGAGTAATGAGGGTCTGGAAGATGCCTCTGATTATTCTCCAGTCTTGGCTGTCCTACATTTGTTTTGCAGCAGAAAAGTTGCCTTCCAACTGCCATGGATTCTTTTCCTTGTGCATTTGTCCCGCTGAGCCTCTTATTAAATTCCAGCCCTAGGTACTCATAGCTTTGGATGATCTCTAAGGGTTCGTTGTGGAATCTGATTGTTGACAGTATTGTCTTCTTCCTGGGTGACAATATGACCACCCTGCTCTTGTGGCAGATTTTGCCTATATTCAAGTCCATCCCTACCTCCACGCAAGCTCTCAAGCCCTTCAGGAGCTCATGAAGACTGCACAATGTGCTTTCTGCTAGGGTGACATCATCTACTTATAAAAGGATTCTGATTATTAGCTCAGCTATTACCCCCCTTTTACCTCCTCTTTCATTTGTCCTTGCTTCTAATTTGTCATTGTAGAGCCAAACATAGTTGGGGAGAGGGGGCAGCTCTGTTTCACTCCAATATCGCTGCTGAAGCTATCTGATAGCTGCTTCGGGTTCTGGTCTGATATTGACCTGCTTACAAAGCATGTGTATTGCTATCTGAAGCTATCTGATAGCTTCTTTGGGTTCTGATCGGACATTGACCTGGTTTGACCTGCTTACAAAGCATGCGTACTGCAAGTCTGCAACCCTAAGGGCACATTCAACAACCTGAGAGGTGCATTCTACAATCCTGTATGGGGGGAGATGTGTCACGAGTGACTGAGAATAATGCTGATGTCATGTTGAGTTTTCACATTAAAAAATATAATATACTTCAATAATATTGACTCTTGAGCCTCATCCCATCTCAACGCCACATCTATCATACTTTCCACAAGTTTTTACACCATCAAAAGGGTTTGCATCTTGGGGGATTTGATTCCTCTTGGTGCTTAATAGATCGAGGGTTAAGATGGATCTAGGTTGGTTTTATAAAATGCTGAAGATCTATTTTTGTCTTCAGTCTCCAATTTTGTCAGTAATCTGCATTATAAATATGTACCACTAGTAATGCAAAGGTAGGCAACTTTCAAGGAGCAATTCTTCCACTATCAATCTTCCACTCTGTGCTTGTGTCCCACAGAGGCAAACTTAATGGGTTCTCACTTTTTGCCTATTTGTAGAGAAGGCAGTTTGGAGCATGCCTAAGTCACTGCGACTATGCCTTCTGGTTAGACATGGTTGGTGTGGGTTTCCTAAGCCATGGAGAGAAAGTGGATACCTAATAAATGTGGAGTAGATTTACACTTGAGCCCTATGTTTACCAGCTCAAAATTGGGAAAAAAGATCTTATCTTGAGGGTTATTGCTTGATAAACAAGCTTTGATATTTGGCCTCTTCAAAGGTATTATACTTTAGACAGATGTTGTGACAATATGTCATTCTAAGAATTAATGACAGACCTGAGCACTTGGATTTACAAAAGTTAGAGCATAACAAAGTAAAGCATTGTTCAAGCTATTATGCCAAGGGAAAGTGACATATGCCTTTTATCTTGGTATAAAAAAATTATTATATGTATACTCTATATAACAAATATTATAAATAAGGCCTACTCTGTATGGCATCTTTTGAATTCTTTACAGGCACATGCATACTTGATAAATACAATTTCTTCCCAATTAGTTCTTGGGAGGAAAATCAAAGGCTCGCAGCTTAATGAAATGGAGGAATTAGCACGTCTCTTTTGAAGGAAATCTTTAACAAGTTACCAATTTGACACAAAAGAAAAAACCATTTGAAAGGTAACCTCAATAGCTGTGTACCAAGTGAAAACTGGATATGCAACCATCAATTCCAGTGATCAACTAGTGACGGTAAAGCCATTGAAATGAATTATTCATGGAAGGTTTATAATATGTTGTAGAATACATGCTACTCTGTATTGTATTGGAGATTTCTTTGTATTTTAGTTGAATCTTTTTTTCTCTTAATTAGCTTTTAAGATTCAATTTCTTATTGAAATGCATTATGTATTTGGTTGACATTGTTGTAAACTGGTGGTTGTGTCATCTTCTATTATTGATATGATTGTTCAACTAAACTACTATCTTTGATGAGCATGTTTTGCAGAGTAGTTTTTGCATTCCTGTTATTCTGAATTTAGAAGTTCGCAGAAAAATGCACATTAGTTTAAGAAATTATAACTACAATTTTTTCTTTGGACTCTTTCATATGTTCCTTAGATGACATGGAGAAACATGTTTGAAGTATTAGGTATTGTTTGTGTCAATTTTTAATTCAAGCAGCAGCACATGTCAAAATAAAATGCACAAATTCATTCCACATGAACACAGTAGATTTATCCTGGAGAAAACCCTTAGAAGGGAGAAAAACTCCAGCCAATCAATCTTTCTTATATAAGATATCAGATTCAAAATTACATCATCATCATAAACTTCACTGTGCTAGGGAAAAATTAATAGCATAACAACTTATACCAGAACTGTATGATAACGTCTGCTCACAATGTTCTCTGCCTGCTTCTGCACATCACCAGAAATGAAGGACAGCCTCTGCACATCACCAGAAATGAAGGACAGCTTCTGTTCACAGCGTTCTCTGCATGCTTCTTCCACCTCCTCCAAGAGTACTCTTCAAGGAAGAAATTGGAATGAGTAAAATGGGAAGGGGTGGCTCCTATTTATACTTTAGGGTGGCTGTCCCAAGCAGCCCCCTAGGGAGGAACCGCCCTAAGCAGCCCCCTTAGGGACACATGTCACTTGGCTAAGCAGCCCCCTTAGGGACACATGTCACTTGGCTAAGTAGCCCCCTTCCTAAGCAGCCCTCTTAGGGACATATGTCATTTGGCTAAGCAGCTGCTGGAGATGACGCACGGTACATAGCAGAAGTTTTAGTAATGATATTTAATAGCTTCTGAAGCTATAATTTTAACAGTTTGAACACAAAAATAGCAATGATAAAAATTGTACTTGTGATGCTCTATAGATCAAAATGCAACTATTCGAGTTGACTCTTTTGTAAATATTCTGGTTTTCGCTGATGGGAATCATGGCGATGCAAGATTGGAACTACTAGCTCGGTGAAAATCTCACTAGAAAATGGATCTTTATGCACTTAGCAATCTCATGATTATTTCTTTCAACTCTTGCAGTGAGTTAATGTGTAAATTGGAAATTTGTGTTGTGGGAGAATCAAATTGAAAGGATATGGATAAATTTATGAAGCTAAAAACTATTTGTATTCCAGGATTAGTTGCATGCTAGTATTGCCATAACTTGAAAAATCCTTCTAGTACATTATTCGGAAGTAGGACACTGGAGGAAGAGACCTATTGTAAATTTGTTTGAGGTCTGAGAAACTGGCTAGTAATTTTCAGTAACCTAGGTCATCTGCCAATCATTATCTTGTTGGCTGGCTGTTGGTCTGTTCATACTTGTGGATGGCCTTTCGCTTTTGTTCCTGAAATTGTCAAATAGAAAATTTAGGAATCTCTGATTCCTTGCACCTCATTGATATGACTTTTTTTTATATTATATAATTACTTGTTCTGTTTACAATTTTGAATTAGTGGACTTCAAATGTTGCGTTGGTTTATATGTATATTCATCGACATTCCATTGTATCACCTTTTCCAAGCTAAGAGAGGTTGGACTTGGTTTATGATTGGTCCTTTTAAAAACTGAAAGTCTAGAGAAACCCGCATCAAACTATTCCAAGATACATTGTATTTTACGGGTTTTTGTTTTTGTAGCCAACAAGTTGTTTTACAGATACTTTTGTGTGTTGTGTGTCTGTATTTGGAATTTTGGGTTGATGTTATTAATAATCATTTGATTGACAGGCCAACAGGTGGCCCCACAAGGCGTTCATCTAAGGGGGGATGGACACTGGAAGAGGTGAGGTGTTTCACTCAAATTTATATATATTTTGCCTGTTGTGGAAGATGATCAGTATATAACATGTCATCTTATATGCTTTATTGTTTATTGTCATTATGTTTTTCTGGTAAAAGACTGAAAGTTACATCTCATCTAAATAGAGTTTAAACTTTAATCATATCTGGGTCCTACTCATTTGGGCTATCGTTGGAGTTTTTTGTTCTTTGATATTTGATAGTCTGTTCATATTTTTAACAATGAACACTAGTGTCGAGTTACATGATTAATTTTCTATATAACACTTATGAAATTGGATTGACTTATTTTAGCACACTATTTTGTGATATCTAAGGTATCATACACTAATCTGAAAAATATTGAGTTCCGCTCTGAGTAGTGTTATGTTATACTGTTATGGCAGGATGAAATTTTAAGGAGAGCTGTTCAATGTTATAATGGCAAAAATTGGAAGAAAATAGGTTAGCTTTTATTCCCTGTACCCTTATTTTACCTTCAGTTAATTGTTATTGTCATTGCTTGACATTTTTTTGACAGTGAAGAAAATATAAAATTGAAATAATTGGGATGTTTGCTGGCATTTGTAATATGGACAAGAAGTTACGATCTCTTTATGAAAAGACACAGTGGATGTTTGCTGGCATTTGTAATCTGGACAAGGAGCTAGGATCTCTTTATGAAAAGACCAATGTTCCACCAAGTTTCTGTGATGGGGGGACATGGGAATTGGGAAACGCATCTGGGGGACGTGTGGAGACAACCCTCAAATTTTAGGAAATGTCAGGGGAAACACCAGAGTCCCTGATACAGGCATTCAACCCCCCCCCCACCAAAAAAAAATATGAGAATCAATGGCAGGTCACTTTCATCAATAATGAAAGCATGAAATAAATAATCATGTTCATTTTAAGCTTATTGTTTTTGTGTTTTCCTTTTTTAAAAATTGATATTTCTGAAGGCCATTGGGCAAAAATTGTTGGGGGCCACCCAGGAGCCCCCTTTCCAGGCGGGGGGGGGGGGGGGGCACCCAGGAGATTTCCACAAAAGGAAACGCCCCCCTTTCCAGGCAGGGGGGGGGACGTCCAGGAGATTTCCACAAAAGGGAAACGCCCTTCATTTCTTGGGAACTCTTCCCTCTGCGTTTTCCTGAGTTTCCCCAAAAGAGGATGTACGGAAATGTAGCTGGTTGAGTTTCCCCACCCCCAATCCAGGGGAGTGCATCCCCTTGTAACACTGGACAAGACATCTCGATGTCTGGGTGGGAATGGGGCAATTTAAAAATTGCATTTGCACAATACAATATAAGTTTCCGAAAAAAATTCATTTTAGACTTTATATGCCACTTATTCAAGTCGTGGTTGTTCGGCTTCAGTTTTGGGACATCATTAGTTAAGGTTTCAGCATTCAGATATTGATGGCATTAAAACAAATTGAAAAGGCCTTGTAGAAGACAATGGATGGTAGATGGTGTATCTCAACAAAGTTTGCTTTTCCACTGGATGTTTTAAGGAATTTTCTATACGAATGGCAAGTTGCCAACAAAACTTCAGTTTAGAAATTTAGGCTTGAAGATAGGAAAAAACTGGGATAGAAATTCAAAGAACAGCTGCATGTTATTCACACACTCGTTTGTGGTTTTGTGTTAAGAGCAAATTGAATAAAGTGGGAAGTTTGCAAAGGGATAAGACCCAATTCCAAATGAATGTAATGATTATTTTTCAAGAAGAGACTCAGAAATCCTGAAGTAGATCATGAAAAGGTTGAGGCTTGTAATGATCTATTATATTACAAGGTGGAGAATGAGGGAATACATAAAGGATCCTTAAGGTAGAGATGAGGGAAGATGTGATCAAAGAAGCAACAATGCATAACTTTGAACACTTTCAGATGTAGAAATAGCGGAAATGGATGATCACAATAAAACAATCATGAAAGGAACCACCCAGTTAATCCTCAAGCAGAAAATCCAAGGTGAGTAGTTGCTTTTTGGTTGCTAGAGAAGTTGATCAGCTGGTTGCATGAGTGTTGATCCCTATAACTTAGGCTTAACACTCCTTTGGCTTTTGTTCAACTGTGATATGATCTAGAATATATTTTATCTAGAGAAGTTTAGTGTGAAATATGTTTGTGCTTCTATCATAATTGCAAAAACTATCTCTCTCTGTGCTTAGTATTCTATGTTCAGAATTGAAAAATCTTCTCCATCAATTGTGCCTGTTTTCTAGGTTTAGGAATGAAAATGGGGATAAAAGGCAGAAGAATTTGACAATTAGGTAGGTAATGGAAACTCTTAGGTACTAGTTAAATTTTTAGGACATGGTAATCAGACCTGCACTCCTACAATAATCTAGAAACTTGAAATCAGGAACTCCTATCAAAACTATAAGTACGAATTAGAAATGCTAGGTCTGGAAACACAACACACTGAAATATTCACAGCAAGCAGATATTGCAGTAACCATTCACACCTGTCTATTAACTCAAAATTGGAAGATTACATAACAACTCACTTGCCAAAACTTCAAGACACCATTCCAAAACTCTGCTCTCTCTCTTTTATAGAATATATATGAGTGATCTAGGGTTTACCAAAATAGAACTATCTAATACAACTTAAAAGGGATTAGGTTGACTGTGTCAAAAAGCTAACTCCTCTAGAGAAGTGTGCAATAAATAAAAACAATCCTAAATTTGGAAAAGCAATTCTAAAATAGAAAATCCACTTTTAATTAGATAAGGCTAAAATTGGAAATTAACTAAGGCTGACACATGCATGTAAAGCCTCTATCATGCAGTAAAAATGACTATGCCATGCAGGGCAGAAAGAGTAAGTGAGGTCTCGATCAAAAGACCAAGAAAGTTGAGCGGTCTCTAATCATCGCTTAGATCGGAGGAGAAACCCGAGTTTTCAAACAATATGAAATTGAACTTTATTAATGTTCTCTAAATATCAAATAGGTCAAAGGGATTGGTCATTAAATTTATAACCAACAATAATAGTCAAACAAAAGAGGGGGGATTGCAAAAGAACCCCCCCAAATCAAATGAGATGAAATGAAAATGAGTACAAGAGTACAGGTGTACAAGAAGGTGATACCAAGATCTAAAAGGCTATAAAGTGAAGGAGAGCTAGTAAAGAGACGGCCTAGACAAAAGTAACTGCCACGAGGGGAGGGAGGGAGGGAGGGAGTTGGCCTTGTGCATACTCAGAATCAATGGCACAGATGTTAACGGTGCTTGTTGAATAAGGTCCTCTGAAGAGTGGCATGGACTGATAGGGCCTTGGTGAGTAATCCTGGGTGGCATTGTGCTGTTCTTGGTGGTGGGCGGGGCTAAGGTAGAGGTGAGAACACTTCTAAGATGAAGGCCAAGGATTTCCTAGTGGAAGGAAAGAAGTTAGCAATTCATCCATGAGCAGGTGTCTTGTGGTAATGTCTCTCTTGACCCTTGAGTAGCGCTGATCCTCCTGGGACCCTTCCATATGTCACGTTCTAGGATTCAAGTGGTGTGGGCAAGGGAGCAATGTTGGACAATGCTAGTTTTTCTATTTGAGTAGCTGTGGGGTGCTTTAACCCCTAGGCCCTGAACCACAAGAGAATATTAACTGTATTTATATATCAATGCTGGAGCAAATACATTCATGGGAGCCCAATATGTGTACCGCTCTCTCAAATTAATCATCTCTCATTACAACATACACAACATCCTAATACTCCTACAACATGGGAAATGTTTCTCGGATGTTTCCAAGGCCTCTTTTTATCATTTCCATATTGGAAGTGATTCCTTGATTGAATCAAAGGGAAGACCAGATGCTTTGGTTATATGGTTTTTAAGTTTTAAGTTTTGTATTTTGTTTTAATTGCAAATTGATTTGCATGCTATACTATGATTGGAGTAGTCTATAGGTTGGTTTTATTTGTTGGAAGGTATATTGATTAAAAGGTCTGAGTGTCAGTGAACTCTCATCCTTTTTTTGGTTTAACACATGTTTGGATTTTCCTTTGTAACTGTTCAGTTTGTTCTTAATCTCCTGAGCTGATATTGATATTGAATGTCTACAGCTCAATTTTTTCCAGGCCGTACTGATGTGCAATGCTTGCACCGGTGGCAGAAGGTTATCAACCCAAATCTTGTCAAAGGTCCTTGGACAAAGGAGGTCTGTGAAATCTCAGCTTACTATTGAATCAGGATGGATGGGATCTAGATTCTTTGACGGCATTCATTGTTATTATGTGTTAATTTCATTTGCTTGCCTGTCATCAACAGGAAGATGAAAAGATAGTGGATCTTGTAAAAAGGCATGGGGCACAAAAGTGGTCTCTCATTTCACAGTCTGTGCCGGGTCGCATTGGAAAACAATGCCGTGAAAGGTATTATTTAATGACAGTATGCTACTTGTGGTCATTTCTTTAATTTGGACTAATCAAGGATCTCTGCTACAAATTTGGACTTGATAAATCAGTGCCAAACAAAGCATATTATATATATTGATAGTGCTGAAATTTTATGAATTCCAGAAACACATTCTCCACTAATAGCTGTATAATTTATCAAACTGACTTTCTTTCTTGTTCTTTTATGTTTTTTGATAAATGACTTTTCTTCTTATTGGTTTTCTGCATCCATGGCAATTGACTGGTAAAATGTTCAGTGCCAAGTGCATTATGAAAGATGTTATAGATTTTATTTGCTGATACCTTTTTGTTGGTATTTTACAAAATGTCACACACACCACATTTTGACCTTGTTAGCAAATATATATCAAATAACTATTGAAGGTGCATTGATGCTTGGACTCTAGAGGGACTCTTTTTGTTTTTCAAATTAACATATATTGTGCAATAAGTATGATGATATCATACTTATCTTAGTTGGTAAATAAGTTCATTTGATAAGCTCTTTATGGACAATTCTGCTAATGTTACTGCTTATTTAACCTTGGAATATATCTAGATATATACTTTTTTTCCTTTTTTCTAGGTAATATATCCTTAGGGAAAACTCCGGGGCACTTCACCTCATTTCGAGGATGGTACCTAGGGTAAATCCTAGATTCATCAGGGCACAAAGCCAAGCAAAAAACTCATGACTAGATCATATATAGCTCATCAACAATTGAATCAGTAGGAGTAAACATGTCATAGTTGGATTTGAACCCGGGTGGGGAGGGTTACAACTTTTCCTCATAATCACTTGAGCTACACCCATAATATATCATATATAGCTCATCAACAATTGAATCATTATGAGTAAACATGTCATAGTGGGATTTGAACTTGGGTGGGTAGGGTTATAACTTTTTCTCAGAATCACTTGAGCTACACCCAATCGATAGGCACCTTGGAATATTAGTGTTATCAGAAGCGGGCCGATTCTGGCAAAACCGGACAGTCTGATTGGTTTAGGCACCCAGCCTGTCTGAATCGCCACCAACAACTCATGCGACTCACCAAGCTGTAGAAGGTGTGTGTCATATGATGAAAGAGGTCCTAAGCCATCATTCGATATCTTGTGAAGACCTATTGTGATTGGGTTAATCTCTTAGAGATAGAGGGCACTGATCTATCATGAAGGTTTCTATTGGTCCTTGGTGAAATGGAATTTGTCATCCCTTTTGGTTGCTTCGAAAGTGTTTTCACCTACCTAGGAGAGCCCTTCACAAGATGTGAAGTGATTGTGGTCTCGTAGCCACTTGTTTATTTTTGACTTACATTTGGAGAGCTTAGATTAGGTATATGCTTTCCTTGGAATCAATGCTAGGGAGGTTTACTTCTTGGTAGTTGGCACATTTGCTATATTTGGCATCTTTTGTTAAGTTTATCCAGAGATCACTACTCCCTCTGGATAGCCCTGAGATCTCAAGCGGTTTGAGTCTCTATAAATCAATAATGCAATAAAGACTTAAGATACAGACACTATAGATCTCTTAACACTTTGACAATGAAAGCACAACAATTACACAACACTGGATGTACCCTGGAAACCCCAAACGGGGAAAACCAACTATCTGTGGGGCTTTCTTCTATCTCGAGCCCAGAGCAAAGTAAGCAGAATACAAGTACATATAAAGTTACCTCAGAAGGAATGACCGAACCTGACAAGGTTAAAACCCTAGATCTGCATGCAACAAGACAATGCATGCACAAAGGAAATGTGCCCTAACTGTCAATTGGATCTGGATCTGGATCTGTCTGCTAGTAGCAATGTCGGTACCGTCTCTCTCACAACATTGCTCTGATATGCTCAGTCAAAGAAGAAGGCTTATTGTTGAATGCGCCCCTCCTCTGCATGGACAAGTGCGTCCTCCCTCAAGAAGTCAGATGCTCATACGAAATCAGATCTCAACAGATCTGAGCTTTGATCGTTACAGTCCTTCCTCAATTGATGAGACAAGGATACTTTCAGCTGTGCATGCAAAACTTTTCATACCCTCCAGAGAACAACCTCCCTGGTTAACTTTTCAACACTCCCACTTAACCAAGAAAGTATTTTGAACCACTCCCATCTTCTCCCTGAAGTACTCAAACTTGTTTCTCATCAAGGACTTCGTGAGAGTGTCTGCAACCTGCTCATCTGTAGATATGTACTGGAGCTCAACTACTCCTCTTTGAACATGATCTCGAATGAAATGATACCTGGTCTCTATGTGCTTGGATCTATCATTAAATTCTAGATTCTCTGAGAGTTTGATACAACTCTGATTATCACAGTGAATTACGGTAGGCTCCAACTGCTGATCAAATAGGCTCACCAACATTTTGCGAAGCCAAATGGCCTCGCAACTGGCTAAACTAGTCGCCATATATTCTGCCTCTGCAGAGCTTAGTGCTATAGACTTCTGTTTCCTGCTGAACCACGACACTACTGCCGAACCCAAACTGAAACAACTCCCAGAGGTGCTTTTCCTGTCACCTGCATTGCCTGCCCAATCAGAATTAGTAAAACCAACTAGCTATACTCCACCTTTCCTCAAATAATTCAACCCATACTCTGCTGTTCCATTGACATACCTAAAAACATACTTTGCTGCCACCCAGTGAACATCTTTAGGCTCTACTATGTACTGACTCAAGGTATTGACAACGAAACTCAAATTTGGCCTGGTGTTGACCAAGTACATCAAGGATCCAATGAGTTGTCGGTACTTGGTGGGATCAACAAACTTACTCTTAAAAGCTACTTGCTTCTTCCAGTTGGTTGTCATCGGTGTAGTCACGGGCTTGCAATCTTGCATCTGAAATCTCTTTAGTATGTCCATTGCATACTTCCCCCGACTTAGGAAGATATGCCCATCCTTCTGCCAGACCTCCATGCCTAAGAAGTAGTGCATCGATCCTATGTCTTTCATTTCAAACTTTGAAGCAAGATCTTTCTTGCAACCATTAATAAGTTTGTCGTCTACATACAACATGAGAATAAGAGGATCCCCATTCACTACGATGAAGTAGAGATTGGGATCATCTTCGCTCTTCTGAAAACCTTACTGCTGCAAGTAAGTATCTATCCTAGAATACCAAGCTCTAGGTGCTTGTTTCAAGCTGTATAGAGCTTTCTTTAGTCTGCATACATGAGACTCTCTCTCAAGTATCTCGAAGCCCTTTGGTTGCTCAATGTACACCTCCTCTCTATGAGTCCATTGAGAAAAGTTGTCTTCACATCCATTTACTGCTATAGAGATCACAGTCCTAATGGAAGTATATCAGGTCACAAGAGAAAATGTCTCATCATAGTCAACTCCCTCTATCTGTGAGAACCCTCTAGCCACAAATCTGGCTTTGTATTTCTCAATGCTGCCATCTGCAACATGTTTAATCTTACAGAGCCATCTGGAGGTGACAATTGACTTTCCCTCTGGTCTGGGCACAACTTCCTAGACATCATTCTTCATGATGGAAGCATACTCTTCCAACATGGCATCTCTCCAAGTCTGCTCACCTGCTGCTTGCTCATATGAGGATGGCTCTAACTCACTGGTACTGCTCACCATAGCCAAGTAATTGCAGAACCTCTGTGGTGCCTTCCTCTCTCTTACACTCTTCTTGGGAGTTCCCACTGCCTGGGATTCCTTCAAGGTATCTTGAAGCCACTTGGGCTTCCTCTTCCCTGAAGTAACATCCTGTGAGGAAAACTCGTCATCCTCGTCCCAATTTACCGTATGAGAATGAATGCCTCCAGTAGAGGTACCTGTAGTCGTAAACCCTGTAACCCGAGAGCTAGTAATCTGAGACCCTGATCCTGGTTGACCAACAACCTGAGATCCTGTGTCAGTTCCTGTCTCTGTGCCTGTGTATGTTATCTAAGAATTCGTCACCCCAGATACTTGGGACCCTGTTGGCTGTGGAATAACATTCTGACCTGTGTCATCCAGAGATGTAGCGATCTGCTGTTTTCCCTTCTCTGACTCACATGACTTTCGGAAAGTCCGATCCTCCTCAAATTTCACATCCCGCCTCACAACAGTTTTCTTTAGAGCAGGAATGTAAATGCGATAGGCTTTCGAAGTCTCATCATATCCAACAAGAATTCCCCTCTCGGCTGTAGGTTCTAGTTTTGTCCTTTTCTCTGAAGGAACATGTGAGTAGGCAAGGCATCCAAAAATCCTGAAATGCCCAACCTCAAGTTTCTTTCCAGAGAAAGCTTCTTCTGGAGTTTTGTTCTCCAAGACCTTATGAGGAATCTTGTTTTGTATATAAGCTGCAGTGTTACATGCCTCAGCCCAAAGGAAACATGGCAAATCCTGGTCATGCGACATAGATCTAGCAGCACCAACAATAGCCCTGCTTTTCCTCTCAGCAACCCCATTCTGTTGACGTGTATAGGTCACTGTTAACTGTCTCTTGATGCCCCCCCAGATGCAAAACTCATTGAACTCTTTGGAGGTATATTCACCTCCATTATCTGATTCGAGGATCTTGATCTTCCTTTCAGTCTAATTTTCCACATGTGCTTTGAATTCTTGAAACTTCTGTAATACTTCTTTAGATTCTTTACTCTTTAAAAAATAAATCCAGGTCTTCCTGGAGTAGTCATCATCAATGAAGGATACATAGTACTTGTATCCCTTCAAAGATGTGGTGGACATCGAACCACAGAGGTTGGAATGAATAAAATCAAGTACTCCCGTAGATCTGTTGTCACTCTTGGGAAAGACTGTCTTGACGTACTTCCCGATAGCACACCCTTTGCACACATCTTTGTGCTTTGTGCTAAACTCAGGCACTTCTGTCACAATATCCCTCAGGATCTTCAGAGCAGGATGATGTAGATGAGCCATCCTCCTATGCCAAAGCTCACAGGGATCACAATCATCATCTCGACTGCTATTACTCAGGGCATGATGAAGCTGAAAGTTGAGCCTGTAAAGTTTTCCACTGCGGACTCCAATCCTCATAGTAGAGGTATCGTTGGATCCCTTGGGATGAACTAGAACATTTCCATCTTTGAACATCACCCACAATCCCCGATCTTTAATAGTAGAAACATAGGTCAAGTTCTTCTTTAGACCCGAGACATATAGAACATCACGAACTCTCATAGACTTTCCTGATTCTCTCTGTAAGGAGAATTCCCTGTCCTGCTGCTTTGACAGTAGAATTGTCTCCAAGTACAATCTCAAGATCTAGCCCATCCTCGGTAAGATCTGTAAAGTACCCACGAACACCTGTCATATGGCTTGAGGATATGTTGTCTATATACCATATACTAGAAGTAGAAGCACTCAATAATTGGCATGTATTGAGAGCCTACTCTCTGTCAATCTCGTCAATAGAGTGCTCATCTATGTCTGTTGAGGAGCATGAGGTGCAAACAACCTGATCATCCCTCATACTTGTAGTCATGGTCTCCTGATCTGATATCCAACTAAGATCACCACACAGATCTGGTGTACAACTTGCAGATCTGGGTGTGATTGATCTCCCTGACCCTTACCAGGGCTCTGATGCCATGTTAAGTTTATCCAGAGATCACTACTCCCTCTGGATAACCTTGAGATCTCAAGCGGTTTGAGTCTCTATAAATAAAAAATGCAATAAAGACTTGAGATACAAACACTATAGATCTCTTAACACTTTGACAATGAAAGCACAACAATCACACAACACTGGATGTACCCTAGAAACCCCAAACGGGGAAAACCAGCTATCTGTGGGGCTTTCTTCTATCTCGAGCCCAGAGCAAAGTAAGCAGAATACAAGTACGTATAAAGTTACCTCACAAGGAACAACCGAACTTGACAAGGTCAAAACCCTAGATCTGCATGCAACAAGCCGATGCATGCACAGAGGAAATGTGCCCTAATTGTCAACTGGATCTGGATTTGTCTGCTGGTATCAGTGTCGATATTGTCTCTCTCACAACACTGCTCTGATCTGCTCAGTCAAAGAAGAAGGCTTACTGCTGAATGCGCCCCTCCTCTGCATGGACAAGTGTGCCCTCCCTCAAGAAGTCAGATGCTCGTACGGAATCAGATCTCAACAGATTCGAGCTCTGATCGTTACAGTCCTTCCTCAATCCCTCAGACAAGGATACTCTGAAAGCCTCAGCTGCTCAATCGGTCAACTGAAGCAGAACGAGCTTCTCTCTCCTCAAAGAATGCGCCCTCCTTCCTCAGGAAAGTCGCTCACCTCTCAAACAGATCTATCTCGGATCAATTTTCTCGGTAACTACTATCAGGGACCTCCTGTCTTCTTATAATATCTCACTGGCAAATTAGGTTTACCAAAAACCTAAAGTGAGTGCATGCAAAACTCACTTTTGCATGCAAAACTTTTCATGCTCTCCAGAGAACAACTTCCTTGGTTAACTTTTCAACATCTTCTACAAGGGCACACTTGAGGATGATGGGTGCTTGGCACCTGTGGAGTAACCATCTTGAAGGAGGAAAGGCACTTAGGGTGGGCACTTGGCACTAGGAACATGTAAACACCTTACACATAAAACACTTTAAGAACCATTGATTGGAGGGTACACCATCATGAAGGAGGAACACTTGACATATGGACACCTAGCTTGGAGGGTGCACCACCTTGGGAATTGGACAAACCCTAGCGGGACATATGGATACCTTGCTTTAAGGAGTGCTCCATTTGGGGCTTTGTTTGTTGACTAATTCTAGGGTTGCTTGTAGACTTAGTCCATGCTTAATGTTGGCCTCCTTGACCTTAGTCTATATAAATGGAGGAGTGTATTTGTTAACACAAAAATACTTTGTATCTTAGCGATTCATATGCTAGCTATTTGGAGAATCTTGGAAGGTCATGCCTTTGCAATGGTAGTGCTAAGGTTACGTGGCTTATGAGATGCAAGTTTGTATGTCCATGATTGCTTGTGTGATGTGAGTGGGAGATCTTGTGGTTTAATAGTTGGTGTCATACTGAGTTGTTTGGAAGCACCAAGGATTGGCTTGTAGAGGTTGGTTGGATGCCTTGGTTGGCCTTTGTATTGCTGGTTAGCATTTGTAGTGATTGTGGTTGCTCTAGGTAGGATTTGGGATGCATTGAAGAGACCTTGCTTGGGATGAGTGGGAAAAACTTGTTGTACCAGCTTGGGATTAGCCAAGGTATTGAACTTTATATTCATTACTGTGATAATATGAAGTGTACCATTGCTGTCCTAAATTTGTGATTGTAGATCTAATTTTTCTCATATATTAGGTTTCATGGTTGTTAGCACCCTGATTTATTAGGACAACAGGGTTGAATTCTATGTTGTTTTAGTATTTTTAACGAAACTTTCAGATCTAATTTGTTGCTTCTATATTTCCGCTGTCATTGAATCATGTTTCAGATCTGTGTATTGAGATAGATCTTGCCCTTAGGGCTGCTGAAATGATCCATGTTTGAAGTCTTTCTGCTGTCTACATTCATAAGTTTGCCCAGAAGTAGTGTTGGGCATATTTGATGTTTCTTGCAGGGCTGTTGATGAAATTAGTTTCAGCACTAAGGCTGAAAATTCTATGAAGTAGATCTGTGGTCTGATGTATGTTAATTTTTACTTAACCAGATCCAATCTTTGATTCCGACAGTTACTCATTAATTATGAACAAATACACACTGAGGTACTAACTAATTATGCAGCGGAAATGCAACAGGAATCATCAACACATTTGACACAGATTTACCCCGGAAAACCCCAACTGGGGAAAAACCAGCAACAAATGATTTTATTGTAAAATCATGGGCTCCCGTCTTGGGATAATGGCCTTCCTGAGGAATATACAAAAACCTGGCTGCTACCTTCTCTGCTGCCCCTTTGCTATGTTCCTTGGCCCCTGCTCCCTACATGTGGATGAAAGTCCTTCTCCACCCACTCAATGAGATCTCACTCCCTCATTCTGTATGGCTTTTGTGTCTCATCCTCTCCTAAGGCTTCCTTTTATAACATCTCAATGACCAAAATACCTTGGGCCAATACCATGGGCTGTCAAACACCATGGGCCCTAAGTCACCTTTTAGTCAAATACCATGGGTCCATTAAGTTAATAATGTGCTTTTCCTAAGTTAGACTTAGGAAAAAGATACAATAAGTCACTTTCTCCTTCAAGCAAGTTCCTAGAGGAATTTGGACATTCCTGCATGCCTGACACTTGGCCTAAGCAGATGTACCTGTCCGATGCTACAAAAATCAACAATGTAAGTGGGGTGGAAGTTTCAGATTGGACAGGTTTTCAAAATGGATACAGTTAGCTTGCTTCTTCGTCAACTTACCATGCCTCAAGTCATATGGTCTTTCCCTACATTCAACTTTCAGAGGAATTACTTTTCCATAGTAGCAACACTTTAGATTTTTAGTTTTGATCTTTCTTTTCCCTGAAACTGAAATTGTACTGTGCTCTTTTGTTGCTATTTGCTTCCCCTTCTTGCTTTTGCTTGCCTTTGTACTTTGCAGCATAATTATAGAATTTGGTTGTACGACTAATAGGTGTATGGAAATGCATTGACAATACGGATGCAGTTTTATTATACGTGTCATATGGATATGGTTAGACATGGCCTGTTTGTTGTATTTTGGAATGAAATTAAAAAACTGAGTAATATTATCTTTGTATAAATAGGCATCTGATTTTATGTTTCCCTAGATGGTTGCCTTGGACAATAGTTTCTGCCTCTGAATAATCAACATTATAATTTTCTTGTAATAACAACTTATGACAGGGTCTGTCATTATCATTCTCATGTAGAGTTATGATTAACATTGGTCTTGCTTGATGGTGGTTTGCTGAACGCTCAACTTTTGCATACTTTGGCATGGCAATGGTGGATATTGGATACATGAGAATGTTCTCTTTTAAAGTTTATTTTACATACATGAGAACGGTTCTTTTTTAAAGTGGATTTTGTATATAGTATTAGCTTATATACTATACATACATAATGCGATAATATTGTAGTTTTATAAATGCTATATTTAATTTTTTAAAATATACTTTAGGTTATATTTTATAAAATATAAAATATAACCTACATCTTCATGACCATGTCTGTTTCTTGACTTTTGTATCCAAGGTTGTCTTGGTCCATGAGCACTCTATTTTCTGGTACTACAAAGTGATCCACATTTGGTTTTTTGAAAGCGTTCCTTGTCACTGCTTCCAGTAGGCATTTATACTTGAAAGTGGTGATCATCCATTGCTTCTATTTGCACTTATACTTGAAGGTGGTGATCATCCATTGTTTCCATTTGCTGAAAATTATGTCCATTGGAAGCTATACTAACAACTGTCACTGTCAGCTTTTTCAGCCTACTTGAAGCCCTCGTTGGCCAAGCCTATTACAGGCTTCCCAAAATTCTTTAGGTCCCTTGAACTTTTACCAATTGTATGAACATCTGTTACAGGATGCCCAATTTTTCCATAAGTTCTGTTACAGCCTACATGCTGCCCAAACTTCGTTACAGGGTGCCTGAACTTGTTTGTCAGTGGCATAAATCAAGCTCATGAACATAAATTTTTTGATTGGCACTTGACATAAAATTTGTGACTGGGGCCATACTAATAAGTAATAACTTTCATTGTGAGTGTTTTCAGCCTGCTTGAAGCCCTGTTATGTTGAAATATTGTAACTTCTAAGAATATTATATTTGTACTTTATTATTCTGGAGATGTTTGATTCCTCCTCGAAGACCTTATTGTATATCCGGAGATGTTTATACCTCCGTCGGAATGTGTTAACTTGGGCTATTAGACTTCCCTAGTGGGGTCGGCCTAGAGTCAGTTGTAATGGGGTGTTTAACCTAGTGGTTAAAGTTGGGGCCGACCTGGTTAATGTAAAAGACAAGTCGGAGTTGTGTATAAATAGAGGAGGTGTGTTCCTCATTTAACACACATTACACTCACTTGTGAATATCGCATAGGTGAGGGAGAGATTTGCTATGGAGGAGAAGGAGCTCATGTCTAGGGTTTACATCTTTGTATTTGTTGGTCATCTATATTGAGGAAGCTTTGCTGGGTTTTCTACCCCATGAGGGTTTCCTAGGATAAATCTGTGTCTCTTGTGTTTATGCTGTGCTTGTTGTTCTTTCAGTGATCCTGTATATGCTATTGTTGTGAAATGGAATGTAATGCTAATATTTTCTGTCTTAGCATATTGAATCTTAACATGGTATCAGAGCTAGCCTGAAGGAAGACAATGTATGGCACTTACGACACTTGCTTCACTTGCGACAATTTGAAGGTTAGAGTTTTATATAGCAAAAACCAGTCATCGTGGAACTTTCGCTATAAATCCATTTTGGCGAAGTTTCAGGATCTGAAACCTTTACAGGTCGTAGATAACATCCCCATGTACCTTGTGTCCAAAGGACGACCCCAGATTCGTTGTACTTTGTGAGTTATGATTAGTACAAGTTAGGGTTTCTGCCTCTTCTAGATCTTAGTCATAAACAGGTGACCTAGGAAAAAAGGTCACAACTTGGGCTAGGAAGCTCCAAATGAAATTTCGTAAAAGGTGACAGGTAGAGCATAGATTGTAGTTTCTCAGGTAACTTTTTCAGAGGCCGAAGTTGAACCAGTGACACGTGGCACGCCGTACAAGTTCGCTCTCTTGTTTTATCCCATAAACAGGTCACGTTGCGACACTTGGCATAACTCTCTCAGAGAATCCAATTGAGGTTAGACCTGTGGGGTTGGAAAGAGGACAGGTCGGGCTACCACAAGCAGAAGTTTCAGAACCTGTGGATTTGTAATTTCGGAGTTACACCAGAAACAATCAGGTGCATATTTTTGTCAAAATAGATTTGGATTTTG
Organism: Larix kaempferi; assembly: GCA_027924585.1. Classification (NCBI taxonomy): domain Eukaryota; kingdom Viridiplantae; phylum Streptophyta; class Pinopsida; order Pinales; family Pinaceae; genus Larix; species Larix kaempferi. Next base: position 2,623,506 of record BSBM01000003.1, on the reverse strand, counting down.
AGTATCTTCATTCTTGAATCGTCACTGTTGTGGGAAATTAGGGTTTCAGAGAAAGTTGAAATTCTTGGAATTAGAGACCATGGCTGAATGCTCCTCATAAAAATCAAAATTTAGAGACCAAGATCGAAATTTTTGGTTGGTCAGAAGTGTGGGCTTTATCAAACCCTAGTTCGGGATTTTGATCGAAAAGGTGGAAAATTAGGGCTTCTGCAAAAGTTGGAATTTTTGAAATCTGTGACCACGGCTGGAAGCTCCTCAGAAAAATTGAAGTTTAGAGCTTTGGATCGAACCTTTTGATTGGGAAGAAGGGTGGGTTTTATCAAACCCTAGTTAGGGATCCTGTCAAGAAGATCCACAAGTTTCAAAGGCAATTTTTAAGGGGTCAAATTTTGGAGATTTCAAAATTGAAGTATGCTAGCTTGATCAACTCAGCAAGGCGCATCTTTCCATCCATTCGGAAGTTTGAAATTCAAAGTTTGAATTTTTAGGGTTTCTCTGACAAACCCTAATCCAGCTTCAGATCCGGTTTCAGCAAATCAAAGTGGATTGGGTTAAAAGCAATCCTGACAGGTATGTGTTGAAATCTGTTCATGGTGAAGTTTATGATATGTTTGTCTTCATGTTATTGAGGTCAGTACAATTATGATTGTTTGATAATGAATGCATGTGAATGTAGAAGACATCCATTAATTAGGGTTATGACACATATGATTGTACTAATGCACCTGTGGTGTTGTATGAGAATGATGTTGTCTGCTAACAAGATACAGGTACATCAAGAAAGACAAATCAAGTTCTATGACCATGATGACATGGAGACAGAGACTCATCCATAGTCGTTGACCACATAGAAGCTCTACTTACGAGGTATGTATGACTTTGTTCTACTATGCTTTACCTATGAGATATGCAGGTTCTAGCAGACGGTCTCTAAATCATTGAAGAGGACAAAGAAGATATTGTTTGGGTATGTCAAGACATAACCAAGCTTGATAATCCAGGTATGTTTTCCTACATCAAGTTAGAATCCTACTTTGTTAGGATCTTAGGTAAGTATACCTATGTATGAAATGATCATGACCATACATACTTAAGATTATTTAGAATCATAATGTTTTGATAGTATTGAGACTATACTAATGAATGTATTATTATGTGTGAGACCATGAGGATGACACGAGTATGCATAGTGGTCCAGGATGGATAAGAAGTTCAAAGACATATAGAGATCAAGCAGGAGGCAACCATAAAAGATAAGTATTTGAGTTGTTATTTGAATCTCTGAAATAGTAAATGATATTGCTTGTAATAATTGTATGCATATTTGTATTCCTAGAAGATGTCATGTTGAGTGTAAGCATTCATATAGCATTGAACAATATACTACTAATATGCATATGATTGGTAAGTTGGACAAACATTCCATTGTTGCTTGTCTAGAATGAAACCTCTTTGCTGACATGCTGAGAGCTGTGCACGCTCTTGATAGTATGTTCTGGTAGAGATGTAAGGCATCTAGATAGTCACTGTATGCATACAGGATATGGAAAAGTGTTGTGCCAAAGTATTGGTCAAGATAGTTGTATAACTATGTGAATCATATTTGTATGCATAATAGGTTATCATGTCAACATGATTTGATGATTGTGAAGTATTACTAATCATGTAATTAAGTTTGACTTGTAGGAAAGACCATGAAGGATGATGAACGCCTGTTCCAAAGAACAAGTGATGGATGTTCAACAAGAAGACTTACAAATCAAACATACTATAGAAGGCTCGTGGCTAGAAGATTCTCTTAGAAAGAGAAGGAGGATCATGACGAGATGTTTTCTAGATAAGACCATTCTCTTAATGGTGTAATTGAAGAAGAAGTGTGAATCGAGAAAACTCCCAGAATTAAATTGAAGAAAGCTCTATATGGGTACCCAGGATCGATAGTCATTTTATGAGCTTAATGATCACCATGGGTGATGCGGATTTCAACCTTTGCTACAAGGTTGAAGATGGTTTCTATATACAGATGACATGGATGCAAGAAGGAACTCACCAAAGAGTTCGAATGATCTTGAGGCTCATATCAGTAGACCCATCTGACGAGAGATGGCACAGATAGATATGCAGAAGATCACTCAGAGTAGGAATGATATTCAGTCACAGAGGGAGAATTGATAGCTTCTTGACAAGCTTGGGCTTTACTAATAGTAAAGTTGATCCTAACCTTTGCCTTAAGGTTGTGGATGATACTATTATTATATGTGGATGATCTCTTTTTGACAGGGAATGAGAAATAGATCATGGAAAGCAAGAAGAAGCTAGCTACAGAATTTGAGATGAAAGATCTCGGATTGATGCATTACTTCCTAGGTCTGGAAGTATGGCAAGGCTTAAAATGAATCTTTCTCAACCAGGGAAAGTATGCTGTGGAAATCTTGAGAAGATTTGATATGTTGGAATGTACAACCATGGCCACTCTCATGGGTTCCGACTTGAAGCTGTTAGCGGATGACTCATCAGAGTTAGTGGATGTAACTCTGTACAGACAGATTATTGGGTCATTAATGTATCTGACAAATACCAGGTCAGATATATGCTTTGCTGTGAACACCTTGAGGCAGTATCTAGTGGAACCTAGATGTGTTCACTTAATAGCTGCAAAGCATGTGATGAGGTACCTGAAGGGTACAATAGATTTTGGTCTCCATTACCTTGGAGATCATGACTTCAGATTGTATGGCTACACAGATGCTGATTAGGCAGGAAGCGTATCAAACAGGAAGAGTACATCGGGAGGATGTTATTGTCTGGGATCTGCCATGATCTCGTGGTATAGCAGGAAGCATTCTAGTGTGGCTCTCAGCACCTCTGAAGCAGAATATATAGCTACTTGCTAGTTGTGAAGCGGTATGGCTTCGGAAGTTGTTATCATGACTGTTTGACTTAGAGATGGAACCCACTGTGATCCTGTGTGACAACCAGAGTTGTATTAAGGTGACAGAGAATCCAGTGTTCCATGATAAGTCAAAGCACATAGAGATCCGATAATTCTATATACGGGATATGGTGCAGAAAGGAGCTATCAAGCTCGAGTATGTGAGCACTGACGAACAAGTTGCTGATGTATTGACCAAACCCCTGTCTCGAGTAAAGGTTAAGTATTTCCGAGACAAGCTTGGTGTCGTTCAGAAGGACCCTCCTCGAAAGGGGGAGTGATATGGTTGATGATGATATTTGGATATTGGTATCGTTGTGGATACCTATATTGATGATGAGATTGCCTATATCGACGGTAAGGTCGATGATATGGATACTATATTGATATAGATACTTGTATCAATGACGAGGATACTGTATCAATGACGAGGATACTTGTATCAATGACAAGGATACTTGTATCGATGATGTGGATACTTGTATCGATGACGAGGATACTTGTATCGATGATGAGGCTACCTGTTCCGACGATGAGGTTACTGGTTCCGACGATGAGGTCGATATATGGTCCTTAGACTTTGTCTAAGTGGACGAGGAGGGATTGTTTCATCCCTGGACACATGTCCTAAAAGAGATCCGTAGACATGTCTCCGAGAAGTGGTCCCTAGTGGACGAGAGGGATTGTATCATCCCCGGACTTCGGTCCCTGAATTGATCCGTAGACATGTCTCCGAGAAGTGGTCCCTAGTAGACGAGAGGGGATTGCATCATCCCCGGACTTCGGTCCCTGAATTGATCCATAGACATATGTCTCCGAGAAGTGGTCCCTAGTGGACGAGAGTGGATTGCATCATCCTCGGACTTCGGTCCTTGAATTGATCCGTAGACATATGTCTCCGAGAAGTGGTCCCTAGTGGACGAGAGGGGATTGCATCATCCCCGGACTTCGGTCCCTAAATTGATCTGTAGACATATGTCTCTGAGAAGTGGTCCCTAGTGGACGAGAGGGGATTGCATCATCCCCGGACTTCGGTCCCTGAATTGATTTGTAGACATGTCTCCGAGAAGTGGCCCCTAGTGGACGAGAGGGGATTGCATCATCCCCGGACTTCAGTCCCTGAATTGATCCGTAGACATATGTCTCCTAGAAGTGGTCCCTAGTGGACGAGAGGGGATTGCATCATCCCCGGACTTCGGTCCCTGAATTGATCCGTAGACAAATGTCTCCGAGAAGTGGTCCCTAGTGGCGAGAGGGGATTGCATCATCCCCGGACTTCGGTCCCTGAATTGATCCGTAGACATATGTCTTCGAAAAAGAGGTCCTTAGACTCTGTCTAACTTGACGAGTGGACTGCATCGTCCCTAGACATGTTATGGTGTTTTAAATGGAGCATGTGTATTGTAGGGTATGCTGCTATGATACTGTTGATTGTGATGATCTAGATGACATTGATGTTGATCGTGATGATCTAGATGATGATACTGATGATCGTGTGATGACGATGCTGATGATCGTGTGATGACGATGCTGATGATCGAGAGGATCCAGATGATGATGTTACTGTAGCTGTTCGAGTGCTGCAGAAGATGAAGACTCAGTACTGAAGATGTTGATGTTCTAGTATTGAAGATGTTCCAGTAACTGCTTGAGTTACTGATGATGTATAAAGAAAGCTTCCAATGATTTATAGATGTATCATGTATGATGTTGATGACTCCTTGCTCGTGCAGATGTTGTTATAATATCCTTCTTGTTAAGGGGGAGTGTTGAAATATTGTAACTTCTAAGAATATTATATTTGTACTTTATTCTTCCGTAGATGTTTCATTTCTCCATGAAGACCTTATTGTATATTCGGAGATGTTTATTCCTCCGTCGGAATGTGGTAACTTGGGTTATTAGACTTCCCTCGTGGGGTCGGCCCAGAGTCAGTTGTAATGGGGTGTTAACCCAGTGGTTAAAGTTGCGGCCGACCTAGTTAATGTAAAAGACAAGTCGGAGTTGTGTATAAATAGTGGAGGTGTGTTCCTCATTTAACACACATTACACTCACTTGTGAATATCGCATAGGTGAGGGAGAGATCTGCTATGGAGGAGAAGGAGCTCATGTCTAGGGTTTACATCTTTGTATTTGCTGGTCATCTATATTGAGGAAGCTTTGTTGGGTTTTCTACCCCATGAGGGTTTCCTAAGATAAATCTGTGTCTCTTGTGTTTATGCTGTGCTTGTTGTTCTTTCAGTGATCTTGTATATGCTATTGTTGTGAAATGGAATGTAATGCTGATATTTTCTGTTTTAGCATATTGAATCTTAACATGTTACAAGGTAGGTGCCTGAGGGGTTGCTACAACCTAACCAAGCTCTGTGTCTCATTTCGCAAGCCTATTACAAGATTCTGAACCTATTTTAGGTCTCTTGGACTTGTTACCAACTCTATAAACTTTTATTACAGCCTACAGGATGCCCAATTACTTCCTGTGTTCTGTTACAGGCTGCCCAAGCATGTTTCTTGCTGCCCAAAGTCTGTTACAGGGTTCCTAAGCTTGTTTCTTAGTGGCATGAACCTGTTATCAGATTATCTGAGAGGCATTTTCCATTGCTTGAACCACTAGTCGCACCTAGAAATGTTGCGCATGATTTGTATGACCTTGCCTGTGTTTGTTTATGTTGAATTTTTAGTTACTTTCATAAACTGGTAATTATGAGTGTAAATTAAAATTTTTCTTTAGCATAATTACACATGAAAGTATCAATCACATTAAATTACTTATGAGAAGTATGACATTAAACAGTTTCAACAGTAAATAAAATAGGGCAGAAATTAAACACATCGCATCACAAAATTATGCATAGTAGACACCATGATTTACCCTGGGAAAACCCGCTTTCCTTAATAGGGAAAAACCCAGCAACTTTTCTTATGACAGATCCATGATAGAAGAACAAGTATACATCAAATGACCATGAACATCAAAACCCTTTTACACATGAGGTTATACAAAGAGACCAAGCACTTATCTTTATCATGACTGCTGATGTAAGCTCTTAATGTCAGCCCTTATTTCTTTCTTTCTGTTCTTAATTCTGTAGCAGCCCACTGTCCAGCTCCATGAGATGTCTTTCAGACTTGCTGTGAATGAAGGGCAGTCTGAAACTGATCCACAGTTGTCTCAATTGAGTGACAGTAGTCTTGATAGGGCTTGATTTAACCCTCAGTGACTTCTTTTGGACAACAACAACCCTAGATGAAAACTTTGAGCTTTAATGGAGATGAAGTCAGCCTTGTATAAAGCCATGGCAACCTACTAGAAGTTAATCATGAACAAGATGGCTGTTGCAGCCTGTCATAAACTGATCAAACCCTAACCTTCTGTAATCAGTTAAACAGTGACTGAGATGATCAATACCGAGGCTTCCGTTTGATTGATATGCAACTGCTGTTGACTGAAATAAGGCAGCCGTTGACTGATCTGTCAATCTCTGAGTCTGCCGTTGACTGAGGGACTGTGCTATTGACCAAATGAGGCAGCCATTGACCAAGAGAAGGCAGCCATTGATCAAATGAGGAAGCAGATATAAAAGCAGACTTTTACATCAAAGATGAACTTGCCTCTAGGGCACACATACCAAGAGAAACTACCTGTTGAAGAAACCCTTGTGATGACTGTAATCAGCCTGTCAAAGACTGATCAAACCCTAACCTTCTGTCATCAGATGCTGCTAATAAAAAAGGGTGCCATTGACCAAACAGAGTGTGCTGTTTGACTGAGTGACTGAGCTGTTGGCTGATTTGTCTAGGCCGTTGACTGTTGACTGATCTGTTGACTGAAGGAAGGCTGCTGCTGAATGATAGTCGATACAGGGCTGGTGGCTGAGAATAAACCCTTTCAGGGCTGCTGGCTGCTACAGCAGAATGATAAATCCCTAATAAGGGCTACTGGCATCTAGGATCAGTCCTTGTAGGGTTGCTAGGGTGTGTAGCAGACCCTAGACAGGGTTTGGTTGTCTGGAAATACCCTTAACAGAACTCGGGTAGGCAGGAGCAGGCTGGAGCAGACTTCGGGTAGGTGAGAGAACCTTCAAAAATTCATCATCATCATTTTGCAGCAGTCACGGTAGAGAGAGAGAGAGATAACCAGCATATAAATTCCAACAAGTTTTTCTTTTGGATCAAAGAAGGAGATCAGATATATGTCTTGTTCAGATGAGAGCACTCTATTTATATTTCACCTTTGAGGATCAAATCCATAGATTTAGGATTAAACAAATAATAAAATCCACTTAGTTAGGGTTATAATAATTTATTTCCACTTTTAACCCTTCATAAAAGATCTTGACTTTTATCTTTGTCATTTGGCCCCTTACTAGTGGGCTCTTGATCCTTCATTGGTGGGATTTTAACACTTTGGTACATTTGTTAGGGTTCCTTGAGGGATTTTGGCACTTTTACATCTTAAATGGGGTTTCTTGTGGGCTTTTGACCCACCCTCTTTGGGTAAATCCTTAGCCCCTTCTCTTGGTATCCATGGTCCACATGTGCCAATTCAAGTACATCATCATAAATAAGAAGGATTATTCTTTGATTGACTTAGAAGCAGCGTTAAAAGCTCCTCTTCCAATTTCTCACGAAGGCTTAACTTCTAGCCCCTTCTTGGTCAAATGTGCCCCAGAACCCTTAGGGTCTTTTAGAACCTTCTGGCTTGAGTCCTTGTGACTCAACCATTAAGTATTGGTCCTCTTTTCAATGGTCAACCTGTCTTCTAGAATCTTCATCATAAGAAAGGTGTTTTGAGAGATCTCATGTCATCAACGTGCTGGTCCCTGACTAGGTTCTCAACCCCAGGCTGATGCCAATTCTCCCAGAAAATGGCTCTTGATGCTGCCCAAAAATCAACAGTTTGTTGCTTCTTGTTACTGGATGAACTAGTAGGGCTAGTGTCCGATGAACAAATGCAAGAGAAAGTGACCACTGTCACCTTAGCCACTTCTCTAACTTCTTCGTAGAGTCGGAACCTCCAAGGGGAGAGCCTTTCTGTGATCTACAAAAACACTAGGAAGCTATGCCTTCTAGACAACAATGTTAGTGACCAGTGCCTTGGGTAATAATGCTTATGCAAATGAAGAAGACATACTATGCACTTAGTAAATATCAAATGTATCTAAATTAGTGTATCAAGTCCATGTATGAGTGAGAATATTCAACCACAACAATGATTAACCTCACTATAATATATAGATGACTTAACAACTAGGGAGTGTAATCACCAGTAACAAATTGAGTGCAGAAGTAAGATCTTGTATCAATGCGTAACCATTCAATACATTAGCATAAATCACCAAGTAAATGTAATGTCAATGATAGAAATGTGTAATCACTACTAGCAATTATGCGCAATGAATATAACCAACTAATCACGATGCAAGATCAAATATGTCACTACTTTAAAGTACCAGAAAATGTTTGTTTCAGATCTGTACAGTATAGCAGCAGTAACAATAATAATTAGTAGCCAATGCGAGGTAGCAAAAAGACAATAGGAAAATGTGTGGAATCACTAGCACTTTGAATTAGTTTAACCTTCAGGTATCATGCATTCAATTGTAGTTCTGATATGCTGTATGTAATGTTGTTTTCAGACCTTTAAATAAGTAAATTTCATACCTTTGCATGCAATATATCAGCCTTCAAATATCCTTGTTTTTATATTAATTACTAACCCTTAATATTATCTTGTAAATGCAGCTGTAAGAGACATGAAGAGAGGACTGTTTGGGGTTTGACAGTCTGCAAATATGCAGACCTAGGCAGCAGCAGAGAAAAGGTCTGGAAAAGGGTGAGTTTATTCCTTGGAAAGGGGTCCAAAAGGAAGGCCAAGCCAAAGGGCAGCCTAGGAGAGGAGGCCGAACCTTCCCAAGGGAAGATGAACTTCTTCTTGGGAGGCCTAGGAGAGGAGGCCGAACCTTCCCAAGGGAAGATGAACTTCTTCTTGGGAGGCTGGGGGCTTGAGGAAAAGAAAGAAGGTGAGGTAATAAAGGAGAGGAAGGAAGGAAAGGGAGGATGATGAGAAAAAGAGGGAGGAAAGAAGAGGATCGAGAAGGAGGAGGAGATAAGGAGAAAGGAGGAAGGGAATGAAGAGGAAAGAAAGGGGCAGTGAGGTAAAGGAATAGAACAGTGAAGGAGAAAGGGTGGCAAGGAGAAGGTGGAAAGAAGGAAAAAAGAGGGCAGCGAGCTAGGGTAAAGGGAGAGCGAAGGTAGGAGGAGAGGATAAGACAGGCCGCTAGGGCAGATTTAGGGTTGAAAATCAGGTTTTAGGGTTACGGTATAGGTTTTTTAGGGTTTTGGTTTTACAAATTAGGTACACAATTAAGAAAATTAGACTTAGTTAACAAAATATCAAAATCTAAGCTAAAACAATAAGTACAAATTTACAAATTAGGGTTTTTAGGGATTTTTAGGGCTCCTAAAATTTCACCGTAGGGTTTCTAGGGACAAGAAAGGCAGGCCGAATTTGTAGGAGAGAGGGCCGAAATTTTAGGAAGGCAAAAAAAAATCGCGAAAATTAATTTTTTGATGTTTTAGTGTTTTTAACATAAAATTGTAGACCTGATTCTAACCCTAATTTTACCATGAAAATGCAAATTTACACATGAAAATGCAAGAATTAACCTAACAATAATATTTACAAAAATACAAACTAGGGTTTTAGGTGAAAAAGATGATCAACTTAAGGTTTTAATGGATGTTACCCCAAACCCTAGCCTTAGAGAAAGGTGACCAACCTTCTTCTTGAAGGGAAAATCTCCTTGTCACTAGATTAGGGTTTCTTGAAACAAACTTAAGGGTTGGTTTCAAGACCCTAAACTAGGGCAAAGTTGGAGCTTCAAGGGTAAGCTATGTAGGAACCTCCTGTTGGGAGCGTTTCTACTATGCTAAGGGATATAAAAGTAGATAAATGGCCCTATTCAAAGAGAATGCATCCCTAGGGCTACCATTCAATCCTTCAAGATGCAAATCTACCTACTATTCAACAAACAAACCTTCAAAAGAAAAAGACTTACTTGTGCATGAGTTATTCCAACTATTCTAGCACCCACATAGCATTTGCAAGACAAAGAGTGTATCCAACTTTCATCCAAGAGACAAAAATATTTTCCTCCAAGAGGTGCACATCACTCCAAAAAGACCCTTCTAGGGTAAAAAAGTAACATTATGAATTTTATCCCATAAGTTATGTGTAAAAATGAAGTGAGGAGATTGTATTTATATGATCTCACATTCACTTTTAAAAAAAATAATAGAGCCTACATGCTTTAAAATGACAATTTAACATTAAAACATGTCAACTTAAAATTATAACATAAAATAACATAAAATAATCAGATATGTGGGTAACTTGGGGGCATTTTCCCCAGAGTTGATCAAAAAATGACTAAAATAGCTAAAAATGAGCAAATCACTCCAAATTGAAGGTTGGAGTGGCGAGGGTGGGAGCGTCATGCTCCATCTAACCCCAACAGTGGTGAAAATCCCACAACGCTCCCCATATCGAGCAATGTAGGCCTGTTACAAGGATGATGTCATCATGACTAGGAGCCCAAGGAGAGAGGGCGCTGCAGTGCAGAGGACCAAGAGGGTGTGGACGGTGACCTGGAAGAGAGACATAAGCCTCAGTGCTGAGAGAAACGTCACCAGAATGAATTAACAGGTGGGAGGTCATGTGATCCAGTAACCCACCCCTGGGAGCTCCGGACACCAACCTCAGGGCTTCAAGCCCTTTCATGAGGCAGTCAACAATGCCACTAAGCCATAGTACTCCGAGGAGAGGAACCAAAAGGGCCTGGCCATAACCTCCACTCAGAAAATGCTAGAAAAACACCCTTCCTGGTCAGAAAAATGACCCTCTCTCCCTGGGGCACAACTGAGGGTGCGCTGGTACTAGTACCACGTAACACTTCCCACAACCTGTATGAATACCTTGGTATGTGTGTACACAATTGTGATATACTATGCACCGAAGTCACCAGATTCGCTGAATTTCAGGTTTGAAGTTCAAAATTCGCCGAATTTCAAGGGTTCCTGAATGAAAATGTTAAGATTCACCTAACCTCAAGGTCATTTTGAATTTGAATTAAATTGTGCAAAATATCATATGAAATTTGTTGAAATGGATTGAGAATTGCTGAAAGTTGTGTTTTTGAAGGTTAAAAAATTAAAAAAATCCCTACTTTGCCCTCTGGTTCATTTTTTCCTCCCGCCATACTGCCTTGCATTCACCCCACTTGCTCATTCATCTTGAGGATGAGATCTCCCAAGTCCTTCAACCCAATGCATGGATTGCAGGCACAACCTTTGAGTCTTGACAATGGAGGCTACAGATCAAGGTTGCCAGAGCGTGGGAGCGAAGCGGGGAGCGGGAGTGCGGGTGTGCATTTTTCAAAAAATGGTCGGAAGCGAAGCATCTCGGGAGCGTTTATATCTATGTTGCACGGGGACCCGTCCCCCCCCCAAAAAAGCCTCTTACCCTCCGTCCCCGCATTTCAGGGACTCTGGGACCCCTAGAAAACGTCCCTAATCTTTTGGGGACTTCATTCGGGACTTGGGGACTTGTTGGCCTTACCTAAAACGTCCCCAACAGATTTTGGGGACTTCCGGGCAGATTTCAGAGCTGGCCTAGGCAGATTTTGGAGATGTTTTGTTCATGGATCTTCAGTTTTGACAATGGACATTGATGATTGGGCAATATGATCATTTATTCCATCCACATTTTTCGTATTATTCTAAATCTGAATCTATACAAGTTGCAGCTCAAAATATGGGTTGTATATGATGGATTTTGATTTGGGTTTTTGGTGATTTAACAAGCCTCCATGTCAACAAACTAAGGAATGCAACAACTCAAAGGTTTGATCCTTTTGGGTATTGATTTTGTTCTTCTCATTTTTAAGGTCATCTTAACTTTTACATATTATTCATAGGTGTCCAAGAGTTATTCAAGCCCAACTCTTCCCCTATCCCAACCTCAAGCAGTGTGAAAACAATTGGATAGTAAAGAGTTAGATTGGGTACTAAACATTTGAATAAATTCCTATTCAATATCCTTATTAGTCCAAAATATGAATCTAATATCTTTATAGAATGCAAGCATGTATATCCCAAAGTGTTTTGTAGTGGTTTTCAAGATAGCTGTAAAAATCTGCAGAAGCTGTTGTGAAGGGAATGCTTTGTAACCCAATCATTATAAACAAGAAATTTAAGGAAGAAGAGTTGTTATAGAGATAAGCATTCTTCTCATAGACCCTTCATGGACCTTAGTGCACATTGAAAATAGTTAAACTTAAGTTTCCTAAAGCTAAACTACATTTTTCTCATGTTCAGGTACCAATAATGTTCATGCAGTCCTTTTCTTATTTGCCTGAGGTTTTTCAAAATTAGCAAGTCTAAGGGATGTGCATAGTACTATAAAGAGTAAACTATTGTGATTACAAGCAACTACAATCTTTATGGTGAATTCTAACTTTTAAAACTTATATATATAATTGCCGTTTCGGGGACTCGCTTTAGCCGTCCCGGGGATTCGTTCCCTCGTCCCCCCCATTCCCCCATCCCCAAAGCTAGTGCAACATATATATATATTAAAAAAAAATGTAGAATGCCAAACTAGATGCACAATTTATGAAACATGTATGTTTGTGCTACTTCCAATATATGAAATGCCATCTAAATTCCATAATTCATGATTCCATTATAAACATGCCTCATCATGCCATCTAAATTCCATAATTCATGCCTTATCTCCCCTCTCTAACCCTAAAAATGCCCTAGGCCCCACCCAAAGAGCAAAAAACAAAAAAAAAACAGGAAGCTTCCTGTTGTCCGCGGAAGCGCTCAGGAAGCAAGGTCAGAAGCGAGGTCGGAGCAAGGTCGGAAGCGAGGTCAGAGCGAGGTCGAAGTGTGGAGGGCAGAGCTCGGAGCGCTTGGGAGCGAAAACGCTTCTCACAGAGGCAGGGAGCGCATTTTGCCAATCCGAAGCGGGGTTCCAAATTTCTGAAGCGCGTTTCCATGGACACTTCGCCCACGCTTTCTCTCGGAGCGCGGTTTTCTTGTTCGGACCGTGGGGGGGGACGCTTCGACAACCCTGCTACACAGATCACAGGCTCAAGCAGTCTTGATTCTTGATAATGACAGCTATTGGTTTCGAATGAAAGCAAAGGTTTCAATCGACATACCACTGACCAGACCAGAGTCTAGAACGGGCTATAGACCAAGGTTTGAACTTCGAGGTGGCCTTGCTGAGAGCAACATACACAACTACCCATTGGCATTTTCTTTGTGTGCAAGTCTTTCAAATAAAATATATTGTAGAAACAATATATTGTACATTATATATGTATTAAATATAAACTACCTTACACCTTATATTTATTTAAAATAGTGTTTGTATTTATTTAATTTGAAAAAGTAAATTTGTATTTATTTAAATTAAAAAAAAATTATAAATTGAGAATGACATGGCTTTCTGCACCTTGTTTTATGCCATTTTCATTTTCCTGATGAGATGTAGTATTAAAATATATGTTTAATCATTAATGTTGGTATGCAATTTTCATTTTTTTAATGTGTTTAACAAGCTTATTGAATTTATACTTGTATTTTTTATTTTTGAAATTTTATAGTCTTTGGAATTTAATTCTGAATTTTATTACATAATTTTTCACTGTCTAATTTTTGTTGAACTTCAAGATTGCTGAACTTGAACACGAATTCAAACTAGGTGACTTAGCTGTGCACCTACCTCTTGGTGCATGGATTACTGTTACACATTGCACATTTTCTATACCTCAAAAATGTGTCCATAAAATGCTGAGTGTGCTAATTATTTCCACATTGTTACAATCACTATTGGAAGCATGCAATTGGTGTTAGGACATTGTTATAGTTGTCTTCGAAAACGTGCTGTTGTACCAGTGCTTTGGGAGTTGTGCAATACTACATTCTTAACAAAAAATTAAAAGTTTTGGCATCAGTCTAAGCTAACCTATAAAATCTAGAAAGAAAAGTTTTGTTTTATCGTTTGTACTATGCTAACATTTACTATTGACTAAAGTGACTAATGTACTTCTTAGTAGCTATGTTCATTACACATATTTTATTGTTTCCCACCCATTATAGTGCTACATAAAAGTACTTGCACTAGTAATAGAATAGAGAGCATTAAAATAACTTGCATTATTTTTCAAAAACAGTACATAAGTTAAAGTACAAGCTTAAGGTGACTCTTCATCTCCCAAAGTGACTTCATATTGGACTTTAAATAAAGCCTAATTAAAAGTGACATAAGTCAATTCCAACTTAAGACATGATAACTATGTTCTATGTACTATAGCCTAACATATACTTCATTAAGGGACTTCCTAGTAGTTATGACCATTGCACATACTTTATCATCTTCTATCCAAAGCAGTGCATTGTAGTGAACATGAGAACATATACACTAAAATCCTTTTAGAATATCATTCACGCTAGGATAAGAGACTTTTGGTTTAATGCGTTAGCATTTTCTTCTTTTGGAAGACGTGCAACAATTCTCATCCACACCATGATCAAGACTGTTGGTTTAGGGGGCTTCCTTATCCATAATCGTTTGCTTCCTTTGGAAGGCATGCAACAATTCCAAATTGGATCCATCATTAACTCTCATGGCTCCAATGAATATGATATAGGCTTTATCATCTTAATCATAGAAAATCTTCCCTCTAATGCAAATAAAAAGCTTTTTGACATGTTTTTAGAAATCTTCCCAACTTAATTTTCGCAAAGATAGCATGATTTCTAACATGCCAAACAATTCCAAGGATACATCTCAGGATGTTAAATCAAAGTAAAACTTAAAAGACACCGAAGTTTCCTTTAGAGAAAAAGGATATCTCTTCTCCTCATGATGAGTGAATTCATTAACATTTTTCATAACGCAAAAGGCATTGATGTCTAAGTAAAGATCTAACTTGCTTGATGAAAATGCTTTTCAAAGTTAAATGGTGAAAGATCTTTGTAATGTTGAAATTTGTGGAAGCTTCAGTTTTGGGCCTTGGCCATAACCAACCGTGTATTGTAAGCATTATTATATTTCTAGGATTGGCTAAGACTAGCCTTGTACATGTAGGCTTCTAACCCCTCTTGGGGAAAGCACCCCACCTCTTGAGTTGTGTGTAGACCTAACTTTTATTTGTAATTTTTCATTTTCTTTGATTCTTAATCAAGTGTTTTTCGTAGGGGCACCTATCAAGTGTTGCATTCTCTTGTGCTTGGATTTATTTCGTCTCTCTTTTGCATTTGTTCCACCCTTCCTCTCGGGTTGTACACCTCTAGACGGATTTTCTTATGCTTCCCTAGTGTTGGTTTGTTCTTCTCTTCTTACCTATTTGGTTCTCAACCAGAGCTTTGAACTCTTGAAATGAGCTATAGAACTCATTCTTGGTCTTTAAAAATTAGATCCATGTCTTGTGAGAGAAATCATCCATAGTGAGATTGACATTGCTGACATCGGTCCACAGACATTTGAATGCACTAGGTTTATGATCTCCTTAAACATATGCTTGTTGCTTGGGAAAGTAACCTTGACATGCTTGCTAAGCCTGCACCCTCTGCATACTCCTTGTTTCTCAATGTTGAACTTTGGAAGAACTGTGATTATCTCCCTTAGAATTGGTAGATCTCTATGATGCAGGTACCCCATCCTCTTGTGCCACAACTCACACTAGCTGTCACTGTTATGAAACAGGGCTTGAATAGGCTCACCCTACATCCTATATAGATTGCCTTCTCTAACCCCTTTACTTGTGCTGCTTCTGGGCTAAATTCCTTCGATTTGATAAGAACATGTTGGTTCTTGGATTCTACTGCATACCCTTTATCTTCCATAACCGAAATTGAAAGCGAGTATTTCTTGAGAATTGTAACAAACAAAACATCATCAAAGTCTAAAGAGTTATTGTTGTCACACAACTTAGCAGCCTCGAGATTGCAAGGATTAATTGGCTGCTAAACTGGTGGTACCTCAAGACGATACCCGTAAGTGTCACACTGGTAAAGTCCTCTCTCTTTAGGTTTCTTAGATTCACTAAGGTAGACCTGGACTAACCATGGGAGGTGACTCTAGTCAAGCTTTTCCGGGTACTTTCTAGTGAAGATGAACTTTCCCATAGTACTTGCTAGATTGATTTCTATGAGACAAGGTGCCTTAAGGGGCAAAATGTGGCACCTTGTGGGGAAATGCTAAGGGGTTCGAGTTTAATGTACTGAAATAGTCCTTTAAGTTAAATGAGTAACTAAGAAGATATGGAAACAATGGGCAAGCTACTCTTAGAATGGATTAGTGACACAGGAAATAACCAGGCCACAATGGTAAATGGCTGTCTTAGGGTTTTAAATGGCAAGGAATAGTAATTTATGACAGCTGAGTTATGTGTTTGCCTAGGAAATTAAATGTGTATGTCACTAATAGGCTTTAGATGCTGAGTTTAATGGTTATCGACATTTGTTTAAGTTTAGACTTTTGTATAAGTGAATTTAGAGTTTGGATCTGAAGTATGTGAGTGAAATATGGGTGTTATTATGAATTAAAGGATGTCTCAAAACATAAATAGCTTATTCGTCTTAAGATATCAGATTCTGGAAATGCATAACAACAAGCAAAAATCATGCAATAGGTCCAAGACTCCAAACAAACACTTACTAGGCTAAAATGCTAAGCAAGAATGATCTTCCAGCGCCTCAATATTAGTGTTTTGAGATAGACTAACTAAGATTTTATGCAAATATTCCTTAAGATGTTTAACCCAACAATGTAAATTCTTTCCTAATGCTGAAACAATTAAAGAGAAGAATGCATTTTAGTTGACGGAGAGAAAGAACAGGTACAAGAGAAATCTGACCGGTGCCTTGTAGTTGGGCAGGAGAATCTATTCACCCCCCTCAACAGTTGAGATATAAATGATAGCTAAGCTTGATTAGGCTGTTGAGCAATCTACCAAGTTAATTTGGCTGAGGCGCGCCTTTAGATCAAAGTGCTCTTCCAACCTGCAAAATGAAACAGTATTAGTGAATGGAAGAATGGAGGTTGAGAATGAAATTCCAAACCATGCAACAAAGACAAAATGCAAGTTAGTTGAAGATCTATGAACAGAAAGAAATAATAACTCAGAAAAGAGAGGCAACATGCAATAACATTTCTAAATAATATTCCTCACCAAAACCCCAAGGCGACTTGCACAATTAAAGATCTAGATTCATATATGAAATAACTAGAGCAATTTTACCTCAGCAATAGATCCACTACCATTAACACATCAAAGAGGAAAGCAAGAGCCAAAATCCATCTACTCACAACACAAGGATCACCATAGATAATTTTCAGAAATAAGAAATATTTTGTATTGTTGTAGCAAACTGTCTCCTTTACAAAGTGAGGCTCCATTTCTTTTTAAAAATGAAGAGAAAGAAAAATCCCTAATGCTAAAGAGATAGAGGGCTGAGATCTTCATTTAAGTCTCACCCCTTTACATAAATCGCTGAGATTAAAACATAAGATGCTAAGTTATACAATCTGAAAATCACCCCCTTGGAGACTACGCTGTTGGGAGCGGGAGCGAAAAGCAAAATTTTCAAAAGCTTCCATTTCGGGAGTGTTTTGGGAGTGTTTTTTATATAATATATATTTTAATATATTTTGATGCATATAAATTTAAAAAAACATGTATTATGCCAAATTAGCTATAGAAAGCATGAAAACATAGAATCTAGATATTCATATAACCATTTAGTACACATTGATATAACATTAATCATCTAGTCTTTTAGATTCTAGGAGCTATAACTTATAACATTGTTATTAAATGATCATCATCAAATCATCAATCATCAATCATCAACAACATCAACCTTCAAATTTTAACATATAATATTTGCCATCAAACTAGGCCATAATGTTTACAAAATAGGCCAACCACCAAAATAAACATGAAAATGAAATACAAACTACAAAGTACTATGAATCTACTAAGCTTTCCGCTTGCCACGAGTAACTTCCAATTTCTTTTCTCTTTTCTCGTGTTCTAGGTGGAATAGGTGTTGGTGGAAGTGATCGTGGAACATGAGAAGAAGATGAATGTCCCCCACGGGCTGAACTTGGATGTTGTGAAGCTAAAGGCAAAACTCCTGCATCCGGAAAGCTGCTTCTGCTTGGGGGTGGCATATCTGTATAGGTAGTCTGAATTGGATCATCATGATCACCCAATAGTTCAGCCTCCAAGCGCTCTAATGTTATGGCTCCATCCTCCACATTAGCCTCCTCTGGATTGTTGTCCCAAGTCAAATATGTTCTATCATTCTTGGCCGCCTCACAATAATGGGACAACAACCTCAAGTTGTAGTGCACATAAACCAAGCTTTCTGCGCGATCTACATTTAGACTGTTTCTCTTTACACTGTGGATGAAGTTGTAGGTGCTTCAACACCTCTCTGCAGAAGAGCTATTAACAACCCGTGATAGCACCCTCACCGCCAATTTATGCAAATATGTGGCTCCAGAGCCATGCATGTTCCACCAAAGGATAGGATTCAATCTGTCTCGATCTTTGGTTGCAAATAGGGAACCAAAGCGTCCATGCTCACATATGTATTCGCTCAATTCAGTCAGTACTTGAGCACATTCTTCCTCATCAAGGACCAACTTGTCTAATGCTTGCATATACCCAGCAGCAACCTCTGGATCTGTGTGGGGTTTTTTCCTAACTCCACCCCCAAGTGCAAGTTGGGCCAACCAAATTGGAGAATAGTATTTTGGAATGAGGACATATGCAAGGGCATGGAGTGGAACATTTAGATTATCCCACCTTTTGACCACATGTTTATGAATATAGTCATACAAGACTGCATCTCTTTGCTCAACAATGTCTTTCATTTGACCAAGCATGCTATCCATCTGCTCATATACCTCCCCAATCACAAGCTGATCTGTATCTACAAAACGAATCATGTTATAAACTGGCTTGGTGAACTGCAGAACATACCTAACCTGTGACCAAAAATGACCTTCAAGAACGGTGTCCTCCACCTCCTGAAAGTCACTTCTATCTGATGCACTTGCAGCTCTGTCTTTCAATTCCTGCCATGGATCACTTGAGACCATACTAGCCAATGCCTCTCTTACCTTCAAAAGCCTCCTGAAGGTGAGGTAGTAGCTAGCAAATCTAGTCTTTGCAATCTTCAATAGCTCCAACTTAGAGTGATTGTGAAAAATGTTGTGAGCCATGCTATGATTGGTAATAAATTTGATCATTTTCTTACCTCTCTTGTACAAGGCACCAATCCATCGGTATTTATTGTCCTTCATCTTAACAATATCATGCATCAAAAGGTTCAATGTGTGAACCAAACACCCTCAGCAAAATATGTTGGGATACTTATCCTCAATGATTGCTCCTGCTGCCTTACAATTAGCAGCATTATCAGTGATGACTTGAATGACATTGTATGGCCCAATCTCCTGAATGGTTTTAAGTAAAGGTTGTGCAATATTAATAACGGTCTTGTAGCGATCTGAGTAGTCATGGGATGAAAGGAAGACCGCACCGCTAGCAGAAACGCCAAGAATATTTATCAATGGCTTGCCTTTAACATTTGTCCACCGATCAAATACAATGGATACTCCATAGTTGGACCAATCATTTGTGAACTTTCCAAGAGCACTATTGATTTTGGCTCTTTCCCTGTCAAGTCCCACGGTTCTATCTTTGTCATACCCAGGGCTTCTGTATCCTTGAGGGCCACCATTGATGGCTTGTACCATTTCATTCCAATAGGGTGAGTGAAGAACATTGAATGGCACACCACATGCATAGAGAAACCTATAAACTTTTGAATCCACATCATCTCTACAACCTTGGTCAAGGAAATCGGATAATGTTCTTCGTATAGGCGAGACTCCATGGGGAGATGAGGCTCTCGATCGAGCCGATGATGATCCAGCTCCACTACCAAACATTCTCTGTGGGGATTCAGAATCAACCCTCGATCTCTTGGAGTTGTTTTGAGCGGCCTCTTCTTCCATCCTGTATTTGCTTCTTTATTTAGCTCCCACTTTGTCACAAGTTTTGACTCCATGAGACTTACCTACATCGCATGGCATAACCCCACACAAATGCTTTCTCACTCGGGTATATGAACCTGTGTATGTTTTCCCACAATGGGGGCATGCAAACTTTGTGGTTCCACCCCCTCTCCCTCCCCCTTGCCTTGTCACATACTTCCACAAAGGTGTTGTGTCTTTTTGTTTTTGCCCCACATCACCCTCATCCTCATCATCATCACCCTCTTCCCCTTCCTCCTCTTCTCCCTGGTATGCATCACTCTCTACCTCTTCCCCCTCATCACTACCACTACCATATCTACTTCCCAACACCATCATAATGAGAAGAAGTGGAATGAAAAACCAAAACCACATACCCATCATGTTTCTTTGATTCAAGATGAGAGTCACTTGTTCCCTGCAATAGAATGATGGAGAAGAAGAAATTGGAAAGAGTAGGAGAAGAGAACATTGCAAGTTTTCCATTTTTTAACATAGTGAAAAAAAATTGCAAAAACAAACAAAGATGAGTTTTTAGAGCCTACCTTTTAGCTCTTCAATGGTGGTTGAATGTCTCTATGGAAGCTTCAATCTCCCTTGCAAGCTCTCCCCTTCAATCTTCCACTGAAAGCTCAAAGCTCTCAAACAACTAGCAAACTCACTCCAAGCTCAAACTCTTCCCAATGAAGCAAATGAGTAATGGAATGAGTCCAAATGGACTCATTCACCCTTTATTGGCCCAAAGTGACCTAGCCCACCAAAAAAAAATCCCCCCAAAAAATACAAAAATCAAATTTTATTTTCATGAATCCTCCCTATCTGCGGAATCGACCTCGAGAGCGATTTCGGGTTCGATTTTTAAGCCTGGGTTCGATGAGGGTTCGACCCGGAAGCGATGATTCCTCAACAAATTGGAAAAATCCAGGGATCGTTTTTTTCATGCCCAGTTCGCGAATTATGGAATCGATTCCGGGCGGAATCGATGAGGAATCGCGCTTCCGGAATAGATTCCTCATCGATTCCATCCAGAGCGCGAATTGGGATCGATTCTGTGGGGGTCCCAGCGATTCCCAACAGCGACGCTTGGAGAGAAGGCGCACTTTCCAAGTGGAAGCAAGTAGGGACACACAATGATAAGTTATTACATCAATTGCTGAGTTGGATGGTGACAAATACATCCTTTCTTAGTGGTTTATTGATTTTGATTGGCTTAGTGCAAAAGGAATGGCTGAATTTGATGAAGTGTGCCCCTAGGAGAAGAGTGTGCCCCCCTTGATGAGAGCTTGCTAGATGGGGCCCCAACGCATGTGTTTTTTGCCAAGTAATTTCTAATTTGTCATTAGATTCACCTTTGAAGATGACTCACTTTAGTATTTCCTCAATTACATTCCCTGTTGCCACTTAAATCATACTTGGGCATTTTTTTTAAAATCAGACTTTATGAAGCATATTTAATAATTACCTATTAATTGGATCTTGATTAATTCATGATGAAAACTCTTGGAAGTTGCCTTGGATGAAGTCCATGATGCTTTACTAACCAATACCAATCCATACCATGCAAAGACTGATCTAAATTCTTCATTTATTTCTTGTTCCAAATTATTAATATTGGACTTAGGTTTTTTTAATTGAAAGCTTAGGCAAAACCATTAATTAATTCCTACTTGTCCATATAAGGTTGAAAAACACATTTGGAAGGATCAAATTGGCTTCCAAAGGTTGCAATATGACAAATGATGATGAAATATGATCCCATATTGCTGTCTGGTCCTATTGACCATGTCAAACCCTCCTTTGATCAAGTCAACTTTGGTCAAAGTTGGACAAACTTGTCCAATGAATGAATGGACTTTATGCCTTTTGGAGGATAAAATAACATCTCAAATGGTTAAAATTGATAATGTACTAGAGTTGCAATACTTACATACAATAGTGATTTAATTGAATCATTGCATAGCTTCAAGCATAGAAAATGCTACATAAGGTTAGTATAAAGCATGAGGTTAGTGTTTTATAAACATATCATTATCTAAACAACATCCAGAACATTACAAAGACCATTTTTCCTTTGGGTGAGTGAGTGGAAAAGTCCTAAAGGTAGTCAAGTGGAAGATTGGTCAAAGGTGACTAATTGACTCAAGATAAGGGATAAGGGGACACTCTGTGATGTTCGGCACTTAGGCAAACTCTAGGGAGTATGTCTCACAAATGGGTGATGTGTAAGGAGCTACTACTCCTTTGACCTTGACAATCAGACTCAAACCTCTTTTCTTTGACTTTTGCTTTTAGCTCCTTGGACTTGTCTTATTTGATTTTCTTGGACTCTTCTTTGTTGGACTTTTTCTTCTTTTAGACCTTGGCCTTTATTTTTCTTTGAAGCACATGCATGTTTAGACTTGCTTCTTTTTCTTGATTGTTTGATTTTTGCATTTTACTAGGTCTTCATTTTGCTTTTTCTACATTATGGTGCTAAGTTCGCTTTTACACTAGCATCTGGTACAAAGGAGTCTTGGATTGGAGCTGCTTCAAAGCACTTTTTGAGACATTGAAGGGGAAAAGACTTTCATGCTTCAGGTGTAGGGAGGAACATTGCTTCATGGCAACTTTCTCTGCCTGATAAGTAGTTAACAGTAACCCTAGGGGTTTACAAGGAAGCCTCTTGAGCTGTCACAACGATCATTGCAGCACAACATGCCCAAGACACAAGGGAAAACTGGGAGGCCTTCATGATGAAGGGGTCATAGAGGGGAGGTCAAAAGTTAATTTGTCAATCTTTATCCAATGGGTTTTTAGCAATAAAAGTGGAGTGATACAGAAATTGATAGGTCATAGGTTGAGCCAAAGGAGATATATGGTCCCTGCAAGGATTAAGAGTTGTTAACCAATGACATGTGCATAAAATAGAAACCACTTATAAGTACTAGCCTATGGAACATCTGTACTATTCATGCTTATCAGAATCAACTATTGTAAGTAAAATGAATAACATTTAGTATCATCATCAATGGAAATCATAAATCCATAAAATATATCCTCAAGGCATAAAACCGACAATATAACATATATGGCATGGCATCATCACAAGGAAAAATCATGGCGACCACTGATAACAACTCAGCAAAAGATGGCATCTCCACTCTGACAACTGAATCTCAGCCTGATCTGTGAAGCAAAAATGAGGGCAAAAATCACCATATACAATCTGGTATAACAGTTACCTAGATGGAGGTGAAAGGAAATGCTACCCATTGTTTCTATTGGGTATTTGGCATCATCACCAAGCTCTAACTTGCTTCTACAGCATTACAACTTGTATAGCATTGCTTAACAGTCTCTGTCCTTTCTCCTTCTTCTTGGTTTTTCTCCTGCTTGCTCAATTTGCTCAAGTAAATTGACCTCTCTATCTTGTCTATCTTTATCCTTTTCCAAAACCCTAATATGCCAAAACCCTAATCTCATCTAGAGATGGACGACCTGGATTAAATTTAGTCTAAGTCATACATGTATGAAATACACTTTGTTAGACCTACTTTTTCTAAGTGGTCAGTTTACACCATCTCTTGCACACATTATTTATAATACCTTTGACCACCTAATACTGCATTGAATATTTATAGTTATATGTCGGTCTCATGTCACCAACATTAATGCTACCCAACACTAACATTAAATGGTCACATAATACAAAAAGTTCACGTTAATATTATGTTCAAATTTGATTTCTTTTTTTTCTATTAGTCTCTTTAGGTAACAAGTTGGAGCTATCTTCAAAGTTGCAATGTTGTTCGTAAATATGTAGATAGATTCTGTTGCTATCTTTGAGACAAATGTAACTTCCTTTGGATGTTATGGCATTGTGATCATTAATTATACAAAACAAAATGATACATATGTTCCCTGTGGGCATGAGTACATATGACTATTTAGTTGCACATGTTTTACCTAGTGATAATCATGACTTGGTTTTTGACTATTTACTAGCTTTTATCTCTTATTTATTTTATTTAATGATGCATATGATACATAGTCTATCCAGATTCTTTTAGGTATGATATTTCGGCCATCGTCACTCATTCTGCCAGACTTTTCAATATTACCAGTGTTAATCTTTTGTCACTCTTATTACCAGTGTTAATCATTAATTATACAAAACAAAATGATGCATATGTTTCCTGTGGGCATGATTACATATGACTATTTAGTTGCACATGTTTTATCTTGTGATAATCATGACTAGGTAACTGATTACATTGGGATAACCATTTGCTTCTTTAGCTACTAGATATATTACAATTGTTGCAGTATTTATCATCTCAATCACAGTTAGCTAATAATGTTGTTGGTTGTGTTGTTGATAACTCTTGCAATATTTATAAACAATCTTCATTATTTACTACTTTTTGACCCTGAAATGGTGAAATGGCTGTAATTATTTGTTGGATATTGCATCCATAGTGTATCCAGATTCTTTTAGGTATGATATTTTGGCCATCGTCACTCATTCTGCCAGACTTTTCAATATTACCAGTGTTAATCGTTTGTCACTCTTTCCATCTCTTGTTGATTTCCTTAAAGTACTTGTTTAACTACTTGTATTTTCAGTTCTCGCACTTGTTTGAGCCCATTATTTTTGGTTGTGATTATGTTTTATTTGTGGTCCCATCTTTTGATGTGCTACTAATTCAACAAGTTATAGTTTTCAAATCTAATTCAGAAATGCCGGTGCCTGTATCCAGAAAAGTCTTAAATAATGAAAATTTTCATATGATAGTTGATAAGATGAATGTTTCTGAAGTTAAAGTGAGTATTATATGTATACTGTTTTTTGTTAATGTAGCAAGTTTTGAAATCAAATTATAAGATTGGCACCTTTTTATAATATTTTGGTGTATGTTGTATTTTTGTCTAACATAATTTTACATTTTACGATGAAGGTGGTACAATCATTTAAACCCAGAAATAAAGAAAGAAGCATGGACACAAGAGGAAGAGTTAGCTCTCATTCGTGCTCACCAGATATATGGGAACAAGTGGGCTGAAATCGCTAAGTATCTACCTGGAAGGTATGTGTTTATTCAGTTTTGCTTATGTAAAGGAGATGAAATTGCTAAGATTGATGGGATTTCAATAAGATTTGAGGAACCCAACAGTGAACCACTAACTCCAGCAACAAGAAGGAAAATGAAACAATTATGCATTATATTAGAATATTTTTCACCTCAACTTTGAAGTTAGCATTTCTTGCATTGGTTGCACTCCATGCATATCTAACTAAATCTTTTAAATGGGAAGAATGTTCCAGTTTGAACCAGTCTTTTTTGAAACTCCAAACCAATGCTAGAGGTTTGGTTCTTTATAGATATCAATAGCAAATGATAGTAAGACTGACAAAGCTCCTATAAAGATAGCTAGAAACAAAGGTTGCAGAAGGGGAAAAGTAATATTGGCATTGTGATTGAGCTTCTATTTCTTTACATATCTGGAAATAGGCACCATAGGAGAATGGATGTTTCGGATAAAGTTTCAGTTTAAAGAGGCAAAATATATTGCAGATATACATCTCTGCTTGTAGGATTGCCATTTCGGACTGATTGCTGTTTTGCAAATGCTTAGTTGGGAAACACTGAAAGTCTGAAATAACATAGGACCAAAGTGGCTACACCAGAGTCCAAAGTACCCAAGATTTGCATCCCCTGCATTTTTGTATGCACAGAGGACCCTGTGCCCTTGAGGGATGCTTAGAAGTACCACGTGTGCCATCCTTTTTCAAGGATATTTAAAAAGGCCCCAAAACCTTATTTCTAGTTTCCTGTCCTCATTTAGTTGGTCCCACCAACCTTCCTACACTATATAAGCCTGAAACAAACAGAAAAGGTCATCATTTTGTCATTGCTGGGAAGTCATTTGGTAGCCGAAAACTCATAACAGGAATGGATTCTCAGTGCACTTTCATTTGATTTGACACTGAACAGTTATTGATAGTATCGTTATTCGAGTATGTATCAAGAATGTATTATTAATGATCATTTTTAAGAGTTTAAAACTTTAAACATTAATATATTTCTATATTTCAGTGTCCCCTATGTCCCCTATGTCCTAACCCTAGTGTACCCTGTCATCCCCTGATTTTTTTATTTTTATTTTGGTGGGTGGGGGATCTTTATGCTTGCAGTTTGCATTCTATCTGTTGGTTGGTAAAGATAGGGTTATCTTAACCCTTTGCAATGATTTGAATCTACAGGACAGACAATGCAATAAAGAATCATTGGAACAGCTCAGCTAAAAGGAAGGTTGCTTCGTATTTGGCCTCAGGCTTACTTACAGAGCTTCCTGATTTGCCTGCTTTCCGTTCATCCACAGAGTTGCAAAGAGTGGATGAGAGATGTTCTGATCTACCTGTTCCTGTACCAATTATGGAACAATTATCTGGTTGCAATTTAGAATCACCTTCTAGTGGTGCTAATCTCTCAGGTTCAGGGAATGTGAATAGAGTCACAATGCAGCTTGGATATGGAAGCCTAGGCATGAATCAAACTGCAGATAGTTGGAAACTTGTGAGTAAGTTAGAAGGCTTGTTCAAAAATTCTGTTCCATCTTGCACTAAGACAGACTGTAATGCATTGCCGACACCAGATAAGATGCTTAGACCCACAACTCGTCCTTCTGCTGAAGTAGCAGTCTCTGCATCATCTTACCAGAATAAGGATTTTCCAGAGAGTGGGAATGTCAAAACAGGAAATGGCTGTTATGTTCACAGTTCCCAAAAATGCACTAATTCTGTCAAAATATCTGATTGTGCAGTAGAAACATCTGGTGCAGAGCACAAGATGTCATCTGTATATGCATGTCAGCCTTCGAGATCGATTGAACCAGCTGCAATTTGCCCTACTGTTCGTGCATCAGCTTTTAATGCTTCTGTGTCACCAGGTTCTGTTGTCTCAGATGTTCCACGCACCAGTCCAGTTTTGACAAAAGAAGCATACTTCTCGTCAGAAAAGCGTTATAAAATTAGTGGCCAACTTCAGTGTTCTTCTGGGTCAAGTAAATATGACCAATTACCCTCAGTGTACCAGCCTAATATTCAAAGTTTGAAAACTGATGTGCAGGATGAGAAAAAAGCAGCAAGTTTGTCTTTGGCAGCATCTACTGTAAATGGAATGGTTGCACTGGATATGAAGGCTGCCCATCCTTTTGTTCAAACAGGACCCACAAATTCTAATTGTCTGTTTTATGGGAAACTGCAACTCCAAAATGAGGTTGCGTCATTTCCCAATACTGATGCTACAAGCTTGCAAGACTGTACACAGCAGGGTTATAGTTCATTTGGTGTTCAGCAGATAGCAATGGCATCAGCCAGCTGCTCAAGTCCTAGCTATTGTCTGGGTTCTTTCAATGATCAAGGACCAGTAGCTATATTGAGGAATGCTGCAAAGAGCTTCACACGTACTCCTTCCATTTTGAGGAAACGGCCGCGCTACTCATCCCCTCTGCAAACAAATAGTAATGATAAAAGGGTGGAGCATTTGACTGAGAACGAGAGCTTTTGCTCATCTGAGAGCTTGTCATGCTCTCCAGATGCTCACTTGAAAAGTTGCACTAGTAAAGCTAATGTCAATGTTGCATTGTCAGTTTCAAGTGAAAAGTTGAGTCTCGTCTCCCAACCAAATTTGGCAGACAAAATGAGTTCACCGATCATCAACTCAGAGGAAAAGAGGCTAAGTTGTACTTTTGAATCATCAAAGCACATAGAAAATACTGAAAATTATAGTGATCTAGGCCTTGGAAAAGATGGTTTCACCTCTGAAGGTAATAATAATATACATACTATCAGAGGTTTAGATCATTCTAGGGGGCAAGCACATAGGGAAGCTACGGGAGAGGATGAAGTGAAAGAGTTTGCACTGGTGGGCACTGATGAAGCGCAAAAGATGAAGAATGCAGCACAATTGCAAAATGTTGGTAGTCTCTTTTGCCTATCTTTCCTGCTTTCTGTTCTTTGTTTTTGCTTCTATCTGCCCTTTTGCTATTCTGGCAATCACTTGGTATGAGATGACTAAACAGTAAATGGTATCAAGATGACTTTCTTTAGGCATAATATTCATGATGGGCTTTTAGTCTTTTTCCTTCAGAAGATTGTTGTACGTTACATTGTTGTTGTTTTGCACAAAGCTTTCCTTGAAGCATTGATTCATGCATAAATATGCAACAAGCATGTCTTCAATCTCTATCATTTTGTTTTTTTTTGTGTTACAGCTATTGAAAGCTTTTCTCATGGAAAGTTGCTTACGGTATATTATGGGATCTTTCTGAATGACTTGTATATACAAAACATTTGTGCCCATACGACATTTCTCCTTATGATAGTATGCAGTTCTGTGTATCTGAGCTTTATATGTTTGGAAGCTTCTTCTAAATTCGAGAGACTTCTCTGCTTTTGCAGATGCAAAGCTCTGGAGTCCTTGAGCAGAATTTGAATGGTCAGCAATATTTCCCTACAACTAGGGACAATTCTTTGATAATTGGCAGTTCTAGTGACTCAATGAATCTGAGTCCTCTATCTGGCAGAGGTGTGGAGATGTCTAATAATTTAGGAGATATTGAAGGTGATTTTGATTGTATACCATGCGCTGTAGCATCGAATTTGTCTGAATATGAGGATCAGGGATCAGCTAGGGAGACATCCATCCACCAGAGTTCTATGGTTACATCTTCTTCGAGTCCTGTTCATCATGTTTTTGATAGTTATTCACAAAATGGCATCTCCGACCTTGACAAGTGTAGTGTGTATGTTCTGTGCTTCACCATGTTGAGTTTATTTGTAGTAATTTAGGCAACATCTTTTGCTGTTATGATGCATGAGTGTCTTGATGGCAGTGTTTTTAGAATCATTGATTGTAAAGAATATCCTGCCATATTGCTTTCTATTGATTGTCATACTCTCATGCATGTCGTTGTGTTCAAGTTGTCAAACTAGTTATTCCCATCTTTTACAATTGTCAATAGTTACGTGGAATTTAGTTCTAGGTATGTTGCCAAGGTTTCCAGGGACAGGGACATGGACAGGGACAGAGATGCCATTTTTTTGAAATCAAGGTGTGTGGGGGCATCGGGGTGCATCTGTATGAAGTTCTATATATATGAAAAGAAGTTGAGATTTTAAAGGACAATTGAAATTTATGTGAAACAGAAAAAAAAGCTTAATAATTTGATTCATGCACTAATATGATTAATATGCCCCCCTCTCCACCCTTTTGGCTCCTTTACCAACTCAACAAATTTTCACAAGGGATTGTGAGCATGCTTTACCATGATGTGGATTGTAGAAGACTGAAAAAGTCGGAGAATCTGAAGATGTAAATCCATTTTTTCCTCACTGTTCTTTCCACGGTAAAATATCTGTTGTGCCCTACTGAAGATGGAGCACTTGGATGGAGAAGTTCTGGACTTTTGTAGGTAATGCTGGCCATCATTAACAATGTGCTGCACAAATTAGCTCAGGGAACCCCAATATGTTCTCCTTTTCTGTTGCTTACAAGTGGTAAGCGCACAGTGAACAGACATTAGGGTTTTGGGTAGAAATAAAGGGCTCAACAGAGTGACGCCTTAGAGTTTCAAAAAATGTTCTATATTTTTAATCCTTTTTTTTTGTTCTTAAAGTTTTTGGAAAACATCTCTTGTGATAGGGGATGGCGCCCCTCGATTTTTGGAGTCCCCAGCTTCTGGGGACGTTTCTGTCCCTGTCCTAGGGACACATCTCAAAGGGCAGGGGATGTGTTCCCCTGCTACACAGGTTTCTAGGCAGGATTCACTTTCAAAGCATGAAAACATGCTCCTTGGCATTAGGGGAGATTTAAAAAGATGATTATAAATTTCAAATTTGTCATCAGTTTTATATTTTGTAATTCAGGAAGTGGCTAATTTTCCTATGCATTGTGTAGCTGACATGACGATTTCCCAAATATAGGATACAGATAATGTTGTCGAGGAGTTATAAAAAATGAATCAGAATTCTGAATAGTACAATGTTTTTCGCATTCAAAGCTTTGGAGGGGTATACTTAGATCATATTTTGAAGTATTGACATTCCATTTCAGATCAGGTATGAGATGTGGGGTACACATTCTTCAGCTCTATATTACAAGAAATTCAGTCTTTTTGTCAAGGGAGGGTTTGATACTGTGAAGTGGCAACTAGGATCCTTAAGTGGCCCAGGAGATATTTCACAAGGCATTGTCTAACGTTCAGGGTTCTGCCAAAAGACACTAGTAACGATATTAATGACTTTCTAACATCATTGCTTGCTGACCTTTCTTGATCCTTTTTTCATTTGCCACTTTCGAACTTTGATAGTGGCAGGCATAAAAAAATTTATGGTATTGTAGATGCAAGTTTAAGTCTTGAATGGAAATGTGAAACCACACAATGAGTATCATGAAGAGCAATGTCTAGCCAAGAAGTTGCTTGCAGTATTCTAGTGGGTTTCCAAATTGATAGTTAAAATGATGACCGAAATCAAGGCAATTAATGTCATAATTTTTTTTACCAAGGCATTTGAACCGGGCACCAAATTGAGATCATAGGACCTAAAGGATCCTAGGGAATTATTTGTTATTTTTATTTGCCTTTGTATTTACTACTGCGAATGGTTTACATTATGGAATTTGTAATTTCATAGATTGCACCCACATTCTATTTATTAAATCATGATCATCGACACTTCACTCTTGGTATTTTTGTTTTAAAATAGGTTTCGTTAGTATAAAATAAGTAGTAATTATGACAGCCTGGAAACATGTTTCCGATCATACAAAATGTGATTCCCACACGTGGGATGCGTTAGTATGACTGGAAATGTGTTTCTAGGTGTTACTGTATATTTTTTTGCCTTTCCATACCAAAATGTGGCCAATATGGTAGGCCTCTACACATTTCCAACAACATATTTGTGTCATGTATGTCGACGTTCATCGACGAGGTTTTCTATTTTTCTTCTTGAAAGCTTCTGTCAATTCCTCTTATTGGTATTGAAAGGGTGTTATTGAGATTGCAACTTATCGTCATCTAGTTTTGTTGTGCTTTCTTCTTCATCATTTAGATGGTCTTTCTTGACTACGATGCATTATTGGCCTCATCCTTTGCCTTTGCATCAACGACCTATCTGCTTCTTCCCTTTTGTGGTTTGAGTTGCGAAGGATGGGGGGCACGAGCATCGATGAGAGAGGTGGAGGAGAAATTAGTTGCTTTCACTATGATGTTGGGAGAGACGCTTGCTCTTTAGTGTCCCTTGCTTGTTGATCAGCGGGATATCCTTGGAAGGGAATCTTAGATTTTGTAGTTGATCAAGGGTTTGCTACTTCCCTTGATTCAAGGGGAGAGGGTCAGTTTCATCGTGTTAGAGGTATCCGTTGATGCCTTTATCTAAGATTCAACTGCTAGATTTGGTGGTGTTACCTTAGGGGGTTCCTTACTTATGAGATGGAGCTCCTTTGATGCGGGTTCCTTACTTATGAGATGGAGCTCCTTTGATGCACCTTACCACCACATGGGTTTCTTTTGGGGTTTTATGGGAATCTGGAGTGTCCTTTGTGTTCTTGACATAGTGGGATATGATATGTCCTATTTCAAATCATGCCCTACACTGAATGGTAACTTGTGCATAGTCAAGAGGTTGTGTCGAAGAAAATAAACTTTGAGCGTGAGAAAAATAGTTTTAATAGGCAGAAGGCGAAAGGAGAGGTGAAACGAAACGATCGCGATTGAACTATGGAAGTTGGACATGAACTATATTCACTAGACAATGAAGAGCGAGGAGATTGATAAGCTATGAATCAAAATTTGAACAAGCAATGAGATAAAATTTGACAAATGCAACATCTATATAAGGCTATCGAACAATTTGATTTTCCTTGTACATTCAAGTGACAACTTCACATGTTTTTCTATCGCCGATGTTCTATTTTGAAAATATTGACATATGTGCGGGCATGCGCATGCGAATTATTAATAACGTTATAACGAAAAGATGGGTTTGGATTCAGTTGCTTAGATAAAGGTGTGGATGAAACCAAAAGCAACTAAGGCATCAGGATCAAAGCAAGGTGATCCAAATAATCCTAATGTAGAGCTTTCTTCCCTTTAAATAATATCAGTTAGATAAGGAAGGATTGCTTTTCCGTGTCGGGCAAGGAAGAATTGCTTGTCCGCATTGGGCAAGGAAGTTTTAGCAAGCAGGAGGAGAAAGATATTGACACTAACATTTAAAGTTGCTTAACGTGTAGTTTATTGCTACCAACCCGATTTCTGTTGGGAATGCTTTGTTGAAATCCATATCCATTCATATGCAAGCATATGTAGCAATATGCCTCCTTTTGGTTTCCATGCTTTTCTAAAGTGGAGGCAATATTAACAGAATTGACGGGGATGGATTAGAATTACTTAGTCTACACTGTTCCGCACATTGGAGACCTCAAACATGTGATTGGACCCAATCAGGATGCGGGTTCCTATTGCGAAATGCTTCCAAAATTGTTTGATTATAGGATCAACATGATTAGAAAATTGAGGTTCTTAGGTTGATGGTGCTGCGATTGATTTCATATTCTTTGTTCAATCAACATCTTTAGGATCTTAATAAGTTGGTTCCAAATATTCATAATCGTTCAAGGTTGTGCCAATTTTGGGAATAGTTTCTCTTATTCTTACAACGTTATGGAGAGAGGAAAGAAAGGACTACCGCATGAACTTTTCATCGATTTAGTGTTGCTCTGTGGGACAAGTGTTCACTTTCGGGGAATTTGTGACCATTTGGAGATTGTTGAGTTGAGTGAAGAGGCTTGATTTGGAGTGAGCTTAGAGCTGATTAAGGATTTTTTGTGGGCTGCTTTTGGTGGATTTGGCATATGCATGAGTGGTCTACTTATCATTTACAAACTTGGAGGAAATTTGAGATTGGATTATTGGGCCCATTCAAAGACATGTCAAGAATATTTCAAATGCTCATTGTTTCTCTCATAAAACTGTGTTTTAGCAAATATGTTTAGTTAGGTTTTGTATTTTTAGATTAGTTTTCTATTTGAGAGAGTACTTGGGATTCCAAAAATGATGTGGAAGATCTTGCATGGAGCCATTGTGATGAAGTTGATGGGAACAAATATTGCAAATATTGTAAGAATCACTTGCTTGGTGTTCGACGGAACGTAGTACCACGCCCTTCAATTGTCTCAACTATTAGACATGAAATGCCCTCTATTATTGAGGAATCTAAATCAGAAAAGGCCAAGCAAAAAGAGCGTGAAGATGAGATAGGGACAAGGATAGAGATTGCAACCCAATGTAACCCTAGTTTCAAAATCTCTTCACTAACCATTCTAGTAGGGATCCCTTAATATTTATTGCTCGAATTCATGAAAAACCTATACCAAAGAGGACTAAAAGGTTGATGGTATTTATGCACCCATCTCCACCTGTACCAGGAACACTTAGTCCACCATTGATAGCAATTGGAAGAAGTGATTCAAGGAATCAAATTTCCAATACACGGCTTGATGGTGGCATGATGTAGATATCCCTTTCAATGCTTTTTGGTCACACCTTTATTAGCAGCCCATGTTAGAGGCCATAGTTGTTGCTAGCAAGGTCTTTGATGGCCCTTGTTTTGATGACATCAAGAGGGAACTTTTATAAAATGAAGTTGGATCCCTAAACGAGTACTTGAAGGGTTTTAAAGAATCATGTACTAGAACAAGATGTACCATTATGTCAAATCGATGAATTGATGGAAGATGCCATACCATACTTAATTTGCTCGTTTCTTACCCATAATGAACCATGTTTTTGAAGGATGCAAAATTATTATTTTATTATGCATGAAGGATGCACAATTATTATTTTAGCTTTTGGATGAGGGTGGTTATGTAGGCGGATGTGGAGAATGTTGTACATGTCATCATTGATAATGCCTCTAACTATGTTGTTGTTGGTATGTTGTTGGAGGCAAAACATCTAACCATATTGTGGACCCCACACATTGCACATTGCCTAGACCTCATGCTGGGAGGATATAGGAAAACTAGAGTGAGTAAAGTAGGTTGTAGATCATGCCAAGTGCGTTAGCAAATACATCTCTACAACAACACATGAGTATTGAACTTGATGAGGAAAAACATAAGGGGCATGGAACTTGTTCTAGATTTGCATTGAACTTCCTCACATTGCAGTATCTCATTTCCTAGGTGCAAAACATGAGGAAGCACTTTTCTTCTGATGAATCGACTAGATCTCAATGGGACAACAAGGATGATGGGAAAGACATCTGTACTAACTTTTTTGAAAACAAATTTTCTTCTAGTGCCAAAGAGATTGTCAAAATTGTTTAGCCCCTTGTTAAGGTGTTGTGGATAGTGGACATGATAATTTGACCATGGATTTCAATTATGAGGCCATGGATTTGTCCAAAGAGAAAATAAGGGTAACATACGAGGATAAAAAACCAAGTATGGACCTATTTTGAAGATAATTGACAATGGATTGAACAACCAACTCCATCGATCGATACATGTAGTTGGGTATTTTCTAAATCCAAGGTAGCATTACAAATCCTTATTAAACTTTGGAGAAGAGGAACTTGGGGAGACCAAAGATGGATTGTACACTTTCCTAGAGATCATGGTCATTGATTAGGAAGTCTAAGATGACATACG
Source organism: Larix kaempferi (assembly GCA_027924585.1). NCBI lineage: Eukaryota > Viridiplantae > Streptophyta > Pinopsida > Pinales > Pinaceae > Larix > Larix kaempferi. The sequence continues at coordinate 2,588,743 of BSBM01000003.1, read as the reverse complement.
TTAGTAGATTGATGCCTTTAGTCAAAGTAGTCATGCCTTAGCCAAACAAGTAGCTGCTTTTGCAAGATATGGAGACCAAGTTGGAAAACAATTCCAAAGTTATTAAGTTAAAGTATTTCATTTGTTTTAGTCACTGAAAAGTTCCAACCAAAGTCAAAATGTCGATATCCATTCTTTCTAAAGTTATATATGCCAAGATGAGCCGTGCCTTTCAAATGGAATTAGGGCGGGATATATATGTAACCAATAACTATCATTGCAATAACTACCATTGAATTCCAAAATATGACTTATGGAAATGCATTATAGCACTTAATATTGAGAATAGCTGACTCTCAAGCTCCTCTCTCAACCCTCGAGCTCCCTACTCCTTGCTCGTCGAGCCCCTTCGTTCTGAGACATTTCAAGCTCCAGTTGTCGAGCTTTTGTCGTCGAGCTCCTTCCTCCCATGCCCTCTCCTGTGCCCTCATGACCTCTCTCGTGCCTTTCTTGCAGCTCATGCTCGGTTGCTCGTGGCGCACACTCGCATGTAGTTGCTCACCCGCAACTCACAGCCTGTAGGTGCCTTTTGTAGCCCGCAATTGCCTACTCTTGCAGCTGCCCCCGATTCGCAGTTGGCCCAACTTACAGTCTCGTCCCACTGCTCTCGTGCCCTTGTGGCCTCCTTTCCCGCAACTTACCCCTTCTTCTCCTGTCACTGCTGCAGGGCTATGCCGTAGAGGCCCCATTCCCCCCCCCGCCCCCCATATTTCTCCCCTGGTCGCTCCCCTTACCCTCTCCTCCTCTCCCTATATTCTACACCTTCCCCTAACTCAAAACCCTCCCCTCTTCTCTCTACCCCCGTGCCCCCCTACTCCCCTCTCATCCTAACCCCTCTACATTTCATTCTCCCCTTAACCTCCCTCGTTGCTACCCCACCCTGCCCCCTTTTCACCCCCCCACACCTCTACCCTCTCTTGCTGCAGTGACTGCAACAACTTCTCCAACACCATTAGCAAAAAACCCCTAGGATTTTAAAAGCCAAGAGTACATGGAGAGAGTAACGACCATTCATGAACAAGAATTTAGGAATTTGTCAAATGATTGGAACAGGTGGAAATTTCAAAATTTTACCTATAGGCAAAGGTTTCCAAACTCGCTAGTAGGGAATCGAAATTAGAATCAGAGAACCTAGCTCCAAACAATAGGTTAATGATGCCATTACGTAGGATAGTCTTCATTCTCTCGAGGATTCTCTTCATGTAGAGATTTTAGACCTCAAGAACAACCACTTTTATAAGAGAGACTAAAACCCAAATCAAATCAAGGGCGCAGGTTCCTCATGGAGAAGATAGTGGTCCCCCCCCTCTTGCGGCCGTGGAGGAAGTAATACATACCAAGTTCATTGAAGAGCGTAATAGGTCGGTAAGGGAACTCAACCTAAAGGTGACTGGGTTCCCTCTGCCTCACCTTTCCCTAGGTCCTTTGGAAGTTGTGGCCATGTTTCTTCGAGACACCGTTGACTTACAAAACTCTTGCGGTAGTGGAGGAAGTAATACATGCCAAGTTCATTGAAGAGCGTAATAGGTTGGCAAGGGAACTCAACCTGAAGGTGACAATGCTCCCTCTGCCTCACCCTTCCTCAGGTCCTTTGGAAGTTGCGGCCATGTTTCTCCGAGACACCCTTGACTTACAAAGCATGACCTTGGACAGAGCTTGGATTGGATATGACTCTACTCTCTTCATTAGATTCAGGTTTACAGTGTATCGGCTATGAGCTCTCAAAGCTAGGCGCATGATGTTCACCCTCCCTGGAAAGATCTTTTTGGATGAAAATCTCACCAGGTCATAGGTCACAAAGCTTAAATGCTCGAGGGAGTTGGTTATGGCAGCTCGACAAGAACCTCAGGTCGGTCATTAGGGACTCCTTCCCTTCAGAGTGGAGGGAAGGAGAGGCGGCAGGGACTCCTTCATTGTCTCTAAATGACAGAGACAGTGGGAGAAACGACAGGGAGAAGGCATCTCAGTAGAGTGCGAGAACGACAATGTTTCTCTCTGGCCATCATCAGGTACATTCTATGATGCTCTTGGGTCTTTAGACATATTTGTCACCAAGACCCACGCGAGCCCTGTCAGACCACTCCTAGACATTACTTAGTACCACAAGTTGTCAGCGTGCAGACAAGAGACTAGATACTCAGGCGGTGTTAGAAGCTCGAGGGGAGTTCCTGTTTGGTTTAGGACCCCCTTCGAGAATAGAGTTTCTATGATATCTTCAGATGAGTTAACTTGGTTCATGTGGATTCAAATCAGAGCCTCAGATCATCTTCCCAGTGACATATACATAACAGTATGTTGCTTCCCTCCAGCCTCATCTCCATTCGCTATCCATAGTGATTCAGATGGTGATCCCTATCTGGATTTGCATGTCGATATTACTTAGGACTGAGAGATTGGGGAGGTCATCCTTCTGGGTGACTTAAATGCCTGCACCCGAGCTCTCCAGATCCCTCCACATGATCGCCCAGAGGATGCATTTTGTACTCAGTAGATTGACTCAGAGTTAGTGGGACTTCACAGATTGTCAGATGATGTTTTGGGGCCCATTATAGCTTATGGTAGGCACCTCCTTCAACTTGGAGAATCTCACACATTGGTGATCTTGAATGGCCTCCCTTGCTTCCTCGCTTCTTGACACTTCACATGCTTTCCGCATAGTGGGGGGTGCTAGTGTGGTAGATTATGTCTTATCCAACCAGGATCCACTCTCCTTTATATGCCATTTATCGATAACTCCCATCCCCCTAGTAGACCATGCCCTTCACTCTTTTTCCCTCCAAGCTGTCCCTCCACCCTCCCTAACTCCTCCACCCTTAGGCCTACCCCAGACCACTCCAGACGACTATTCTTTTCAATGAGGGAGACTTGGATACCTTTTCTTACCACCTTCGCCATATGCTTCCTTCTGATTTCCAATTTTCATCACTCAACTTTGCATCCGCCAGGTATGAGTGCCTCTCATTCGCCATTTGGAAAGCAACCCTCCAATGCTATCCCCATGTCACCCGGTCCACTCCCCATTCCCCAAAAATCAGTTCATGCCCCATGAATCGGTGGTATGACATCAATTGCAAAGCTTTGCCTAGTTAGCTTTGACACACCTCCCATGAACGCAATTCTTACCCCAGCTTGGAAACCTCCTATCGTTGCCTCCTCTGTCTCAAGAAACGACTGTTCATCTCATAGAAGCGACATGACTTGCGGGCCTCCCTTATCCATTCCTCCAAAAACTTTTGGTGCACCATCTTCGCCTGCCACTCTCCCTTGCCACTAGATCTTGATCCAGTTTCCATGTTCACCCACACCTTAGCTCTTTACAATGCCCCTGGGAAGCTTCCAATTCTTGTTATCGACCTCTTCCCTCTTGCCAACTTTTTTTCCCAACGAGATATTGGGGAAGCAGTTGAGGAGGTGAGAAATAACAAAGTAGCGGACGAGGAAGGTATTCAGTCAGAGTTCTTCAAGCATGGTCTTCCTGCCATGGAAGCCCCCTATGCGATATATTTAACCACGTTGTCCTTGTAGGTTTCCCACCCACTTGGTTGCATCACATTTTTCACCTGATCCATAAATCGGGTCCTAGTGCAAATCCAAATAACTACAGAATGATCATGGTATGCCACACATTTTTCAAACTCTATATGACAACCATACACATGAGTATTTCTCAGGAGCTTGAGAGGCGATGACTCCTTAGAGCCAAGGGGAAGTTGGGGTTCCGACCTACACATCAAACCATTGATCACATCCTCACACTCCGGGCTACCATTGAGGAGGCACGACACCGCTCTTTGAAAGTCTACTGCTGCTTTGTAGACTTTCAGAAAGTGTTCGACTTTGTTCCACGTGAGGCCTTATTCCAAAGGCTTAGGAGCATAGGCATCTCTGGGACATTCTTGATCGCCATCACGCGCTTATATGAGTCGGTCCTTTGTCGTCTCCATACTGTACACGGGATGTCAGACTTTATCAGGAGTACCATTTGGGTTAAACAGGGGTGTCCCTTGTCTCCCACTCTTTCTAGTATCTACATTGACGAGCTAAAGTCCTTTCTACATCATCATATCCAGGATGACAATGGTTGCCACTTCCACTAGGTCTTGATATCTATCATACTCTTTGCAGATGATGTGGTTCTCTTGGCCTCATCCCCAGAGGGCCTACAGAGACAATTGGATGCTCTCGCAGTCTTTTGCAATCTTCGATAGTTGACGACCAACTTGGGTAAAACCAAGTTTATGATGTTCAATGGGTCGAAGAAGATATTCCTGGACCACCATTTCTTTATTTAGAGGAGAGGAGATCGAGAGCATTGGAAACTACACTTATTTGGGGGTACAGTTTTCAGGGCCTCGCTTCAGCCTGAGTCATGCTCTTCAACCTCGAGTCAACTAAGGGTATGGGTCCCTAGCCATCCTTGAGAGACAATGCTTTCGACACCATTTTTAGGACATATCGTTTAGGATGTCTCTCATGGACACCCTTGTTAGGCCCACAATTCTCTATGGATTAGAGGTTTGGGGATCTTTTTAGAAGGGCATGTGGTTTCTAGGTTATCCTACCACACAATCAAATAACAATCCCAAGAGTTAGTGAAAGATCATCAAAGAAGTTATACCATTTGGGGTCATATGCAATCTCTCCAGGACTTAATACCATCCAAAAATAGCCCATATCTCCATGTGGGCCCATTGAGCCAAATATAAACCACGACAAAGCACAGCCGTTCCCTGAAAATTCGAAATGCTTGGAATGGCATGCAATCAAACACTATTGCTGCTTGCCATATGGGGCCCCACATATCTAGTCACCTGCTAAAAATAACATTTTTAAAAATACATCATCCTAAAAAGTTAATGGAACTCATAAGGTAGGCAAATCTTCCAGCTGGGTTCTCAAATAGAAATATATTGTTGATAAAACCAATCTCCAAAAATTGCTAAAAATAGCCACTGCTAAAAATAGAAATTGCTAAAAATAGCAACTCCTTCGATTTGCCTAAAAATTGAACATCATACATATCTCTGCCAATGTGTGTCCAAAAATATGGTTAGAGCATGCAAAATATGACATTGCAACTCACCCTGACTACACCCTGTAGGAATCTTTGACACCCCATACTCAAAGTACCTATACTTGTGTAAAAATAACCTATCTAAACTTTGTCCGACCATATATCCTTGAATAATAAAGATATGTGACCATGTGCTAAGTCTGTAGGGTTCTCAACGAACTGTTGATGCTGCATCAATGGACAAACTAAGTAATCCACCCTGTAATGTACTTGCAAATTATTGATGCCGGATGGTGAATTTTGCAACAATGGGTTCATCCCAATTGATATCCATAATATGTACTATAGATTAACACCCAAATTTATAAGATCGAATTTGGTATTAACAGGAGCCATGAAGCCACACTCACTAATCTTGTGTTTTGCATTTGGGAGCAGAATCAATAGATGGGGCAAATTCAATGTTGCAAATATAGTTTCAGGGAATATATTGCTGAGAGTCTAGAAAGAAACTTATCAGAAATATTGGGGAAAATATTGGAAATATCGAATAATATTGGTAAATATAAACTTGGATCTAAAAAACTTAAAAAATGTTGGACAAATTGACAACTTGAAACTTTGGGAAATCGCAAATATTAGGAGAAATTTAAGATATTTGCAACACTGAGCAAATTAATGTTTGCCAATTGGGTGAATTTTCTTTCCTTGATTATAATATTACTGAATTTACTAAGATGATTTTAGAGGTCTATTGCCATAGAGGCTTCCTGAAAGAGAGAGGAGAAAACAACTAGCCTTACCAATCAATTATCCTTGGTTGAGGACTTCTACCTGGTGTGCATGTTCTGCAAGTTGAAAAGGGAAGAAACCTTTGGTGAACTATTTGATAAATATGACTTTCTGGCCTTTAGGTTTCCTACTTTCCTTGAGACAAACTACATATTCCAGTCACTAGTGGGACTTGATCTAGACAATAAGATATCAAAGCATGTTGTTGGAGCTCATCAACAACTCGTGTAAAGTCATTTTTTGTCATAGATATCAACCTAAGTCACAGGGTTCGCCGAACCTGAACCTCCAGGTTCGAAGTTCGGCGAACCTAAAAAAATTGGAAAATTTGTTCAGGTTTGTTGGGGTTCGGGCTCATTTTCGTCCGTGGTTTTTCACTTTTCGGCGGCTGTGTTTCACTTTTCTGCTAGGGTTCCAACAATGCAGATGTTTGGCACTCTCTACTTGTTGTTTGTGCTGGATTTTCGAACCTACTGAGTCCGTGACAGTCAGCGAGACGTATCGACCCACATGCCAAGCAATTCGTGCTAGTGTAGTTGCAACTGGAATGGAGATAGATGACGTGCTAGTGTAGTTGCGATTGGCTGCGTGAGGTAGATGACGCTGGCCAGAGCCACGACTCTGCCATGCTGCCATGGCCCACGACTCTCCAGTTCTAGGCGCCAGGCTCCATTCTCCAAGGCAGCGGGTTGAAGGCTCGAGTAATGCACAGTCCAAGGCGGCGGGTTGAAGGCTCGAGTAATGCACAGTCGATCGACAGTTTATTTTTAAATGTTTTATATTATAATTTATAAATAGAGTTTATTTTTAGATGTTTTATATTATAATTTATAATATAGTTATAGACTATAGTAAGTATATATTAATTTATAATTATAATATAGTTTATAAATAATAGTTTATAGTTTATGGTTTAAAATTTATAATATTTTATAGTTTATATATATATATATATATATATTAAAAAATGTAAATAGACGAACCTTATGTCGAACCTCATCCGAACCTTATCCGAAAATTCGAACCCGAATCAAACTTGAAGGTCACCGAACCCGAACCCAAACCTGAACCTTGTGACTTAGATATCAACAATGGACTAAAAAGTCCGGTTTCATTGTCAAATTTAAAAGAATTATCTCTTGGTAAACTTGGTGGAAAACTTTATTGCTTTCTTTTTTGGTATGTGGTTTTCCTCACCACCTATAATTTATAGTTGAAGGTTGGTAGATGGCTTAGATGTGTAGTTAATGTCATCCATTTTTGGCAGACAATATGTGCTAGAAATAAAAATCTCTAGATGTGAGTTAGAGTGGAGAATTAATTCCAAGAGCTTTGCCTTCACATTCTTAGAAAGAGACAAGCATAATCCTTTGTAAAAAGACATTTTCCTCTTATTGTTTTTTAATCTCTCTCTCTCTCTCTCTCTCTCTCTCTCTCTCCATAAATGTTGACATCCTTGTGGTTTCTAGCAATGGCTTTGCAATGTCTTGCTTGTTTAAGATTTTTCTTGTGCCTAGGTTCATGTGTTTCTCTCAACCAAACGACTCCCTAAATTCAAATTTGATAATTCCACATGCAATTAAGTTAAAAATTCGACGGCCATGACTTAATCAGATTAACGGTTCAAATTTCAATATTCCTTGAACTTTTGAATTTTAACTCAAATATTCATTCAACCTTAATATTTTCGAAGCAATGTTTTAAAAACCGGTAAGACTGGAACATGAACTGGCTGGGTTGACTGGCTAGACCATCTCCAACCCCGAACCGACAGAAAACTCGGCCTGGTGACCGGTTCAGTGCCGAACCAATTGGCCCAATGCCTGAACTGGCTGGTTCGGTACCGAACCGGTCTAAATCAGTCAAGCCTGTCAAAAACCGGCCGAGTCGCTCTGTTCTTTGTGTGATAGAAAAACTAAAGGCTTTGGAAGTGTTGTGCCTTTATAACTCTTGGAAATGCTCAACCTCTTAATATGTTGAGGTCTCTTCTTTTCTGCAAGCAAAATATCTATGTTATTATGTGGAATGACCCTGCCTACTCCTAAAGTCAACTATCTTGCAAGCTTCAACATGTTTGTTTGCGTAAAGGGAAATATCAAAGAATTATGTATAGTAATTTCGGAATCAAAATTTGCAGTCAACAGCATTGCTTCACAGTAGAACCAAAGATTAGGTAGAGGATAATGCCAACAAGATAAATTACATACCATGATACCACAAAGTACTGCAGCTACTGAGATCATGGAAAAAAAAGGCCGAAATCCTCAACAGTAACTTGAAAAGAAGATAAATAAATCCAAGCTTTTCATGAAAATATCACCTTAAGGGAATGCACAAGTGACAAAGGTATATCCTCACTTACAATGATGTCTTGTTAATATTCCTGGCAGGTAGCTAATATTGCACAGGTGGCTAATGTTATGTATTTTTTAATAGTCCGAGTCATTGAAATCAAATTGCTCCGGTTCATTGGTGGTTACGGTTCCGGTCTGAGTAGACCCTCAACCGGTTCCACTCCCGGTTCCGAGTTTTAAAAAATTGTTTTGAAGATTCATCAATGTTTGTATCCTTGTGGTTTTACATCAATGCTTCTGCAACCTTTACTTTTTGATTTCTATCACTTTTTTATTTCTATTGACCTTGAGGGTGTGAGATATGCAACTTAGGAAACACAAATTAATATTGGATACTTGGTTGAAATTGTGATCATAGGCCATTCTTTAGCAAGTTCATATTACATTGAGAATTTGCTTGTTGAAGATTTCATGGTCAAGTTGAAGATTTTGAATTTGATCTCTATGTCATTAAACAACATGAGCTTAAATAGAAAGCTCTAAATTAATTTCACGACATGCTAAATAGAACAATTAGCGTGTTGTGAAATTACCAATCATTGTAAAAATTACTAATCATCGTAAGTTATTTTCAACTTGGTGATTAAGTCACAACAATTACATTTAAGTATTGTACTACTTGGATCGAGGGCATACTTTGGAATGTCAATTATGAGGTTATGCTTGACTAGGTGCACGATAGCTTGATCTTTGTGCTTGAATTTAAGTTAGTATTTCACTACATTATTTGTTGTGTTATAAGATGAGATAATAAAAGTGTATGAATGTCCAAAAAATGACCAAAAGTAGGTCAATGGGAATATTCAGTACATATGTGGCAAAACAAAGTGGGAGTGCAAAATAGAATTCCTATAAAAGCAATAAACAAAGCTGATCTCTTTGGAAATTACAATGCTTTGCAATCGAGTGTAGGAGAGCCTTAGTGCTCCAAGTGCTTGTTGTTGGACTGAAGAGAGACGGGTCCTCCTCCGAAGTTGAATGTGAAGCTCTCCTACCATCCCAATGTCGAAGGAAAGAATCTCTGTATAGAAATATGGTTGGAGAACTTGTATTTGGCTCGAAAGATGTCTCTCTGTCTAGAAGAGGTGACTTCTATTAGGATCTGGTGGAGGGGGCTGCTTGCTGGTCAGGCGTGAATTGTCGTAAAGCCTCATCTGACAACTCCTCAGGTGTCTCACTATTGGGGCTTGCACTACCTCTTGGGATCCCACTGATTTGGGCACAATAATGGTGTTGCAATCTGCCTGTCTCTAGGTGCCCCTATCAATTGGGAGCACCAAGAAGAAAGATGTGGTTTTCTGAGTAGTGTCTTGTTGGGTGGGGGATCAGAGGATGTGAGCTTTGAGCTTGAGTGCCTCTCCCAGATACAATGATAGGCACTGCTGATCTGGATATCAGTAAAGGTGGAGAGGATGTTATAGAATGCTTTAGTATATGAAATTCTGTGCATTAAGTGTGGTAGTTGACTGTTAATTTAATTTTCAAGCATTGGACTATTGGAAATATTCCTGATTTTAGATTCATTCAAAGTGAGGCTAGTATTGTGCTCAAATGTTAATTACCAACTCTAACAAAGCAATATAGTATATTGTTTTATGGCATTAAATATATTTTTTTCTAGAAAAAAATACTTAGCAAAGCCATGCTGGAAATTGTTTGGACTATATTTTTTAGTTTTCCTATTTGAATATTTAATGGTAGTTGCTTTTTAATTTTAGTTTTGTGTGCAATTTCTTTTTGAATGTTGAAGTTTGAACTTTTTCTTTCTTAATCATGCGTGCAATTTCTTTTTGAATTGTTGATGTTTGCTTTGAGCATTGATCATCATCATTTATATTCCTCATATGAGTCTACATGGTTTGTTACCTTGAATCTGTAATATGATCAAGTTACTTTGTAAATGATTAGTCATGTTGGGTATGCTCATGAAATTAATGTATCCTATATTTTGTTCTTTTTTGGCTTTTAGAATGAGGGATAAACTCAAAGCTGGTACATGTCTTGGAGGCCCTCTTACATCGAAACCATCCTCTAGTTGCAATACCTCCTTTTTGACACAAAAAGATTCGACAAGTCGAGTCCCTGAGGTATTTTCCAACAAGCTATGATGCCTTAATATGTTATTAGCGAAATGTTGTCATCGATGTTAGATACTAAAGCTTTATGTGATATTTATGTTTGTTATTTACATAAAGCACACTTAAAGCAATCAACGTGGATCATATTAATTAAATCAATTAATTATTGAGTCTACTCGATGGTTATCTTACTTGTAGGTTTTTTTCGGTGTGTTCTAGCGATATCCATTGAACATTGTATACTTCACCCTTGCTCCATCAGTTCCTTCTCAAACAACACTAGGTTAATTCTTTATACTTTCTTAGATAGGTAAGTTGTACCATCAATGCCCGACCCAATCGTAAGTATTTCTTTATTACTTTCAATTAAGATAAAACGATATATCCATCATGACCACATGGTATAACTATATTTTTATAATTGCCCCAATGCTTGGCTTTATTAATGTTCATTATCCATTTTGTTTATGATTTGTATTTCAAGGGAGGCATATTTAGAAATTTTCTTGTGAAGGGTTATAGGATAAGATACTTTTATCAATGCCTACATATGACCAAGGAATAGGTCAATGGTACTAAAGAATACAAAGTTATGGAAGCACCTAGAACACTCCTAGATGCTAAATGCTATCTATTACGTGCTACCAGTACCAATTGACCTTCAGATGTGCCCTAGGGAGAGACGATCCTTTTTTTTGACCAAGAGGGGTGTTTTCCAACATTTTCTGAGGGAGGGTTATGGCCAGACCCTTTGGTTCTTCTCGTGGGAGTACTATGGCTTAGTGGCATTGTTGACTGCCTCATGAAAGGGCTTGAAACTCTAAGGTTGGTGTCCAGGGCTCCCAAGGGTGGGTCACTAGGTCACATGATCCCCCACCTTGTTTTATTATTCCAGTGGCATTTCTCTCAGCATTGATGCTTATGTCTCTCTTAAGTTCAAAGAATAACCCTTTGCCTGCAATAGAATGAGGGAGAAGGAATGGGAAAGAGTAGGAGAAGAAAACATACAAGTAACAAGCATTCAATTTCAAGCCAAAAAAAATGGATGAGTTTAGAGCCTGCCTCTTTGGCTCTCCAATGGTGCTTGAAGGCTTGAAGCCTTGAACCCTATAAAAGCCTTCAATCTCCCCTCCAAGCTTTCACAGATGGCACCCTTCAATCTCTCTTCCAAGCTCTCTAAGTCCAAGAGTCCAATCTTCTTGCAAAATCTCCAAATGCACTCCAAGCTCCTCAAACCCTTGCAATGGTGAATGGAATGGCAAGAATGAAGTGAAATGAAGTGGGGGAGTGCTTTATAGCCCAAGCAAATTCCCCCCAAAACAAAACAAAAAACACCCACTCTCTTTCTAGCTGCTGATTTCCTTGGGAACGTAGTCTGGATCGACATGGGAGCGATTTTAAAGCGTTTTCGAGAGCGACCAAGGAGTGATTGCTCCCGGTCGCTCTTGAGAAAAGGCAGGGAGTATTTTTTTTTCTCTGAAGCGAGCTTCCTAAAATCGCTCCCGATCGGGAGTGAAGTGGGAGCGCGCTTTTTGAGCGCTTCCGCTTTGGCTTGGAGTGAGCTTCCAGAGCGGGAGCCGGGGGGGGGTGGCAACGCTCCCACGCAATGTAGAGATAGAACGTCTTAGGTGTTTTTGCAGACCATATAAGGGCTCTCCCCTTGGAGGTTTTGACTCTCCGAAGAAGTTGGAAAAGTGGCTAAAGGTGACAGTGGCCACTTTACCCTACATTTGTTCATCGGATACTAGCCCTGCTAGTTCATTCGATAACACTATCCGAGTAAGAAAACACATCAAAAGAAGGAAAGCAACATGTCTAAGCAAAGAAGAGTTAAAAACCCTAATAGGTTTGAGGCCCAAGCTCAACATCATCGTCATAATTGGAAATCAAAGTGAGCGTGGCTGTACAATATTGGGAGGAGCAATGGAGCGAGATGGCTTGTCTCTCCTAACATCTAAGGTTGAGGGGAAGAATCTTATGATGGAGGTCTTGGTGCTCAATCCTACTCAGGTGTTGTACCTTGTATGTGGTGGGCTAAGCTTTGAGGTGGTGACTTGATCCTACCTAGGGCAATGTACCTTATGGTGGGTGAGCCAACTCTAAGGCTGTGTACAGGTGATGTGCTTGCTAGCCATGTGGGAAGATGTCCACTATCTCATAAATCTATTGCAACTTGACTCCAAGACAATGTATTTTCCCTAACGTGTTGTTCCTCCAAAAACTGGAACAAGTAAGTTGACTTTGAGGTCATGTACTTGCTAGCCATGTGGTAAGAGGTTTGTTATCTCACACTACGCTACTGGGAATCTCTCTACCCCCCATTGAATCAATCCCAATTCACACTCCGGAAGGAATCGATTCCGGAATTGCGATTCCTCCCAGAATCGATTTGGTAGTTCGCGATTCCTCCCTCAAAAAAACGATCCTTGGTTTTTCAAGGATCGATGAGGAATCGACGATTCCAGATCGATTCCGGGCTTTAAAAACGATCCCAAAATTGCTCCCGAAAAAGCTCCTGTGGGATTGGCGGACTCAACCTCAAAAATTTTGATTTTTGCAATATTTTTGGAGGTTTTTTTTGGATGGGCTAGGGTTAGTTTGGGCCAATAAAGGGTGTTGGAGTCCCATTTGGACTCATTTCATTGATTGGGAGAGCTTTGAGCTTTGAGCGAGTTTGGTAGTTGTTTGAGAGCTTTGAGCTTTGAGCGAGTTTGGTAGTTGTTTGAGAGCTTTGAGCTTTGAGTGGGAGATTAAAGGGGAGATTGAAGAGGAGAGCTTGCAAGGGAGATTGAAGCTTCCATAGAGACATTTAACCACCATTGAAGAGCTAAAAGGTAGGCTCCAAAACCTCAATCTTTCTTTGTTTTTGATTTTTTTTTTCACCATGTTAAAAAATGTAAACCTTGCAATGTTTCTTTCCAATATCTTCTTCTCCATCATTCTATTGCAGGCTACAAGTGACTCTCATCTTGAATCAAGAAACATGATGGGTATGTGGTTTTGGTTTTTCATTCCACTTCTTCTCATGATGATGGTGTTGGGAAGTAGATATGGTGGTGGTAGTGATGAGGGGGAAGAGGTAGAGAGTGATGCATACCAAGGAGAAGAGGAGGAAGGGGAAGAGGGTGATGTGGGGCAAAAACAAAAAGACACAACACCTTTGTGGAAGTATGTGACAAGGCTTGGGGGAGGGAGACGGGGTGGAACCACAAAGTTTATATGCCCCCATTGTACTAAAACTTACACAGGTTCATATACCGGGGTGAGAAAGCATTTGTGTGGGGTTATGCCATGCGATGAAGGTAAGTCTCATGGAGTCAAAACTTGTGACAAAGTGGGAGCTAAAGAGAGAAGCAAATACAAGATGGAAGAAGAGGCCGCTCAAAACAACTCCAAGAGATCGAGGGTCGAATCTAAATCCTCACAAAGAATGTGTTTGGTAGTGGACCTGGATCATCATCGGGTCGATCGGGACCCTCATCTCCCCATGGAATCTCGACTATGTGAAGAACATTATCCGATTTCCTTGACACAGGTTGTAGAGATGATGTGGATTCAAAAGTTTATAGGTTTCTCTATGCATGTGGTGTGGCATTCAATGTTCTTCGCTCACCCTATTGGCATGAAATGGTACAAGCCATCAATGGTGCCCCTCAAGGATACAGAAGCCTTGGGTATGACAAAGCTAGAACCGTGGGACTGGACAGAGAAAGAGCCAAAATCAATGGTGCTCTTGGAAAGTTCACAAATGATTGTATCTGATGGGTGGACAAGTGTTAAAGGCAAGCCATTGATAAATATTCTTGGCGTTTCTGCTAGCGGTGTGGTCTTCCTTTCAGCCCATGACTACTCAGATCGCTACAAAACCGGTATTAATATTGCACAACCTTTACTTAAAACCATTTAGGAGATTGGGCCATATAATGTCATTCAAGTCATCATTGATAATGCTGCTAATTGTAAGGCAGCAAGAGCAATGATTGAGGATAAGTATCCCAACATATTTTGCTCAGGGTGTTTGGTTGACACATTGAACCTTTTGATGCATGATATTGTTAAGATGAAGGACCCTAATTATCGATGGATTGGTGTCTTGTACAAGAGAGGTAAGAAAATGATCAAATTTATTACCAATCATAGCATGGCCCACCACATTTTTCGCAATCACTCTAAGTTGGAGCTATTGAAGATTGCAAAGACTAGATTTGCTAGCTACTACCTCACCTTCAGGAGGCTTTTGAAGGTATGAGAGGCATTGGCTAGTATGGTCTCAAGTGATCCATGGCAGGAATTGAAAGACAGAGTTGCAAGCGCATCAGATAGAAATGACTTTCAGGAGGTGGAGGACACCGTTCTTGAAGGTCATTTCTGGTCACAGGTTAGGTATGTTCTGCAGTTCACCAAGCTAGTTTATAACATGATTCGTTTTGCAGATACAGATCAGTTGGTGATTGGGGAGGTATATAAGCAGATGGATAGCATGCTTGGTCAAATCAAAGACATTGTTGAGCAAAGAGATGCAATCTTGTATGAGCATATTCATAAACATGTGGTCAAAAGGTGGGATAATCTAAATGTTCCACCCCATGCCCTTGCATATGTCCTCACCCCAAAATACTATTCTCCAATTTGGTTGGCCCAACCTGCACCCGGGGGTGGAGTTAGGAAAAAACCCCACACAGATCCAGAGGTGCAAGCTGGGTATATGCATGCATTAGACAAGTTGGTCCCTGATGAGGATGAGTGTGCTCAAGTACGGAGTGAATTGAGCGAATACATTAGTGAGCATGGAGCCTTTGGTTCCCTGTATGCAACCGAAGATCGAGATAGATTGGATCCTATCCGTTGGTGGAACATGCATGGCTCTGGAGCCACATATTTGCATAAATTGGCGATGAGGGTGCTATCACAGGTTGTTAATAGCTCTTCTGCATAGAGGTGTTGGAGCACCTACAACTTCATCCACAGGGAAAAGAGAAATAGTCTGAATGTAGATCGCGCAGAAAGCTTGGTTTATGTGCAGTACAACTTGAGGTTGTTGTCCCATTATTGTGAGGTGGCCAAGAATGATAGAACATTTGTGACTTGGGACAACAATCCAGAGGAGGCTAATGTGGAGGATGGAGCCATAGCATTAGAGTGCTTGGAGGCTGAACTATTGGGTGATCATGATGATCCAATTCAGACTATAGGTACTCATACAGAGATGCTACCCCCAAGCAGAAGCAACTTTCCGGATGTAGGAGTTTTGCCTTTAGCTTCACAATGTCCAAGTTCATCCTGTGGGGGCCATTCATCTTCTTCTCATGTTCCAAGATCACTTCCAGCAGCATCTATTCCACCTATACCACGAGAAAAGAAATTGGAAGTTTCTCGTGGCAAGCGGAAAGCTTAGTAGATAGTATCATAGATTCATAGTACTTTGTATTTCATTTTCATGTTTATTTTGGCCTATTTTGTAAACATTATGGCCTAGTTTGATGGCAAATATTATATGTTTAAATTTGAAGGTTCATGTTGTTGATGATTGATGATTTGATGATGATCATTTAATGACAATGTTATTAGTTATAGCTCCTAGAATCTAGATGATTAATGTTATATCAATGTGTAGTGTGTACTAAATGGTTATATGAATATTTAGATTCTATGTTTTCATGTTTTCTATAGCTAATTTGGCATAATACATGTTTTTTTTAATTTATATGCATCAAAATATATTAAAATATATATTATATAAAAAAGCTCCCGAAACGCTCTCGAAACGGAAGCTTTTGAAAATTTCGCTTTTCGCTCCTGCTCCCCGCTTCGCTCCCCGCTCCCAACATCGTAGATCTCACATATCTATTACCACAAGAATCCAAGGTGTGGTAGTTTTTCTAGCACTTATTGACCAACAATCAAGATATATTGGAAGAAATATGTGATGAGCCTAACAGTATCAAGCTTGTAAACGCCATGCAAAGTCTTCCATTTGTGGATAACCGCCCTCAAACATATAAAACTAGGCATCTCTTTTCATGGTAGTAAAAGAAAGTCCCAAGGGAACCTCCCAAGTTTGGGAATAGGGAGTGGACTACTCCAAGGTGGGGTAGTCTACCTAACACTTAGTGCCTCCAACAACAAAGACAAGGGAGCTCACTCAAAGGTTGCATAGAGGTGACGTACCTGCTAGTGACAAGGGAAGGAGGCCATCGTCTCCCATATCTACAACTGCTTGACTCCAAGGTAAGGTGGTTTACACAATGCTTAGTGCCTCCATAAACCAATTTAGGCTAGAAGAAATAAGTGATGACTTTAACAATACCATACCTGTAGAGGCCACAAAAATTCTCTTGTCCGTGGAGAACTTTCTATCAGACATATAAAACGAGGTATCTTTGACTATGGTAGCAAAAGAAAGTCCCAAGGGAACCCTGTAGGCCAAAGAATAGGTAGTCGAACCTCCATTGGATCTCATAATGTATGGGACATTGGAGGATGCAGTTTTCCTTAGACTTGATCTCTTGGAGTTATCATAGTTGACTAGATCATCAACTCTAAGGATGTGGTGGTCTGTTTTGATCCATAGGTAATAGTTATTTGATAAGCCATTTTTTTAAACGAGGCAATGGTGGTGTTATCACCTAAACTGTAGTTACCCGTATGGATGTATCCACTCATGGATGGCAATAGAGAAGAGCAACTCAAAAGGTGCAACCACGATCATCTCGATCTCCAATAGATGGTTGTCACGCCAGTCGAGGCAACCTTCACTTTATGTTATCTAGCCCAGACAACAAAGGGGGAGACCTGATCTACTCCTGACAGGAGAGATCAAAACCAAGACACCAAATCAAGTTAATTCTAAATGAAGTAAGGTGTATGGTTTATCCTAGACCTTAGGATGAAGCCACAAGATAAGTGAGGGGTTCAATGAGTATAGCTTTGGTTCATTGTTGATGTGAGAGTGACTTATGATATGTGAAATAGGATCCAGGATTAAAGTACTAGTCAATGTGAGAAAATCCACTGCCTTGGGAACCGTGTCCTATGCAGGGTAGTTTAGGGGTTGAATTGGGGCTAACTAGTACAAGTGACAAGCTTGATCATGAAGCATGATGACATCAAAGGGTTTAGTTCACCACACAAGGGTCAAACCACAAGTTAATCCAACAATCTAGGAAAGTCGAATTGACTTGGAGAGAGACCAGTGCCTTGGGAATTGGGATAATGGAGTCAAAGTGTAGTTAACTTGTGATTGATAACTCCTATTGTATGAGACAACTGGGCAATTAAAGTCTTGATGGATGAATAGGTCTAGATCTAGGTTTCACCTAAGTGGACCACAATCCCTTAAAACAAGGAATGCTATCCCCAAGGCAAGATTTGACAAAGTGACATACTAGACCTAGGTTTTGAATTATGCCCGTTCCAAATCCACTGAAATCCCAAGTACCCACGTCCTAAAAGTGGACCAACTCCAATCTCCAAGGTGGTGCGACTTTGCCCAAGGAGGGTAAAAAGCGGGATAAATCAGTGAAGACAAGTCCAATGGCATCCAAATTTTAGATCCGAGTAGTTTAGGCAAGTGAGAGTATGGATCTATAATTTCAAGGCAATTCGATGGCTAGATCTTACTAGATCTGAGTTTGAAGATACCAAGTGGTCCAAAAATGGGATTAAATCCCTTAAAATGTGGAATAGGGCCCACAAGGTAAAAATCAGAAAAGTGACAATCTGGGGGTAGGTTATTGGATGTGTAGATCAATAATCAATTGGGATCTCAACTATCCATCAACTAGATCTAGGGTAACTCACCTTCCCCAAGGAGTGCGACCTCACTTGGAGAGGCTAAGTTGGCCTGGGAAGGGGCTCAAATGGAGGCCAATCCTCACCAAACTATAGATCTGGGATGCCGTGGATACTATAGAGGTGGGTTTTCAATATTATACCCAACAACCCACTAGATCTCAGTAGATCTGAAAAAAAAGTAAAAATGGGGTTTTGATTAATTAGGGTTTTAAATGTTTTAGACAAGTGGATAGATCATGGAGATAGAACTTACATTGAGATCATACCTGAGTGATGAAGAGAGATGCTTTGATGTTGAGGAAGATTCCCGCAGAGATCAAATGAGAGATTGTTGATTTTGCTTGCCAAATTGATGCCCTAGCCCACAAGTGCGCCCTCCTTTACCTGTCAATCCAAGGAAAATCGATTTCAATCAGAGAGGTCAAGTATGGAGGAAATACAAGTAAAATGCAATGATAACATAGAATAGAAGGTCCTGGGACAGTAATACTCCCTGTTACCAACGAAGAGATCCAAAGAAGAAGTAGGGAGAGTCTTCCCCTACCAATATTTCCTCCTCAAAGCAAATCGGCCTCTAGATGCAAAAAACGTGGTACAAAAGATATGGCAAAACAAGATCTCCAATAACTCAGTGCAAAGGAAGAACCAACGAACGAACACCAAAAACATTCACCACAACACTGGAGATAGATGCAATAATAATTTTCTATTCCAATAATCCAGAGCCACAAGTCCCTTTACAATGAGAGGCTCTCTCCTTTAAATAGGAAGGAGAGGCATCAAAATCCTAACCACTTTTTGAATGAGTGGCTAAGATTAAAAGATACAAATGTCTAATCAATGGTTGAGATGAGCTCAACAATAAAATACATGGATCACTAATAAAATATAAAATAAGTGGACAAAATCGCCCTAGAAGAGGGGAATCCCACCAAATCATGATGACAAAATATAATAAGAAGCTTATGGTGGGTCCAAGGGGTAATTTTAGCCACCCTTGGTCAATCCCCATAGCACAATAATAATAAAATAGTCATCAATATACCAAATCGTGCCTCTATGGACAAATAGTAGGCCTCAAAAATTATCAGAAAGTGCCATAAGTGATGGATGCGGGCCCCGATGAAGCTGAAATTGCTGGAGATGTGGAAGACATCAATCCATCATCACTGATCATCCCATGCCAAGACATTGCCTCAGTAGCCCAAATCGAATTCTTCAATAGCCATTTCTACCAATCCTGAAATGCCTCGGGAAGCGTGAAACTGCCCCAAACTGCCTCCTGGAGTGCTTGCGCTGTCAAGGTGAGAGCATCAGTGTGTCCGGGAGGGGGGTAATATGGTAAAAACAAGTGGCTGGACCACCCCCTCCAAGCACAGCGCCCTAGGTCAACCGGATAAAAATCACATCTGCTCGGACAGGGTCTCCGACAGACCAAAACTGCACTGGGATAGCCTACTGAGGCTCAATCTTCACTGTAAGTGCCCGGAACTGAAAACAGACTGTCACATTGGACTCAGAAGGTCCAAATCCATCCAAGATGTGTACTCATACACCATGTGAGTTTCTGCATGATCAAAATATATATCCAATATACTGGAACATGTGAAATAATAATAATCTGTAAATGATCAAATAATGCTGTAAACCATGAATCATCATCATAACCCTGTAGCTGCTGCATAGAATCATCATCATAACCCTGTAGCTGCTGCATAGAATCATCATCATAACCCTATAGCTGTTGCATAGAATCATCATGTACATGTACATAAACCATATATCATCAATCCA
This sequence comes from Larix kaempferi, assembly GCA_027924585.1. Classification (NCBI taxonomy): domain Eukaryota; kingdom Viridiplantae; phylum Streptophyta; class Pinopsida; order Pinales; family Pinaceae; genus Larix; species Larix kaempferi. Next base: position 2,568,878 of record BSBM01000003.1, on the reverse strand, counting down.
TATCATCACAAGGTCCAACCATCTCATGTCCTATGGTTGACCTTGGTCAAACTAGGTTTGACCAAGTCAACATGACCAAATATAACTCAGACCATCATCGGAAGCTGCTGCAAAGTGTCAAAGGTTAATGCATGCTCTACAACTAATTCAAATAACAATTATAACACAAAGTAATCATAACTGGCGGTCTAAATCCAAATATATAATGTCATTAATTATTATTATTATTCAGACTAGACTTTCAAGATCATACTCAGTTCATAGCTGTGATCAATTTGCTAGTGAAGGGTGAAGGCTAAAATAACTGGCTAGGCTAAGGGATGACTTGACTGACTTAACTTTGTGACACTTTGGCAAAGGGAAAGGGAATACACACCATAGTATATACTGAATGAGCAACAACACAGGGAATGGCAGTGTCTCACAAATGGATGAGTTGTTCAAAGAGGGTTTATTCACCTTTAACAGATGCGCACAATCCATAATACAAATAAGGCTAGCAATTGTTTTGATATAGCATTTAAGTTCCATTGCTTTTTGGGCCTGAGGTTTCCATAGCCTTGATCTATGTGTGTTTAAAAACACATTGCATAGATTTACATTTATTTTAGGCTTTCTGCTGCAGGTGTGTTTTTAAGGCACTTGTTTACCTGAGCACTTCTAGGTGTGTCACAGACAGCTTGTTTACCTAGGTATTTACATTTCCAAAAGATATAACATTTTATTTTCATGGCCATTTTCATTTGGCATGCCTTTCATTCATGTGTGTTTAGAAACACATTGCTTGAATGGGCTTTTCATACAAGATATAGCATTTCATTTTTTCTAGACTTTGTATTCATGGCAGCACTAAAAGTTTCAGGTTTAGCAAACACAACTTTAGTGACTAGGGGAATTCACAAGGAACTCCAACTCACCATAGGTAAGCTTTGTCACCAACTCAGAGCCAAGACACATTAAACAGGGAAGCTCATCCAATACAGAGGCTATAGTGGGGAAAAGATCCTCCATGTCACTAGTCAAGTAGCAAGTCAGGGTGATAAACTAAAAGGTAGGCAATGGATGGATGAAGACAATGAATAATGGAGCCAACACTAGCAAGCCAAGGTATGGTGGAATGATCACCTCTATTCTCCCTAAGGAAGGTAAGACCAATGAGTATGAATAGTGAACTTCTAAGTCTGAGTAGGGACAATATAGTATATATAATAAGATCAACCAGGTCCACATATCTATATGATCGCCAGATCATGACACTAAGTGCTAAGACATGCTATAAGAATAAGTATAAAAGCAATATAACCATAACACAATGATATACCTGTTGAGTCATATACCTTAATGCTCATCAACCTGTACCATCATCTGTCCTCTGAAACTGCTGCTGTAACTCTGGGCACTACTAACTGCTCTATACAAATGGTATAATGGCTACATCGGTCATCTCTCTGAGTGTCCTGAGACTCAGTCATGGCATGGGGAATACAAATGCTGTCCAAAATCTGATAGTGATCCAATATAGATGCTCATCTCAGCATCTCAAATGTAAGGGAATTGGCTGAATAGTGTACTGGCATCAGAAAAATAATGTATGGTAGCCGGCTAGTATATATGTGATAACAGGTGGACTATATAGTAATGGCTTTATCATAGAGAATTATCACAAAAGCATGAGTTATTTTGAGTTGTTTGGATATTTTGTCTCTGACTCTCTAATGCTTTGCAATCATGGATTAGAATCTTGAAAATGTTGTTTTTCCATAAAATTTAAATATTTTATGTATTTTTGAGTAAATTGATTCATTAAATTCAAATCGACCGATTTATGACCGATTCATTACCGATTCCGATTCCAATTTGGAGTTGACCCTCAATCGATTCCGAGTATGATTCAGAGTTGACCCTCGATCGATTCCGATTTACTCGTTGGATGTGGAATTAAATTTCGTATCCAACGAATGCTCCTGCTCGAAATTTGAGTAAAACCACAGGAAGATATGGTGAAAATACGAAGAAAAAAATAGTTTTTTTCTCTTTCTCAAAAATTCATAAATATTATTTTATTATTTTCCTTAGGAGGCCCATTTTAGACCTCAAATTTGCTCTAATGAATAATACTCATCAAGGTTGAGGGAGGTAAAGCACAAAAGGTTCTTGAGATTGCAACAATCAGCTGCATCACTTAAGGGGGTGGTGGTAATTATCATCTTGGTGGTGGTAATTATACCTATGTTGCCTTGAGAAAACAAAAAAAGTTGTTGCACAACAAGACACCATCTTATTTCATATTCATTACTAAGTATTTCTTATTATTGTGTTTATTTGTCCTTAATAGTGTTGTTTTCCTTTTCCCATAAGTTAACACTATAATACTTAACATGTGTTTTGTCAATATTCTTTTTTTGGCAAATTTTTTGTTGTCAATGCTTACTTATTTTTGCATTTATCAGTTTTGAACACATTTGTTGGACATGCTTATAAGTGTCCAAGTCTTTTTCCGATGCATCTTTTGAAATCTTTGATGGATTGATAATATTGTTTTGGTATTATTGGGTTTTCCTGTGAAAATCTTACATTATTTACTCTTGACTTATTTAGACGTGCATGCAAGCTAAAGTTTGTTTATCACCTATAATATGTTCTCAAAGTGAATTGCTTTTGCAAACAACTACTTTTTGGTATGACTCATTAGTTAGTAACATGTAGTTTGAATAAGATCTTGATATTTGTATGCTGGTGTGTTGATTGCAATCATGCTTTATACTTTTATTCTAATGAAGAGTTTATGCTTATTTTTTGTTTTTCAAATGTATTTTTAATGTCTTTATTTGTGATTTGATCTGGTATATATGCCTAGACTTTTCATTGATTTGTTTTCTTATTTTACTATTTAGATTTTTAAAGATAGATTTGTAAGCTCTACTTCTCATTACACCACAATAGGTAACATATACTTGCAAACTCTACATCTCATTGCACCACAATAGGTATGCAAGTCTCATTACTTTCTCACTAGTTTTGGACCACAACATGATATACACCAAGTGCTATAGTAATTTCCTCTATGCACAAAATAGAGTATGTTCAATTGGGCACAAAATAAGGAAACTTGTTTGTAATATATGTCTATAACATGTAATATGCGAGAGTTTGAGCAAATCAATCACCATTGGATATATCTTCTCTTTTTGATCAAGTGGACACTTGAAGGTGGTAAGATATTGTAACGACTAAGTCACCTGACATGAGGACATGGGACACTGAGGACACAGGAATACGAGTATCCGACACGAACATGGCGACCCTTGGAATCAGGACTTGGAGGACACATTATATATATATTAAAAATATATAAAATATTTACAAACTAGGTCCAAACTATATATATATAGGTCCATTTTTCTTTTAGAAACTAGAATATTTACGAATATTCAATAGAAATTAGAATCAATACACATTACACATTCACAAATCATAATGCATATGTCAATGATAGACCCATAGACTCATAAAATTTCTCATTAAGTCATCAAAATCAAAATGTTCTATTACATAGATGTTGGAACCATATTTCTTATTAAGTCATCTAAATCAAAATGTATTACATAGATGTTGGAATGCCATTGGAAAATACAAAAGGGGTAGATCAAGATGGAAGAATCTCATTTGTCGATAGTCCTCCTCAATGCCTGAATCAACAAAATCATGACTGCTCTCTTCTTCATCGTCCTCCTCCTCTGCCTTCTTTGTCCATCCCAAGATCTACATCTGTTGGTGTGGAGGATGACCCCTCAAGAGGATCACCATCATCAAAAGTGATCGGCTCTAGCATTGGATCATTAAGATCCATGTTGCCTAATGCCAACTGAACACTGCTGTCCAAACCCATATCATCATGAAACACATCCCGCATCTTTGTCTTTCCCTTCACCCACTACTCTCTCTGCCTATAAATAAGATGAAGGCCGGTGAGCACATGCACCATCGTCTCTGCCCTAGACTACTTAAGCCTGCTTTTCTTCAAACTATACAAGTTCCCATATGTGCTCCAATTCCTCTCACAACTAGAGGATGAACTAACTTGAGAGATGATCCTTAAGGCTAACTTTTGTAGAGTAGGGCATGTTGCCCCATGAGTTTCCCACCAAACATAGGGTTTCTGAACCCCCCTATCCTCATTTGCTACATAGCCTCCAAATCTCCCACTAGCAGTGGAAAAATCGACAAAGTCCTCCTCCACCTCATAAGTGATTCTCTATCGTGATACAACCGTCTGAATGCTATCTATCTCTCCCGTGAAATCTCTCCATCCATGTGAGGAGGGACTTTGTGTAAGGGCCCACCATTGAGCCATTCATGACTGTAGAAATTGGGATTCAATGAGTGGTCCAAGCAATGCAAAGGTGTGCAATCCTTATCCCACCTGGCGATAATAATATTCTGTATGGTGGACCATAAGCTCTCTGTTGATGTCCCATACCAAGGGCACTCATTTTGTACAACAATGGTCTTCATGTAATCAATCATGGAATCCCACCCCTCATAAACAACTTGCTAGGATGGGTTGGTCCGTGTCTGCAAATCACAACAAATAAATGATTGGTTCCATCTTCTTAATGGTAAGATCTACCCTCTCTCACCAACCATCATTTAACATCGTGTCCACCTTTTTTGAAGCAGTTTGATTTGTGTTTCTCCAAAAAGACCAAAACTCTGAAATAACCATGGACCCAAGAGTGGTTTTGACCTCCCTCAACCTCTTAAGCATGATGAATGAGGAAGCAAACCGAGTATTTGCAATCTTCAACAATGACGGATGTGTTTACTCTTTGTAGATTGTGAGGGCATTGGTTTGGTTTTTTACAAAATTACAGATATGGTGTGCATCATCGATAAGATTGCCAATCCATGTCACATCTGAAGCAATAGGTTTCAGTGCTAAATTCAAAGAATGGACAATGTAAGGTGTTGACCACCAAAACCGACTAGGTGGACAACGATGTACTATGCACATGTTGAATGTGCCTTGAAGATGAGAAAGAAGTGCTTAATGATTTATTCAAGCGAGGCAGCTCTTTTTCTTATCTTCTCTCCATGAAAATTCCGCACACCCGCGAGGGATTTTGTAAGGATATGTCAGCATGAGGCTCAATTTTTGTGTAACTTAGTCACCTAAGACTTTATCATTAGGGAAGTCCTTTCATCAAGTGTTTTTTCACTTGGATTATTAAAATTCTTTTTTAGTGATTTTAATTATTTGAGTTTTTCACTGAAAAATACCTCCAAAGTGGTGAAAGGCATTCTAGTGATCGATTTCATGGGGTGATTGGGGCCTAGGAATGTTCTATATTACCATGCTAGACATTATCCAGATTCTTGTCAAGGAAATCAGGAAAATTGGCAATTAATTAGTAAGATAAATTTTGGAAAAGTGCCTAAAGTCACCTGGGAGGTGGAAAAATTGTTTCCTAATGTCAAGTTATGTTCCTAAGATGAAATTAAAGTCCAAGAGGGGCCCCCATTTGTTTGTTATTTTTAACCCATGGAAGTGCACCCCCCCTCCATGGGCCCCCTTTCTCTCCAAGTGACAAATGTCATTCATGCAAATGAACTCTCTCCTCTCTCTTTTCCTATTTAAGGAGGCTCCTCCTCATTTGGGTTACAATCTCTCATGCTCTTGTTTCATTTCTATTTTTCTCATTCTCTTGCTCTCATCTTGCCCATTCTTGGGCCATTGTAATTTTCAGCCATTTGGCTTGGTAATAGAAAATCTTTGGAGGAGTTTTGGTGTTGGTGATGCTCTTTGATGGTGGATTGCTTCTGCACTTCATAGCTTCACAAGTTTGGGAGGCCAAACAAGCAAAGTGTTTTGTTTTGGTAAGATTTTAATAGTGTTGCTAGAATCTTATGAGTTTCTTGTTTAGTAGTTGAGATTTTCATATGCTTGTACAAGTTTATGGTTTCTTAACTCTTCATTAGGTACTCACCTTTCTTTCTAGTGTGTAACAAATATTTTACAAGCTTGTAGGTCACTTGGCTTCGAGAGTGGAATTTCTTTGACGAACACCCCACACTCCAAGCATTGATAGAGCAAATGAGCACTCTCTCTTCCATTCTCTTTAAAATTTTCTGCATTTAATTTCTATAAGTTTCTCATACATAAATATGATTTCAAGTATTGTTTACATGCTTTTATCTCATAAAAAAATTACTCATAATTTTTCAGAAATTTTTGTACATTTTGTATGATACACTAACATTGTCCCAAAGCGATTTTGGGCATTTTTTCTATAAATTTTGCTTGCTGGTTTTTAGCAGGTCTGGACACATTCAAGAAGGATATGCTACCCAAATTCAACCATATCCAAGCATAAGGGGCCTCCACAAGTGACCATTTCGGCCACCTTGGATAAAATGGTCAAAATCATTCTTTTTCCTCTCTTTTCTTGCTAAATATCAAGTGCTTATTTGTTTATCATTGTAACAAGCCCAAGAGAGTCTCTTGGGCTTGATTTCTTGTACTTCATTTCAAGTATTTAGTGCTTAGTTAGTTTGCTTTCATTTGCATGCAAGAGAGGAGGCATTGCCACCCTTGCATGGTTTTGTAAGTAGCTTGGGTTTAGCATTTTACTTTCTTTTATTTTCTTTTGCCCGCACCTCACAAGTGAGAAGGCTTTGCCTTCCTTGTGAAATCACGTTGGCTTGCACTCTATTTTTTGTTCACACCTTGCATGAGAAGAGGCTCTGCCCATCCATGCAAAATCGTTGAGGCTCGTCATTTATTTCCTTAAGTTTTGTTTCAAGTTGTTTTGCCCACACTTTGCATGAGAAGAGGTTTTGCCCATCCATGCAAAATTGTTGAGGCTTATATTTTATTTCCTTAAGTTCGTTTAAAGTTATTTTGTCTGCACCTCACAAGTGAGAAGGCTTTGCCTCCTATGTGAAATCGCATTGGCTTGTTTTGCTTTTGCTTAAAGGATAAAAAATAACTTAAGCCCCGATTCTTGCCCCGTATTCTCTCCCCTTGCCAGTTCGACCGATCTTGGGTGACAAGAAAGGGCAAGGATTTGAGTTGGCTAGTCTAATAGGCACTCAGAATCATATCTTCATTAGAACTGAGAAAAAGAGACTTGACTTGTGGAGTTAGTGGGGTAGAGGTTGTTGGGAGCCTCGTGGCACTTTGTGTCCTCCAGTTGAGCACCCAACAAGTTTTGGGATTCACCCGCGGAGCTAGTTGAGAACCTTGTGTTCTCAGGTTGAGCACCCAATAATCTCTCTCAAATCGAAGGAGATAGTCTCTCGGGGTAGACACATAGAGTAGTTCAGTTTGTAGCAAAACCTTAATCCCCTAAGTTGAAGAGTGACTTAAAATACATTAAATTTACAGGACCACTTGCACAACATTGTTTCTAGGGACAACCCCCCTTGACCATTAGGAGTTGTGGTCTGAGGAGTTTAGGACCGAGGTGACATTGGGTTCTTAACTCATAGTTGCCCTCAGGAACACACATAGCGGTTGGGAGACTTACCCGCGATCAAGTGTGTTTTAGGTGACAACACAAGGTGTCCAAAATACTCGTAAGAGCAATAAAAACAAGTATAAATGAGTCTACGACTAAAATCTATAAAATGACCTTTCTCCTAGATGAATCTTGTGTTAAATTCAAAGAGTGAACAATGCCGCGTCCAAAATACTTGTGGATATTTAGCTTCCACAATCATGCCAAGAGCCTTGCAAACACCTACATCTTCAATAACTTTGATGACTAACTCACCCATATATTGTGCATCCTTGCATTTCCCAAGAGCTTCCACCGCTTTCAAGAACACCGATGCATTTAGGAAAGACACCATAAAATTGATGAGTGGATGGCGTGTTGCATCTGTCCATCCATCAGAAACAATATTGACACCAGATGAGGGCCATGTTGATTTAATTGGCTCTAAGATGTTATCCACCTCCTTCCTTTCCTTAACCAACAATGTGGTTCTAAGCTTCTCTGAACCAGGAGGCACATAACAATTTGGAGCTCGTTCAACTAGACCTCGACGCATCTCAATAATCAATGGTGACCGTGCAACATTGAATAAAATGAAGTTGAGATAGAAATAGAATGCAATGGTAAATTCCATCTCATCTCGCACCTCTTGTTGGAAAATCCTGTCCATTGGACCACATGGAGTTGGCCTCTTTCTTGCTGGTTGTATATCAACCTCACTTCCATATCTGCTAGGCCTGGTACTAGAGGTTCCTTAAGAATGGAAGAGAATCCTCATTTTTTTGTTTCTTACTTGTTGTTGCCACCTTGCCCAAGCCAACACCATCCTCTCTTTTCATCTCCCTTTGTTGGATAACACTCACTGCTTTACATGCAACAAATCTACAAGGAAGGCCCAACAAATGGCCCTTAACCCGGTAAGAGGTGCTCTTGAGCTCATTCTTGCAGAAATTACAAGTCCAAATCACATTTGCTCTCCCACGCAGCTTTTCCCCATGCTCTGATTTCCTTGTCACATGCTTCCACAAAGGGTATTTCTTGACCTGTTGTCTTGCTAACATAGGGTTATATGCAGCTTGAGCTCCACTAGTAGCAGATGGAGCATTAGCAGGATTAGATGAACTTAAGCTTGGTTGAGGAGGAGAAGGGGAGACACTAGCTAGCCCAGTCCCTCCTTTCCTTTGCCCTTTACCAGCTGCCCTTGTTGATTGAGCCATTCTTCTTGTTGCTTGATGGTAAACTTGCAGTGCTCCCAATGAAATCCACCCTCAATTCACTTGCAATCCCTTGGAAAACCTTCAAATGCTCTTCACTTGCAAAAGAACCCACTCTCAAAGCTTGAGACTCACTTGCAAATGTGAAAGAATGAGGGAGAAAACGTAATTTATAAAGCCGTGGGTCTCTTTTCTGGCAAAACTGTGTCTTGTTTTCGGGACACCCTGTGCGCAGGTCAGGACATGATGATGACACATGTCGGAAATGCGTTTTGACCATGTCCTGTAAAATGCACAGTCAAAACATGTGTACGACACGTGTCATCATCATGTCCATGTCAGATACGATGACACATAACACTTTGGACTAAAAGGCCGTGTTCGGTATCTTAGTGTAACAGACATAAATGTCTAAAGAAACAATTTGAAATAATGTCCATAATGTGTATAATATCTTACCTTGCCACCTTCAGTCCAATCCTTCAACTTCCATGTAGTGTCATGACCTTTCAAAAACATCATCCCTCTCAGCTTAGAAACCATTGTATTAATGAAGGGTTGATGATTTATTTGTTCAATGATTTGACACAATTGAGACCCCAAAACCACTCTAACTCTCCCCCTATTATCATACAGTCATTGCCTTAGTGCGGGCCCTTCTCACTGGTCAATACAACAGCCCTTATTTTCTCATAATTGGGGGGCACATATTCTTTTGGCCCTTGGGGCATGGTTTATTAAATTACTAATGATCTTCCTCCAATCAGGAGGTCTACAGAGATTGGATGCGAATCCATTTGGAAAGAAAATGCTCAATTGATGAATCGATATTTTGCATGTTTGTGGGATACCATAGATGGTGAAGTTGGCATTGGGTAATTGTACCAGCGTAGGGGTCCATGTTGAATTGGATGTGGTGATTTCATGCTGTTACAACACGGTCTATTTGAATCTAGGAAAGACAAGTAACTTCTTTTAATTTTCTATGGTCGTTGAAATGTTTATTAGTCTTGCCCTTTCTTATTCCAGGTTTATCATAGACTTCTGTTCTAACTTCCCAACCCTACATCAACACTATCTTGCTCCTGCAACTAATGCAGGTTCTTCAAGGTGCAATAAGGGAAAAACCGAACCCCCACCTCATGAATGAGTGCAATTTTTACAACTTCCCACAACCTAGCATCAAGTGCCCTTTCGGCTTTCTGCAACTCTTTTGATGATTATTTTGGGATGGGTAGGGGTTTTATTTTGTGAATCTATAGAAAAGGTGTTCGAGGTCTCCATTGTAATTCTGAGGATTGGAGAGGATAAAACGGAGAAAAAATGTAATGTTTAAAAAAACATCACCACAACAAGGGTAACGAGAGAATACCTCAAGTTGCAAGTCCCAAATCTGAAGAACATTCTATTTGCTGATGAACCGTTTCAGAATATCTGATTTGAGTGAGTATCCAGCTCCAAGACATGGATATATAAAACCTATTCAGTGAAATGGATGAGAAACTGCTATTATTGGCTGAAATGGCCAGTTGGTTATTGCTTTTGAAATGGTCTTGAAATAGCCTGAGAGAAATACCTGGTTGTTTTGGGATTGTATGAAATGAAATGTCCATTTTGGATACTGTTTTTCCTACTCCATACCATTTCTTGGTGTGTTTCTTATAGAAATCATACTGGACCATACTCTCTCTCTCTCTCTCTCTCTCTCTCTCTATATATATATATATATATATGACTGCTTCACTGCTGCAGAGAAAGGGGAGGGAGTTGCTACTCACAAGGGTGATGAATACCAAAATCGATGATGAATACATCTGAAATTAAGTGAAGATCATTGTATAAAATCCAAGAAAGAGAGAGAATGGCCTGCTTGAGAGAATTTGGAGAAATTACCGTACTTATAAGAGAGTTTCAAATTTTAGTTTCCACTTAATTGAATATTCTGATAGTGGCTTGTGGTTGGAAAGTGGAACACTGATCACTCTACTTCCATATCACCCACTGTCCAAACTAGTCCAGCCTAAATACAAGGCAATCTTCTCATTTTTCATTTATAATATTGCCAGGTTGGAATACTGATCTTTCTATTTCCATATCACCAACTTCACAAACTAGTCCAGCCTAATAACAAGGCAATCCTTTCATCTTTCATTTATAATATAGCCAGGTTGCTCTGCATAGTACAAACTGTGTGTTGTTAATCACAATTGCATTGCTAACATTTGATATAGCATTAATTCTTTTGTTAATATATGATATCTTTTTCTTTAGATTCTTGGTAAGGTGTCTTCTTTTCCTGTGTTTCCTTTGGATGCTTAGTTCTGTTCTTGTTTATCCTTTCTGACACCAGGACACAGTTATGTCGATAAACATGGAGGACAGAATAGAGGATGCTGTTGGGTTGATAGAACGTCTGAGTGAGCATGCATCTTCAACGTACCTGGAGGCAGAGAAATTTTTGACTGCTGAAAGTGAAAAACCAAACATATCACAAACTGTATCCTCTTACTTGGATTTGATGTTCAGTTTCAATGAGGATGAAACTGAGTGTAAAGAAACTGTGTCTTCTTCCCACAATACTGTCGGAGATGAAAGTTCAACACACTTGAGTGATCAACCGGTATGCTGGCAACATCTAATCATCTATGTCATGTTCAATTCATTAGCTTCCTCTTGTATTCAACATCCTCTCTATCGATATTTTTTATACAACACATTGTTTAAAGTTATAACTTTTCAAAATTTCATGCTGCCATCATCTTTGGATATAATTTAAGCACAAGATATGATGAAATCATTGGTTTTTGATTTTGTTGTTGTCTGGGTTTGCCAACCACTGTATAGTTCAACATGACCATAATTGTGTGAATATTGCTCTTTTTTGTTTACTAATTGCATATTGTCTGAACCCTTCAAGCTATGTGTTACCGCCCAATTGTACATAAGAGGAAAAGATCCCAACCCACTAGCACAACCTAGGTGGCAAAAAAGGTTGCTTGCCACTGTCACCTCAAATGACAACCTCTCACTTCGAGCTTTTTTTTAAAATTTAAGCCTAGGGGGGTATCCCAATATAATAATATTATTTATTTAAAGTCTAGAAAAAGGATGGGACAATATTAAAGTTAATCTAGACTACTACTAAGCACAATATATAATGTAAATTTAGCTCATGCGCTTAGAGAAAGCTTAAACATGTAAGATAATCATTAACCATAGATGTTCAAACTAAGCCAATGAATTTACTTATAGTATTCAGTAGTAATGGTGAAGTCAATAGCAATGCTTCTCAAGATATTCAATATGGGCAATAAACAATGACAATATACCAAATCCACAATTTAAAATAATAAGAATTAGCAATATGTCTTAATTATCCTACTAAAAATTATGTCTTATCAATTAGGCACAATAACCATTCATTTAGCAAGAATATCAATAACCACTTATATTAGATAAATCCAAATGCCAAGACAAAAATCAATAACACTTAGATTACTAGTTTTAGTGGATTAGAGCTTGAAGGGCTTAGTGGTTAGAAGTTAGAACCACTGGAAATATCCTTCTTGTGTCTTATGATTAATTTCTTTAACATAAACAAGGAAACTAATTCTAAAAATTGTCCATAAATACAAAAATGCAGAAAATGTAGTGTTACCTAAAAAATTAGCACCCTTCCGATTAGGCAACTAGGATCAATGCTAAGATCGACAAGTTTTCAAGAGATGCACCCTCTGTCACCTTGGTGCACTTTCATCTCTCTTTAGGTGTGCTCCTTGGGCCACAAGAGGCTTCCCGAATATGGTAGAAATAGAGTCTAGACCTGTAAGATATACAATGAGAACAACTCTACCTCTACAAGACCTTCCCACTGTATTAATAGACCAATGCCTTAATGGAGTCGACAAGATATTAAATAAACACTCAATGACTCGGAAGGTTTAGGAGCAATAAAACATGATGCTGATTAAGTGACAAGATAAACAATTCCTGCAATAAAAACCAACAACTTAAAACTTAGAAGAAATCCCAAGGTCCCAAGATCAACCATGGATACCCCCCCAAAAGTACCTCCCGGCGATCACTGCCCAAAGGAGGTTTAGTTCCCCCTAAGGCGCACTTCTTTTGACTTCTTTTGACAGATGGATGCAGCAATTTGGGACTGATTTCACCTTCAGGTCTGTAATTTTCTGTAGTAGAGGCCGCAAAGCTTGATTTGGTACTTTAAAACCCCCCTAGGTCAACCCCGAATGACTTGGAGATGAACTAGGAACCTTTTGCAACCACTAGGGCTTGACCTTTCTGTCAAAATGAACCTGCAAAACACCTGTACCAGATCTGCAATAGTTTCTAGAGAGTGACATCACCCTCGCTAGGGCTGACGTTACCCTAATTTAGGTTTTTTTGAGCTGCAAAACAACTTTTTATTTGGTTTTCACTTTTTATGGATTTTTGCAATATAACCACTTCAAAAATTTATTACCACAATATGTACTTCAGAAATTAACAAGTAAAGTTTATTCAACTGCAAAAATGAATATTTTTGGGATCTTCACAAAATATTTGATTTTTGGGGTTTTTATATTTTTGTATTTTTTGCAATATATATGATACAAGGAATTTTGAAGAGATGGGAAATAGACCTTCATCTTATTCCACCAGGCATTTGAGGAATCAGGGTTCTTTTGTTCTGGGTTCTCTCTCTCTCTCTCTCTCCCCTTTTGGTATGATCTTTTCTTGATTAGTGCTATTATAAATTTGAAGTGATTTACTTGGTTGGATCAGGGTTTGCTGAAGTTTTGTAATTCAACAATCAACACAAAAGAAAGATGCAGATAAAAAATCAGACCAAGAGAAGTGTTAAATCTCCCATTAAAAATCGGTAAGGGGAAAATCTAATGGACATTGCAAACCCTATCTTAAATCTCAAAATCATGGGAAATGCCAGGATGCTCACGAGAGATGTCGAAATTATGGTAACTTTTACTTGTGGTCATTTATGGCTAAGCGCCCTCATTGATTATATCACTAGGTTATGGCTTAAGAGTTGATCTAGCCAACATTATTTTGCATTACTTTAGGTGGCCAAGGTTGGCCTAAGCATACAAGGAATTTTGAAGAGATGGGAAATAGACCTTGATCTTATTCCACCAGGCAACGAGGAATCAGGGTTCTTTTGTTCTGGGTTCTCTCTCTCTCTCTCTCTCTCCCCCTATTGGTATGATCTTTTCTTAATTAGTGCTATTATAAATTTGAAGTGATTTACTTGGTTGGATCAGGGTTTGCTGAAGTTTTGTAATTCAAAAATCAACACAAAAGAAAGATGCAGATAAAAAATCAGACCAAGAGAAGTGTTAAATCCCCATTAAAAATTGGTAAGGGGAAAATCTAATGGACATTGCAAACCTTATCTTAAATCTCAAAATCTTGGGAAATGCCAGGATGCTCACGAGAAATGTCGAAATTATGGTAACTTTTACTTGTGGTCATTTATGGCGAAGCGTCCTCATTCATTGTATCACTAGTTTATGGCTTAAGAGTTGATCTAGCCAACATTATTTTGCATTACTTTAGGTGCCAAGGTTTGCCTAAGCATATATGTAGGCCCATAACCCTCTCATGGAGGGAGAGGCCCAACTTATTAGTTACATATAGATACACAACTTATGCCTCATTTATAACATTACATTGATTCATCTTGTGATTGATTCTTTAGTATATGTGTAACCTATCTCTTTTGTTCTGGGTTCTCTCTCTCTCTCCTCCCGCCCCCCCCTATTGGTATGATCTATTCTTAATTAGTGTTGTTATAAATTTGAAGTGATTTACTTGGTTGGATCAACATTTGCTGAAGTTGTCACTATAAATCGACGACTTCAACAATTAACACAAAAGAAAGCTGCAAATAAAAAATCAGACCTAGATAACTGTTAAATCTCCCATTAAAAGTCGGTAAGAAGGGGCAAATCTAATGGACATTGCAAATCCTATCTTAAATCTCAAAATCATGGGAAATGCCAGGGTGCTCACGAGAGATGTTGAGTCTTTGGGAGACCTTTCTCATGTCTCCTAAGGTGTCTCCAAGAAGTTGAGACATGTTCTGTCTCTTAGATGTTTACCTGACCTCAATAGATGCACCACCCTGTTGCTATATTATAAGTATAATCATTATGTAATAAATGCAATTATGATCTAATATAATGTTAACAAACTTATGCTATGTTTGTATATACATGCTACCATATCTAGCAGACATCATCACTAATCTATTTATGCCAAAGTTGTGAGACTTGGAAAAAATCCGACCAGCTTGGGGCTTGACAAAACTTGGTTCAAGACACTGAACAATTTGGCAAATAAGAAAACCCAAAATACAAGAAATTTGGTGTAGAAAAAATAATAATGACATTGTTGGGCGAGTTTTGCTAAGTTTTAGCCAAGTCTTGGTGAGTTTCTTGAGATTTTGATTGTTGGCAAGTTTCATTGAGAGTTTTAGCTGAGTACTTGTGTTAAAAACAATTTGACCAATCTCGGCAAGATTTACAAGCCTTGACTGAGTCTCACAAACATGATTTATCCAATGTGGGTATATACCTGTTCCATGCTTTGTGCATAAATATGTAAGTAGGTTGCACCGTTGCTTACAACAATACAGTAATAGATCAGACATCCTTTATGAGGGCAAATCCTGGCAATAAATGATGAATGGCTACTAAAAAATCTGGAGAAAAGATAAGAACTGAAATAATAGAGCAGACCACTAGACTCCATTGCTAATAATTCTACTTTTATAGCACAATAAAGGCTCAATGATGACATGAAGAGAAAATAAGGGTTTTGATATAGTCTGGTAGTGCTTCAGTGGTCTCTGGACAACAAGCATTGCTTAGGTTTAATTCCTTCTAGTGATCCCTCTTTGGGAGACTGCCTTGCTGTTGTTTATCCTGCAATTTGAGATGCCATCCTGTTAAGAGGCACCTACTACTTGTACCTAACAGAGGGCCTCTTTTGCAGTTGATAAGCCCTGTTTTGGTTACTACTCTGAAGTCTGGAAAACTAAAAAAATCTGAGTTGCTAGGGTATGGGTATGACACTTTTCGAAATGGGGGATGGGGGTATGTATATCAAAATTTATATATTCGATAATATGGGAAATAAAGAGAACCAAAATTAATGTAAATCAACAATGTTTTATATCCATTATTAGAACCAAATCATTCAATATTGAATCAATTTCAAATGTCAATATCCATTGTTCATCAATTCACATTCATGGTTCAACATTGAACATTGACATTCCTTCCCTTTCCAAACATGGTGTGGAAATGACAAAAGAAAATATCTAAACTTAATGAAATTGATTTTGGGGAACTTGGGGAGAAAAGAGTGGCGATAATGATGAATAATGCTTAATGGGGAAATGCTGGCACATCACAAATTTCCTGCAATAAAATCAACAAACAATGCCATACTTCCTTTGTTCTTCTTGATTGGTCTCTTCCAATCTCACATAACCAGAAGTGAAAATGCAAAAGTGAGCATGAAATTTGGGTTTAATAGTATGAAAGGGTCGATAATTAGTTGTTTCAGGATTTCTTGCCTAGCCCACCTTGAACAATTCTTTTTTCTTGGAATACAGATCCTAGGCAAACCTACCAAGTACTTCCCCTCATTTCGAGGATGGTACCCATGGTAAACCGGATTCTTCAAGGCTCAAGGCCAATACCACAATATGCTCATTTAAGAGCTGGCTCAAGGCCAATACAACAATATGCTCATTTAAGAGCTCAACATGTCACTTGCGGAAATTGATCTTGAGTGGGGAGGATAACAATCATTCCTCCCAACCACCCAAGCTACACTCCATTGGACATTTTTTTGGGAATATGTCTCGGGGAAACCCACTAGGTACTTCCCCTCATTTCGAGGATGGTACTTGTTACCAGCTAAGTTGTACTTAGTTGGATTATCAAGTGAGCGGGCAAAGTTGAACATGTTACATGTTCATTTTCAGTGATTTGATGTCCATCAGGCCTTTATAGTGGCCTCTTTTAAAAAAAATTCTTCAGATGTCCATGCCTTGCGGGGTTTGTAATAAAATGTACTAGCATGTTATTTTTTGTAAAAGACTTGGTTCCCTAGGACTTTTTGACTAAGTCGGGTATTCCAAGGAGTTTTTTCACTTATTAATTATGTCTTGCAACTATTCATAACATAATTTTTGAGTTTTTCTCCTGCTCCTCCAAAGCTGGAATGCCTAGTGAGGTTAACGGGCCTTAGGAGGTTATTAAAGTCCATGGGTCAATGTATATGAACATGCTAGACATTATTTTTGAGTCGTATGGACATGTGCTAGGTCCCCCTAGTTTTTTTTAAATTTGCTGCGAAAATAGTTTTTCCGTGTTTTAAGCCATTTTTTAATGGTTTAATTAAAATTCTTGTAAAAAGTGTAAAAGTGTGGTCTAGGGGTCTTTTTTGCCTAGGGGGTGGTCGTTTTCTAACTCAGAGCACCCACCTTACCCCGAAACCCACTTTCTATAGTGGTTGAGGCATTTATTTTTCACTTTTCTCAAAAAATCCCCAAAAAGTGAAAAATTGGAGAAAAAAAAAAAAGTTAAAAAATCATAAAAAATTAAATTCCAATTTTTTGGGGATTGGAAGTCAGAATTATTTCAGCTATGTTTTAGGAGTTGTAAGATTTGATTTTGGAAAGATTCCGGGCAGCTATATTCATGCGCATGACTCCTCACTAAAGGGGGGTGCATTTCCCAAAATTGGGCCCCTTCAATCATGGAATTTGCAGCTATGATTATGGGTTGTCACATGGCTGATTTCTCGCTGATTTGGGACTGATTTTGGCAGCCCATTACATGGGAGTGGGCAGCCCCATTTGCTCCACGAGTTACTCCTTCAATTCCACCCATTCCTCTCCATCTTTGGCTATTTAAGCTTGGTTGGCCACTCCATTTCTCTCTAGTTGGAGTTAGAGCAGTCCATTTTGTACTTGTATTATTTTGGTATTGTGAATAAAGAAGACTTTGGAGGTCCACATGTGTGATGCTTTGTGAGTGGCTTCATGATCTCATGGCATAAGGGGATTTGTAGCCAAGGCAATTTCTGTGCAAGTAATTTTCAGCCATCTACTAACCTACTTGAAGGATTGGTAACGATTTTGTAGGAAAGACTTTGGCTTGAAGACTTTTGCCGCGTTTTCCCAGGTGTGAAACTAGGCAGCAACAATACTCAAGGTAAACCAAATTGTTTTAGGAATCAAGGCCAGTATATGTCACTTAGAAGAATTGAACCTGGATGGGGAGGGTAGCAATCATTCCTCCCAATCACCCAAGCTACATCCAATAGACAACCTTGAACGCAACCTTATTGGGGCTTTTCAAATTAATTTTTTCATGCTAAAATCACATTAATGCACCTAAAATTTTAGTATGCCTGTACATGGGTATAGAAATGGGTACCCATGCTACTTAGCAAAAGATATAATATATCGTTAAGAAAAGTAGAATGTAATGACTAGGAAAATTAGAATAATAGGCACAAATGACAATTTAATAGAGAAATAATGTATATATTAATTCCCATACATGATTACATTATGTAAAATCCAAAATTAGCCTTATATATTTAAATTTTAAACTATATGTGTTAAAATACAATATGAGTCACACTTAGCTCTCAAATTCGTCAAACAATTCATGACTGGAACAAGTCTCACGTTAAGTGGTAGATGGTGGAATGGAAGAAGACTCGACAATATTTCTACAAATGGGCTTCCTAATTCAAGGGATGTAGGAGAAGGGGTAGAAGGTCCTGTTTTATATCTTCTTTTTGTGAGGTCTGATGGGTCTGATTCTAAGTTGCTGGAAACGCCTAAAATGGTGGCGTACCCATCTCAGAAATGCATAAAGGGGTATAAAATGCCTTTGAAATGTCCTTGGCCGTACCATATAGCATTTCCAAATCTAGAAACATTGTACGATATGACCAAGGTCATTTCGCTCATTTTCAGTGACGTTTCAGGCATGTTTATGGAAGTTTTCGAGGCCAATCTGGAAACGTCGTACGGTACGGCCAAGGTCATTCCGACCATTTTCAGTGGTGTTTCAGGCAAGTACATATCATTGTACATATATATTCATGTGCATCCATATGAATCCAAACCATTATACACATGCAAAGTTCTCATGTATATGGCAAGGGTGCATACAACTCAAAAATATCAAGTGCAATCCATATTTGACCCAAAATACATAAACAAAGAGGCCAAATGGCCTATAGACTCCAAAAAACTTCATGCTACAACAAATAATTACATATCAAAATACTTACCTATATTGGGATCCTATTCATCAGTAGCACCCTATGCCCCCTCCTTTAGTCTCGAGCCCTTGCCTCTACCTTGAATCTTGAAGTTGGTCCTCCAAGGACACTAGTCAACACCCTATAGTTTTGATGAAACTTTCTAATCCAAGTGTTAAAATAAGGTAGAAAAAGCTTCTCATGCTTAATAAGTGATTTTGCTCGAGTGAAGAGTACATTTTTGTTAAGGTCATGACATATGAGTTTGACAATAAGCACCACCAACAACAAGGTATGTAGAGAGGTTGATGTGCTTGATTAAATTGCAATCCCAATCCCATACCCTCATACATGATAGGATCTAGTGGAAACGTTGCTATCCTGAAATCCTGAAAACTGTTAAGTTTGTTGAATTCTGAATGGGATCTAAAATTCTAGTTTTTGCATATGAAGTCCAATGAGGTTGGAATCACTCAAACATCCTGAAACAATTAATGGTAATGTTAAAAATTTAAGTAAAATGATAGAAAATGAAAGATAAGGAGAATGTCACTTTTACTTTCTTTAAGAATTTAATATTACCATTTGATATTATTGACTTTAATGTCACTTGTACAAAACTGGCTGGGCTCATTCCAAACAAGGGTACCCCATACAAAACTAGTCCTTGGGCGTCCCTAGGCATCCCCAAACAGGGGTACTCCTTCCACTTTGCAATCAATCTCTTGAATCCATGACAAACGTCTTAGGTACTTCGGCCAAGTTTCGAGTACGACAGGCTACATGGGTACAAGTACCCATGCTACTTAGATATGCACACTTGTGATAGCTTGCTTAGAGGATGCTAGACCTCAGATGATCACTTGCTCGATGTTCTTCCCTAGGGTGTTGGAGATCTTGCCTGGATGGTGGACACCTTGCATGATGGCCACATGGAGGATTTACTTGGTGGGAGAACACCTTACATGATATTGTAAATATATTAGATCCAGAGTTCACGACTCCCTATGGATTGCCCTGAGATCTCAAGTGGTGTGAGTCTCTAAATCAATATATGCTCATAAAGAAATAAACTCAAACAACTAGATCTGCATTTACCAACTGAACATAAATGCAATCAACCACATAAACAACAGATGTACCCTGGAACCCTTTCGGGAAAAACCAGCTATCTATGGGGCTATCTTCTCTCTCGAGCCCAAAGCATATAGATGTATAAATGACAACACAATACAGGATTACCTCAGCGGGTAACTCAATCCCTCTGAAACAGGACATACCTCAAATTTGCATGCATCCAGCTGATGCATGCATTGAAAAAGTAAGCCCTAATTGTCAAACTGGATCTGAGTGCTCTGATGGTGCCTCTGATAGAGTTGCCCTCTCTAGATCTCTCTGCTCTGATCTGCTCGCTCTAAAGACTGCCCACTGATGAAATCGGCCTCCTCTGCATGCACAAGTGTGCCCTCCCCTCTGGATGTCAAATGCTCGTACTGCTCCGGATCTCAACAGATCTGAGCTCCGATCGTCCCTAACCTTCTTCAAATCCTGAGGCAAGGCTATCCTGGAAGTCACAGACTCCTAATCGGTCAATCCAGCTCACAATGAGCTTCTCTCCCCTCAGGAAAAACCTCCTCCTTCAAGAGAACTCGGCCTCCTCCAATCTAATCAGTAATCACACTATGGAGCTCTCTCAGCTCACAATAATCGGTGTCTAGTCTCACTAGAACTGAAGGTCATTGATCTAGCTCAGATTTGACCTTCCTAGCTCCTGCAACAACTCCTCTCTATCTCATAAAGTCCCCCCACATGGACAACTATGTCCTCCTCACTCTGGCAGTATCTCTCTCTTATGATACAACTGAGTAATCTCATCTAGGGACCCCCTGCCTCTATAAATAATCTCACCGATGAATTAGGTTTGCCAAAACCCTAATTCCCGATGCATGCAAAAGGTCACTTTTGCATGCAGTCACTGAATGCTGACAGGTCATGCAATACTCATGCATGCAAAGGTCAGTCTCCCCTGAAGCTCCGCATGTAGCCCCCACTGGGCTCATGCCATTGAGTAGAGTGCATCTCACTCTCTACTCCATCCCGATGCCTATGTAGCTAATGTACCTCCATGTAAGGCATCTGATCCATGGAGGACATCCCGAAGTTACCATAATCTAACAAATATGAGGAGCATTGTGGAGGAGAGCTACAATCCCTAGATGGCATGTGGTAACTTGGTTTCCTATTCAAAGGATTGGAGATGGTTAGAGATGCTTAGGGCATTGACAATGTTCTTGCATGGTGTAGCAACCCCAACGGAGTACTTAGCTTTGGAGGATGGTTGGAATCCATGGAAGCTTGGGATAGAAGTGGTGTGGGTTTGCCTTGCATAGGTACATCGCCTTGGGTCACTATTGTGCAATCACATCATTGGAATTTGACACTTGTACTCTAGGAGTGGAGTGCTTCACTTGTGTGTCGCTTACTTATGTTTAGTAGGCTTGCTTGTAAGGCTTAGGCTCACTTGTGTTAAATTGCTGGCCTCCCATACCTCTCATATAAATAGAGGAAGGAGAATCTTTCCAAACAACACAACACATCACATTCATTTGTATCTCATCTTTGTAGTGCTTAGTGATGCGCTAGGGTTCATGAGGAAATCCTAATGGAGCATATGAGGAGGTGGAGGATTTCATTCTGAAGATTTTTCTTGTACATTTGATCTCCCTCTCTTTGGCGCTAGGGTTTCTCGATCTCATGGAGCATCTTGGATTCTACGGTTAGGGTTCATCCCTTGGAGGCCAAAGATTAGGGTTTGGAAACCCTTAGATGTATTTGGGGAAGAAGAGGAGGAGGATATCTTGCCTTGGAAATAGTGATGGAGGGATTCTTGCACTAGGAGGAGGCAGGGTTTGGTGACTAACCCTAGCTAGGGCATCTTGGGTTATTGGATTTTGTCCTCGCCTTGAGTGGAGGCTATATATATATATATATGTATGAGATTTCTAGTTGGCCACGTTTTGTGTATATTGTAGATTTCATTTCAACATTTTATCTTCTTGGGATGGTTATTTCTAGCTCTTAATTGTCTTGCTTAGTTGACACACTTAAGATAAAATTGTTAAGGGACACTTAGATTGAATATAATAGTACAGCCAGATATTGCTGTTGTGTTTGCTATTTTCAAATCTAGTTTATACATGTGAAGTTGCTGGTAATTTTGGGGCTATTAGAAATGAATTATTTTGATCATTGTGTCGTTGTTTTGCATATTAATTTATGACAACCCTAAAGGTTGAAAATTCTAGGTTTAAGATCCTAGGAACCTTCTCGAAAGAAGGTGAATTTTCAGATTTGCATTAATTGCATAGTGCAAATAAAATTTCAATATGGTATCAGAGTGGTTGTAGTTGAGATTTCTCTTGAGCAAGAGGGAGTTGTATTTTAGCTAGTGATTACCTGGTAGATGTATTTGACATAGTTAAGGTCATTTGGTGTGAAACCTTGCTTGCTTGAGATAAGAACATATATTGTTATTTTTTGCAAGATGTGAGACTTTTTCAAGATGTGTAAGGTAACTCTCGGTCTAAGAGAGTGCAACAAGTTGGATGGAGCTACAAATTTTGTTCCATGGAAGCTCATTCTTTACATTCTTATGGAGGAGGCCGATCTTTGGGAGCCTCTTGAAAGAACATTCCATAACCTACTGGTTTGGCATAGTTGGTCGCTCATCTGAAGAAGGAAGTTAAAGTGAAGGGAAACAATCTTGATTATGTGAAGGTTCAATTACCTCACACATTGTTGATAAGACGTTGGGTAAGTGCATGTTTGATGCTTTGGTTAAGTTATTACATAATTCTTTGCCTTTTGATAGATTCTCTTGTGAAACCAGCTTTCAGCCCTTTGCATGAGCACGATAGATACTATGGTGAACTACTAGACCAAGATCAATGAATTGAAGGATCAATTGGCCGCCATTGTAACTAAGGTAGAAGATTAGGAGAAAGTATCTATCGCCCTTAAAGGGCTTGCTCCTTCCTGGACACCTATTGTTCAGGGTATTTATGCTCGGGAGAATCTATCGGATTTCTCAAAGCTTTAGATTGTTCTTGTGGATGAAGAAGTTAGATTGTAGTCATGTTCATAACAACACGGGGAAGCAGATGCTATTGGTCTCATAAAAAAGACAAAGAAGGGTGGTAAAAAAGACCTCAAGAAGAAGATTGGGATCAATAGAGGGAAGAAGGACCTCAGTAAGGTCATGTGCTTTCGATGTCACAAGATGAGACATTATGCATGACAATGTCTCTTGAATAAGAGGGAAAAAGGTGTGAAGTAGGTTGTAGTTGAGACTCTAGTAGGAGTAGAGGAGATGACCTTTCAGTTTGAGATTGTCTTTTTTGTGACTTCTTGTTTATCTACTAAAACCATGTCTAGTGTTGATTGGTATGTGAATAATGGATCTTTGAGACATATGGCATTTGATAGGTCACTATTCAATAGGATTCAGGAGCAAGAGAGTGATATGATTGTGGAACTCGGTGATGATGCCATGTACCCTGTGAGAGGAGTTGGCCCCATTCCATTCTAGATGCACTTGGGTGATGTTCTTGAGTTGAGTAATATTTTATTTGTTTCTATTTTGAGGAAAAACCTCCTTTTAGTTTCTTGGATGACAAATATATATTGGAGATTTGCTTTTGAGGGATAATAGTGCACTATCAGTGACTATAGCAAGCCCTAGGAATTTGGCTAGAGAGTCCTTTACAGGTTGCTTGTTGAACCAATAACACAACACCTTCCAACAAGAGGTTGGTGGGGTTGCCTATTTCTTAGAAGGGACATGCAGAGCCATGTTTTGATCCTTGCACTTTGATTGTGAGATCTTTCAGTGTGCATGGTTCTCCTCCTGTGATCAGGAGCATGTAGGGTTGAGTGTACCACCTAGGATAAATATATCACTGGTTTCTTCCATGCATGAGACTTATAGTTGTACAAAGGAGAAGAGGTGTGATGCCTTGATGGAGGTTCTTGTCGAGATTGATCCTAGAGTTGCAACTAATAGGAGTATTATATAGTACAAAGCCAGGGATTCTAGATTCTTTTAGACAAAGGGAGTTTCCCTTGATGATACTCTTACATCAGGATTCTCTCGGGATGAGGGAGTTGGCTTAGTTTAGGATAATTTAGTTGTTAGAGGATTTAGGTGAATGAGAGGGATTCTCATGATGACAGTTTGATGATGATCTTGCGTAGTTTGATGAGTATACCATGATAAACCTAGGATCAACTTGATATTGTATGGAGATATGTTTGTCTTTGCTGGTTGTCTTGGTGAACTTATGATGTAGTACCCATTGATGTTGACCCGTGATGATGATGATGATGGTGGGTGGCAGTTGATTGTTGCTCCACAAAGGCATTAGTATCATAGGTGGTCATTATTCATTAGATGATCGAAATGCTATGATGGCATGGTTGCTAGCTTTGTTGTAGATGACAATGGTTGATTTAGGGACCTCAACTAGTATCGATTTGCAAATAGCAGTTTTGGTGGAATTGCAGAGGGAGTTGAGAGGTGTTAGTGTAAACACTTTCCTCGTAAAGAGGGAGTGTTAGATTTTCTAGTTACTCTGAAAGTGTTTACAACATGTTTGGAGTGCTTCATGAGATTTGGGGTACGTGTCATGGAGTATGTTCAACCCTTTGGATGGTCTGAGATGGATTGTAGCATGAGAGATAGTTCGTGATGGATATGCATAGTTGGATAACTTGCTCATAGGATGTTAGACCTCACATGATCACTGACTCTTCCCTAGGGCATTGGAGATCTCTTGTCTATATGGTGGACACCCTACATGATTGCCACATGGAGGATTGACTTGGTGGGAGAATGTCCTATTATCCTATAGGATATGAGGAGTGTTGTGCATTCCGGAGGAGGGCTACAAGCGCTAGATGGCATGTGGCAGTTTGGATTCTTGTTCAGAGGATTATAGATGGCTTGGGGATGCTTGGGCCTTTGACAATGTTCTTCCAGGGAGTAGCTGCCCCAATGGAGTACTTGGCTTTGGAGGATGGATGGAGTCCATGGAGACTCGGTATGGAGTGGTGTGGACTTGCCTTGCATAACTGCATCACTTTGGGTCATTATTGTGCACAACATCATCATTGGAGCTTGACACTTGTACTCTAGGAGTGGAGTGCTTCACTTGTATGTGGCTTACTTATTTTTAGTAGTCTTGCTTGTAAGGCTTAGGTCGACTTGTCTTATATTGTTGGCCTCCCTAACCTCTCATATAAATGGAGGAAGGAGAGAGTCTTTCCAAACAACACACCACATCACATATTCATATGTATCTCTTCTTTGGAGTGCTCTCTTAGTGGTGCGGTAGGGTTCATTAGGAAACCCTAGAGGAGGAGATGAGAAGGTGGTGGACAATTCCTCTCTCTTGAGATTCTTCTTTGTACATTTGATCTCTCTCTTTCCTGGGTGCTAAGGTTTTCTTGGTCTCTTGGAGCATCTTGGATTTTTAGGGTTTCATCCCTTAGAGGCTAGAGATGAGGGTTTGGAAATTCTTGGATGTATGTGGGGAAGAAGAGGAGGAAGTATTGCCTTGGAGATAAGTGTTGCAAGGTTTCTTGCACTTGGTGGAGGTAGGGTTTGTTGACTAGTCTCAAGAGGAGGCTATAGTGTGTATGTATTTCATTCATTCAGCATATGAGATTTCCAACTGTCCACATATTGTGTATATCACAGATTTGATTTCAGCATTTTATCTTCTTGGGATGGTTATTTCCAGCTCTTAATTCTCTTACTAATTTGACCTACTTATTCTTAGTGTTAAGTGGCTTAACACTAAGATGAAGATAATAGCACATCCATCTATTGCTGTTGTGTTTGCTGTTATATCTGCTGTATAACAAGTTAACAACAGATCTGGTTTATGCATGTGAAACTCATTGGAATGATTGGTATTTGTTTTCCTTGAATTGCCGTGAATTTTTGGATTACTAGATGTGAATTATTGTGATTGTTTCGCTGATGTTTTACACATTAATTTATGGCAGTCCTAAAGGCTGATAAATCTAGGGTTAAGATGTTAGGAATCTTCTCAAAAAAAGATGAATTTTCAAATTTGCATTAAGTGTCTAATGCAAATAAAATTTCAACATTTTTCACTACATTAAAGGTGAATCAGCCTTCATGTGAAGATTTAACATCTTTGCAATATCGCTAATTTGCTTCCATAGTCACAATGAACCATTGAAAGGGATCAAACACCAATAAAGATACAATGTTGTTAGCAATGAAACAACTCACCCTTGCATTAAAATATTTTATTGTTTTATTTGTGGAACCTAAGTGGCTGATAGTCCTCAATTTCTTTTGTCAGGATTGGTGCATGTGTATTGGTGTGACATATTGGATGTTATTAGTTTAGATAATGATAACATTTGCCAAAGTCTAAATACTAGGATTATTGGGGTTTTGAGCCTTTTGTTTCGCTCAAAAGGACTTAAATATAATCTGTAACTGTTTGTGTTAAACCGTTGAAGTTCTTGGTTCTGTCTATTCTGTGGTGGCATGGTGCATATTTCTATTTGCCTAGGAGGAGGCAATGCTTGAAGTTATTGGTCTAGAGCATTTCTGAATATTTATTAACCAGGGAGATGTAATCTACTGAAAAAAAATGTACGCTATATAACACTTCAAACGAAATTTTGAAGACCTGAAGTAGCAGAGACAGAAAGTTGTTGTTGTTGGAGGCTTTCCGTAGAGCTTAAATCATTCAAGTTAGCAATAAAGTATTGATTTGTACACAATGGATATTTAATCAGAGTCCATTTCCTTGTATTTTTCTCATGGTAATGTATGGCTTTCTTTCAGTTACAAAGTAATTCCCTGGAGACAAAATGGTTAATGGCATAAATATTTCAGTGTTTGCTTGAAATTTCAAAGGAAGTCATAATTAGACCTATTATTTAGGAAGTCATCAAGTACTTCGATTTTTCTGGAAGATCTCTTTGATAAGAATGTCTTACAGCCATCATATTAAGACTCTTTTTGAAAACTTTAATGGTTAACTATTATGAGTAAGATTTCAATTCAATTTCAGTTTTCCTTCCAAAACAAGTAAATTTCTCATGCAATGCATTGCACTTTTAATGAATCCTTTCACTTGTGCATTTTTCATTTTCAAAATCTCCAATGAGCTATTTTATGCTTCTATACTAACAAGGTTTCCCTTATTATTTGTGATGAAGTTAAAGCAGGTAGCTAAAGTGAAGGCCAAGATTGGGATTTTAGAAGCAAAAAATGCAGATCTGAGGGCAACCTTGGAAGCAGTGAAAGAACAACTATTGCCATATGACAGCTTGATTTTGAATCCAACTTATGCTAAGAAATTGGTGGCTTATCCTCTATCTCAACAGCCTATGATAGAGTTAGCTATGAAGGCTAATTTCTACAAGATTCGGCATGAAATACAACAGAAGATGAGGGCAACAATGGCGGTACCAACAGGACGATCACTTGATAAATCTGTAGGGGAATCGCCAGAGCTGCAAAAATAATCAATGTTGACTGATGAGATTTTTGTAATATAAAATCCTAATGCTGATCAAGTAAGTTTTGACTTTAAAATTCAGAACCCATAAGAATCATGCTTGTGGCCTCAAATTCCTTTCTGTAATTCATAATTGTCACATAATATGGTGTAGATAATTTTAAACCATGTCTGTAGATAAGCTGCGTGGAACACTTTCTGATCCTTGATGACAATTGCGATGTTACATCTTTTATGTGGGCAGATGATGATATTAGTAATGGAAATATGCAGGGCCATCTATTTTTCTAGTTCTAATGCAGGGTAATGCGACTAAGCATTTTAGTATATTATTTGTTTTTGCTCTTCTTATTCAGTTGATTGTGGACACTGGCAGATTTCTGCAGATTTCAATGCTTGTAGTGACATTGCTATTTTCTCATGATTATGTCAATGTGGTAGAAACCTTGAGCACTAAGTTATTACTTTTAAGTTTATTTGAAAATGCATTTGATAATTAATTACTAGACAGAAAGCACATCATTAAGCCAAAGGATGGGCACATAGGTACCCTCTCCCTCATGGGGAAAAAGCATGTCCACTTTGCCTACTACCTCAAGAGAATAAATGAACCAGATTAATGGGCTCATGAATGGTTGCTCCACACTTATCGTTTCAATAAGAAATAAATGCCCATCAATCTGATCACACCTCTTACAATCTTCCTCACTGCCAAATCATCCATTTATCTTAAAAAGTGCTGAGCCCTTTCCAGTATAGAGGAGTAACAAAAAGAGTGATGTATTCCTTAGCAATCCAATTCCCATTAAGCTCTGGCGATCCCACAGTTTCACTTAAAATGTTTCCCCATTTATGCTTTATGGCAAACCACGAAATATCTGTCAGCAAAGCCAAGATGATGTAGTTGATCCTTGACCGCCAGACTGTTATGAAGAACCATTGACCAATTTACTCTAGACTTGAAATATGGGTCTTACCAGATACCGTAAGACAATGCCTAATCCATCTTCTCTCTTTATGTTGAAGGGTTTGAATCCAATTCAGACAATTGACATTAGAGTAATGTGGCTGAATCTTAGAATAAGCTATTAATTTCTGTAATCCATATATTATGACTTTCCATAATACCATTGCCATCCTTTCCAAATAGGTTAGTAATCCCCCAAGATTAGCTTAGACAAGCTCTCCTAAGAAATCAGTTCACAACGTCCAGTGAATGCAGGTCTGTCCATAGCCTGCAGCATTTCAGATTGATTTGAGGGTAAATTCTTTCATTTTGGGAGGATTAAATCCTGTGAAATAAATACATAAAAGAAAAACGTACAATCATACAGGGAGAATGACTTATAAACACTATTTATTCACCATTTAATTATTTGGGAGGATATCTCAAAACATATGTGAACTGCTTTTAATTCAGACGGAAGAAAGGATGCAGGATATATGCAACCTCTTTATGGCATTCTGAATTTATCTTAGTCCAAGGCAGCAATAAAACCCACAGTTATTGCAGATTTTAAATAAGTAGAATTGTCAAAAAGTCAAGAAAATGCTTCTAGTTGAAGCGAAGGATGAACTGGTTTATTGGCCATATTCTGGTGATAATGTAGAGTTTTATAAATATGGTATGCATCACATCAGAATGAGACAAGAACTCTTTATTCTAGATATGGATACTGATTTTAAGAGTGTTTTTGCGTCTTGCAGTTGTTTCAGTTGGAATCTTCCTTTACAAGGTGCAAGGTCTTCACAGCAGTTCGAGTGGGTTTAAACCAGGTGGAGATGAACCAGTGAGTGAGTCCGAACCACGGGGAGATGAATCAACTTATTACACACAATTACCCAGCCCTTCAACTCTATGGAAGGAGTATCGCTAATGTGCCAATTACTTGATTGTGATTGCTCAGACATCTATTCTTCTTGTTCTATTCCAAGCCTGCAATGCTGTAATTTTATCTAACTCTTATCTTATAGGCATTCCACTTTCAACGCCTACAAGTCTGGACCCCTTTCTTGCTGGAAGGGATTCTGCGATTGTATTTATAAAAAATTCTTTGGAGCCTGCAATTTAAAGGCTTCACGGTCAAGATTCTTAGTTATCAATTGATGTAAATTTCAACCCAACTTGCTTCTGTGACAAGAATCTGCTCTATACGATTTGTTGTAGCAATTACTGGCTGAATTGCATATTTGAGTTGTTGAAACAGTTAAATTGTAGCAATGTAGAGTTCCAGAAAACTTTGTTCTTGCAAATATGGACATGCTATCACCCAGTTAATGCATGCTTTTGAATATTCATAATGCTTAAAGCAGACGCTGCTAGCTATTCTTTGTTCCAGATAATGATGTCACCTTTTTAATTTGATCATATATTTCTTCAAAAACACTGGCATGACTATTTTAATCACTCACGGATCTCATGCATAGGTATTTTTTGTGATGGTATTTCTCTTTTGGTATTTTCATGGCTAAGTTTATGTTTATGCTGCACAGTGGAGATGTTTCCGCCTTTCCCTGCTCCGAGGGAAAGCGGGGTGGGAGGAAACATCACCTTTTTATGTGGGATTGGCTATGCAGGAAAACAGGCGTTTCCCCGCAAGCAGTCTAAACAATTGATGATTTTGATCATTTTCCCAGGCATTTTTTCAACCATTTTTTCCCAGAATCTGGTTTGAGTTGTTGGAATTGCATATATAAGGTGGTGTTGGAATCACAGATATAAGCTGTTAAGATTGCAGAATCCAGGTGCAACAAGGGTATTTGAGGGCACTGAATCCATTTCTGCAATAAAAAATGGAATTTGAACAATGAAAAATTATTATCTGACCAAAGATTATATCACCAAATTCTATCAATGATTGCGACAAAATTCAAAATCCTTGATTGTTTAGACCATTTCATTTCCCTGTGCCATGGATGGTCAAGATGTCCCTAGCAAACCACAAATGAATGCCAAGGTATCCCTGGGACAGTCCGTTGGTGTCCCTTCCCCAAATCCATGTTAACATTTAAAGAAAATGGAAAAAAACAAGTATACTAACCCAACTTATAATTAACAACCCAAACACTAGCAATCTCCAATCCATTAACATCCTCACTACCTTTATATTGGCAGAAGACCATGCTAACAAAATGTTGTGGGCAGTCTTAAGTTCTTAACAGTGATATATCAAAGTGTTAAATCCTGCAGGAGAATGAAGCGGCAAAACACTACCAATCCCCAACCCATAAACATCCTCATTATCATTGTATGGGCTGAAATCATTCTTTTTCAAACACAAAACTAGAACAAAAAGTTGTGTGCAGCCTTAAAGTGTTAAATCCTGGAGGAGAATCAAGCGGCATACAGTGAAGAATCATGCATGATCAGTTCGAGGTATTCAAATTTTATCAATATATAATCCTGAAGTTAGTGTCTATTATTTCCATAATTTCACTTACTATCCATTATAAAACAATATTCCCTTTATATAAAATTGTTATATTGTTGATGTGGTAAGAGCGTTGTTTATTTAAATAATAATATATTTGACCATGTCAAGGATATAGTGGTCCGTTGGTGGGGTTAGATGGATTTCATTCCATCTACCCGGGTTCAATTCCGTTGAGACATCTTCTGGTTTGGATTACTGGCTGACGGTTTGCTCGACCAACCATCCATGATACGTGAAGAAGTTCGTTGAGATTTCCCGTGTTAACTTTCCTTGATTCCTTTGAAATAGCAGGAAGGTGGTTTTTCCGCTGAAAAAAATAATATATCTCACCACAAAGCAAAGAAGTAATGAGAGAGATACACTAACTCAACTGCCACACAGATGAGATGATTGCACATATAGAGTTGGATGGATTTTAAGTTATTTACAAAATGTCAATTTAATGGATTTTAAGTTATTTACAAAATGTTAATTTAAGCAGGTTTTCTTTATGCAACATTCTTGAAAGAATCAACGAGGCAATGATTGCACTGTCTTAATTTTTTATGGATAGTTCCTATGTAATGATACATAGGAAAAGTTAGAGAACCACAAATGAAATAGTTTGTCCCCGATCTTGATATGTCAACTTCAATATTTCCTTTAAAAAATAACTTTTTACAAAAATGACATGAACAATATGAGGTTGATGCCAACTATCAACTATCTATTATTGAGAATGATTAACACTGATATTGTTTACCACCAAAAGACAAGTGTATATGTATACTAAATGTTAAACAAATATGAAGCATTTGGTTTTTGGTTTGTTTATATCTCACGATTCAATAGTGTACAAATGTTGGGAAAATGAAGATACTACGGTTCTATATGTATAATACATGTTAAGCAAATATGAGCACCATGTCCCTAAAACTCATTTGCATCTGTTATGTGCCTATGCATAGAGTTACTTGCATCATTGATGTGTGCCTATGCTTATGAACACTCAATGCAAGCATTGTACTTGTTAAGTTCATCATCCACTGGCGTAAGTTTTTTCCCCATGGATGGTGCTTTGAAAACTCATTTGCATCTGTTATGTGCCTATGCATAGAGTTACTTGCATCATTGATGTGTGCCTATGCTTATGAACACTCAATGCAAGCATTGTACTTGTTAAGTTCATCATCCACTGGAGTAAGTTTTTTCCCCATGGATGGTGCTTTGAAATGGTTCATTGTGATTTTAATCATATTGATGGGGATTTGTAAATAATACCTATTGCAACCATATTTTGTATGGGGTGTGAGAGGATCATATTTTATGACACTTGGCAAGATGAGACCCGTGGAATTACCATGGCCCAATTTCAAATCATGGGCATTACCATGGTGTACATGTCTTCTTTGGTGCCACCATTGATGGAGATCTCGATGATCTTGGAGAACTTGCACAATCAAGTTGTACTTCACATATCTATCATATTGATGGAGGCATTTTTTGCATGTCAGATCATTGTCGGAGTTCTCCTTGTTTGATGTTCTAGTCACTATTTTCATTTGGTTGTTGCAGGGCGGGTTCATGTTTTTCCTAGTTGTTTGGTGTACTTCATGTTTCCCCTTGATATCATTCACTTTCATCACCTTTCCATCGTGGCATCTCTTGGGTCACCTCTTTAGTTGTTTACATCAATGGCAGTTAATAAATAATAATAGGTTAGTTAATAACTTACTTTCAAGAAAAATCTCAA
Source organism: Larix kaempferi (assembly GCA_027924585.1). Classification (NCBI taxonomy): domain Eukaryota; kingdom Viridiplantae; phylum Streptophyta; class Pinopsida; order Pinales; family Pinaceae; genus Larix; species Larix kaempferi. Next base: position 2,536,118 of record BSBM01000003.1, on the reverse strand, counting down.
GAGTATACTCATTTGTAAACATGATCAAATTGCTAGCAAAGGGTGAAGGATAATGATACAAGGCTAGGTTGAATGGGGATGACTTGACTGATTTGACACTATGATACTTTGGATGAGGGAAAATGTGTTACGCACTTGAACATGTGTTGGACAGAGAATACACAAGGAATGGCAGTGTCTCACAAATGGGTAAGTTGTTTAGAGAAGTGTTTAATCAACCTTGACAAAGTGTCTACTACTAGAACCGCTGTGAACTGGGTGCTCGACTAACCGTAACTTGAGGTTCTAGGGGACACTTAGAATTAGCCATCTCTTGCTCCATCTCATATCATAACCCGCAGGCTGAATGAGGAAAATTTCACATAATGTCAACAGTATTTATATTTGACATATATTTAACCATTGCTTTCTTTGGACATTTCATTTCATTTCATATAATTTCATGGCCAACAATCTTTAGATTTAGCATACATTTATCCATTGCTTTTTAGGCCTGAAATGACCCCTCTAGGATTTTGCATGTGCTTACAAGCACAACTAATCGCAACTTTCATCCAGGGTGCATTTACATTTCATAGCATTGAATTTCATTTCCATTTCATAGCCCTTTTCATTGGAATTTTCAAGATATAACAATAATTTCCACATGTAGTACAATTTGCTTCAAGTTTTAGTCAACACAACTCAGACTTCTGCAATCAAAACCACACATCAGGGCAACCGACTAGAGTGATAAAGGCATAAAATACAACTTACCAAAAGCAAGTTTTGTTGCCAACTTAGAGCCGAGACATAAGATAAACATGGATGCATGTCCAACACAGAGGCAAAAGCGGGGAGGTCCTCCATATCACAAGTCAAGGTGTAAGTTGGGGTTAAGATCAACAAATGAGGATAGATAAATGGATGGGTGGAGACAAGTGGAAATGGTGCCTAAGCTAGCAAGTCAAAGAGACAATAAGTAATCATGTACACATTCCTAGGAAGGTAAAGACCAATGAGTATAAAGCAAGAGTTTCCAAATGTCAATAATACAACCATGCATATAATCTGTAACAACCAATTTCATTTTAACATTAATATACTGCTACATCATAATTACTATATACCAAGTCAATGCTATCAAAATGACCTAAAGAACAAGATAATAACATCAATGCACATCATATATATACTGGGTCATATATCAATATATGTACTCTGGACCAACTACAACCACTGATAACACATCATCTGAAATACTGAACACTGCCCTGTATCTGTATGGAACAAAAGGTCATATCGGTCATTAAATATGAGGTCTCAAGGCTCATCCTTGGCATAAGGTCTACTAAATGTCTGATAAATAGATGCCCTGATGTGTGAGTGATCATAAATAATGTTGCTCATCATAGCTGATCTCACTAAAAATGTGCAAAGGAAAAGCTCGGAAAAATGCAGATATTTTCTCTGCAAACTTGTCGTATCCATGAATTACACATGGATTCGACGCCAAAAATGTTATCACACAACTTGTAGTTGTCTCAAAAGGTATCCTATCCAGGATGGTAGAGGTGTAGACAACTAAAGAGGTGACCCAAGAGATGCCACAGTTCCCAATGCAAGTTGGGTGTCATGTTAACCGAGGAGCTCTTCATTTTAGATCAAGCTTAAGCAAAACCAAGGGGAGACCCTAGCTTAGCCAATGAAGGCTAGCGAACCCAAACTAGACCTCCTAGGGAAATGTGATGATGATAAAGTAGGAGACCAAGATGAGATTAGATTTAGATCTAGAATGATATGTGGACCCAAGAGGTTAGGGATTGGTTGAAGAGGCTTAAGACAAGGACAAATATTCAACCAACTGTAAGATAAGGTAACTTGTGGTTTAGGAGTAGTAGATATAAATAGATCCAATGCCAAGAAAAGGTACTCAAGTGGGGCTCACCCTTAAAATATGGAAAATGGTCCAAATGGGGCCCACAAGGTCAAAATCAAAATGAAATGACATTAGGGGGTATGCTATGACATGGATCTATGGATTTGAGAAAGAATGAGCAATACCCACACGTGGGATCTAGCAAATGGCCACCTACCCAACAAGTGCGACCTCCCTTGGAGAGGCCCAATGCGTTAGATTAGGGGGTAAATGGAGTCGAATGTCCACCAAAATTTAGATTGGGAATGTTGTGACTAATGTAGAGGTGGGTTTTAATTATTATGCCCCAATAATTGCTATATATCCATAGATTTGAAAAATAAAAAAAATACAAGGGTTTTGATTTTAAGGGTTTTGATGACCAATATGATGAAAGACAAGAGAATGGATACGTACCTTGTAGATCTTACCTCAAATGCTTGCGTCTACCCTGCACATAGATGATCCTTGCATTTAGATACAATTCCAAGCTAGATCCAAGTGATTCCAAGCAAAAACGTCCAAGCCCTAGGAGGAAAAACATCCCACTCAACTTGTAAAACAAACTACAATAAGTTAGATTTGATCCATAGATGAATGAGATCTAAGCATGGCATATCAAAAGAAGCAAATCAATGGAAAAAACACAATTGAAAAACTCCCTTCAAGATGAAAACGTCTTTCCCAAGGGGGATGTGAGAAACCCAACAATCTTCCCTTCAAGCAATTCGCACTCCTTGCCCAAGTTAATTTGGCCTCCGTCTGTAGTTGTCAAAATCACTTGTTACAAGCAAAGATGTCTAACGCAAGAGATGTATAATCATGTACAAGAGCATCCCAATCAAAGCCATAGAAGTATATCTGCAAAATAGTATTTTATTCCAAGTTTTCTAGAGCCCAAAAGGTCCCTTTACACAATGGGGGGTCTCTTCCTTAAATAAGATGAGGGAGACCAAAATCCTAAACCAATTTTGAAATGAGTGGTTGATATCAAAAGATAAAATAATACAATCAACGACTAAGATGAGCCAGTACAATATAACATGGATCAACTCATTAGAAAGGAGGGCACACATCACTAAGATGCCCTAGGGGGGATGGCACACAACATAAGGATGACTAAAACACGTGTGCCACATAATGACAAGGACAAGTGACTAGGAGCACATGGTGGGGCAAGGAGGAATTACTTTCATTCACTAGCATCACCTCATGGTACAATGATATAACATATGACTCACTAACATGTCCAAGTGAACAAATGATCAAATCTTGCCCCCTTCAACTGAGAGAAGAATACATCAAAACACATCATGATGACTATGTGGACCCCACTGATTGCTGCAAAATGATCTGGAAGGAGTGGGATGCACCATAGATGACCTCATAGCAGACCTCATGCCAAAACCTTGCCTCAATTTCCCAAATTGAATTCCTTTATGACTTTTTTATTCCCTTTTCAATCCACCTGAAAAACCACCAAACTGCTCACATCCCACTGTCTGGTTGCTGTGCAAAAAAATAGACTGTTCCATCATGTCCGAAAGAGGGGTAATATAGTGAAAACAAGTGGATGGACCACCTCCTCCCTCTGTATCTCCCTAGGCAATGACTAGCCTCCAATGCTCTAGCTGGACAAGCCACATCAGCATGGCCAAACTAGTCAACAGGTGAAAAACTGCTCAAATCATGCCTGTGAGTGCCTGAAACTGAAAAATAAGTATCTCAATGGATCTAGAAGACCCAAATACACTAGATATGAGTATACATACAACTCATGGCAACCTGTAAGATCATCTGTGGCATCCACAATACCCGAACAAGTAAAAATATGATGATCTGGAAATAATAAAAATCATGAAAAACTGCATCAATCATCATCTGAAGTATGTGCCCATCATATGGAATCATCAAAAGGTATATAAAGGACCATAGATCAACATCATACAATATAACTGGTCCATCTCATCACGAATCCCAAGGTTGACCTTGGTCAAACTAGGTTTGACTGATCAAACTGATCAAATATTACCCTGGCCAAAGAAGCCATGCTGCTGCAAGTGCAAATGGTTAAGATATCTCTCTAAATCATTTTCATAGCAAGACTCTAAAGCATTAAGCATTATTTCACTGGCAGTTAATAAATAATAATAGGTTAATTAATAACTTACTTTCAAGAAGAATCTCAAGAGTATACTCATTTGTAAACATGATCAAATTGCTAGCAAAGGGTGAAGGCTAATGATACAAGGCTAGGTTGAATGGGGATGACTTGACTAACTTGAAACTATGATACTTTGGATGAGGGAAAATGTGTTACACACTTGAGCATGTGTTTGACAAAGAATACACTAGGTTATGACCGTGTCTCACAAATGGGTAAGTTGTTCAGAGAAGTGTTTATTCAACCTTGGCAAAGTGTCTACTACTTGAATTGGTTGCCTGGCTAACCATAACTTGAGGTTCTAGGGGACACTTAGAATTAGTTGTCCCTTGCTCCATCTCATATCATAACTCGCAGGCTCAATGAGGAAAAATTCACATAAGGTCAGCAGTCTTTAGATTTGGCATATATTTAACCATGGTTTTATTTGTACCTTTCATTTCATTTCATATAATTTCATGGCCATCAATCTTTAGATTTAGCACTCATTTATCCATTGCTTTTTAGGCCTAAAATGACCCCTCTGGGATTTTGCATGTGCTTACAAGCACAACTAATCGCAGCTTTCATCCGAGGTGCATTTAGATTTCATAACATTGAATTTCATTTCCATTTCATAGCCCTTTTCTTTGGGATTTACAAGATATAACAATAATTTCCACATGTAGTACAATTTGCTTCAGGTTTTAGTCAACACAACTCAAGAAACTAGGGGGACTTCCGCAATCAAAACCACACATCGGGGCAACCAACTAGAGTGATAAAGTCATAAAATCCAACTTACCAAAAGCAAGTTGTGTTTCCAACTCAAAGCCGAGACACAAGATAAACATGGATGCATGTCCAACACAGAGGCAAAAGCAGGGAGGTCCTCCATGTCACAAGTCAAGGTGTAAGTCAGGGTTAAGATCAACAAATGAAGATGGATAAATGGATGGGTGGAGACAAGTGGAAATGTTGCCTAAGCTATCAAGTCAAAGAGACAATAAGTGATCATGTCCACATTCATAGGAAGGTAAAGACCAATGAGTATAAAGCAAGAGTTTCCAAATGTCAGTAATACAACCATGCATATAATCCAGAACAACCAATTTCATGGTAACATTAATATATTGCCAGATCATAATTACTATATACCAAGTCAAAGCTATCAAAATGACCTAAACAACAAGTAATAACATCAATGCACATCATATATATACTGGGTCATATATCAATATTTGTACTTTGGACCAACTACAACTACTGAGAACACATCATTTGAAATATTAAACGCTGCCCTGTATCTGTATGGAACAAAATATCATATCGGTCATCAAATATGAGGTCTCAAGGCTCAGCATTGGCATAAGGTCTACTAAATGTCGGATAAAAAGATGCTCTGATGTGTGAGTGATCATAAATAATGCTGCTCATCATAGTTGATCTCACTGAAAACTTGCAAAGGAAAAGCTCGGAAAAATGCAGATATCTGCTCTGCAAACATGGTAGCTCAGCTACTATGTATGTTATAACAGTACCTAGGTGGCTTTGATATTCTATTTTTTTTCTACTTTATACCTTTGTATAACCTGCATCAGATTCATATTTCGTCATATTCCCACTTCTAGAGAGTATGTTTTTCACTTAATCCATTTTCATATAGGTTTCCCTTCATAATTAACAATTTTTTTGTTATATTTCATTATTTCACCATTTCTATATGTGAACATGCCAAACCTGTTTGAGATATTTTTATTAGTGATTAATTACATGTTGCGTGCTACATTACTGGCACCATTTCTATATGTGAACATGCCAAACCTGTTTGAGATATTTTTATTAGTGATTAATTACATGTTGCGTGCTACATTACTGGCCTATTAATATTGATATGTTAGAAACCTTTGTTGACTCCTTATTACGTAAGTTTCATCTTAAAATGTTTTAATTTTGACAAGGAATGCAACTTTATGTCTCATGTGGTGTGAGGGTATTGCTCCCCCTTTTGCACACATGTCGAGGCAACAACAAAAAATGTTGAAATTTTTTGTTATGGTTTTCCCTTTTATAAATTTGTTGGGCATCTTTTTTGGTCCTCCTTGTCTCTGGGCACACTTCTTGAGGAGGTGCTTGAGCTTGCACTTGTTTTGAGAGGTTAGTTACTCTTTATGACCATATCCACCTATTCACACTTATTCATTTAACCTTTTATCTAAATGTCCACTTTCCTTTTAACCCACATTTCTCTAGGTGTTGTGCTCCACTAGATGGTCCACATGCACCTTGGAATAAGCCATGTTCACACTTTGTTTCACTTTGTTGAAGAGATAACAGCTCTATTCCGAATTCATTTATCCACGTAATACTTTATTATTAGTTTGACATGTTTGTGTTGATCATTATAATATTATTATTTTATTTGAGGTGGTTGAGATTAGAACTCTATAAATAAGAATCTCCTCTCATTTATAATGGTTGTTGACAAAGTGATCCTATTTTGGAGCAATACAATTTCTATGTGAAAATATCGGAACAAATTTTATTCTTATTTTGTGAGATTAATTTATGAATTGTTGTTGAAGATTAAAGTTGTGGAAGTGCACACAGTGAGCTAGATCAAAGTCACTAAATTGAGACACTACTCAAAGTGGTGGAGCTTATTTAAGTGTGAAATCCACTTTGAATTCATATTTGTTTAGTTTCTTAAAAATATAGTAGCACTTAGATTTACGAAAACTTTAGGCAAACACACCTTAGTATTGTTCTGAAACAGTCACCTTAAGAGTTTTTGCCTTTCTATTTTCATTTGATTTAATTTTTTACTCTTAGAATTTATGTAGCATATACATGCAACCCATAGATCCTAGAATATTAGTGAAGTTGTGCCTTCTTGCATGAAGATATTAAATCCATTAGTCCAAAGAAACTTTAGGCACTAGTATGCCTTTTCTCACCATTCAAAACTTTAATTTTTTTACATCATTTTATCTTTTATGCTTGCTAGAAATAATATGTAGATTTTAGTTATTAAGTTTCACCATTTTGTATATATCAACTTCATAAATTTATTTTTCCAGTCTTGCATAATTGCCTCTGTATCTAATTTAGATCATAAACTATGAAACCATTTAAATTTTTGCATGCTAGAAATTTATCTTATCTTATGTTTTGAACTTCTTGCATTTTTGACATTTAGATTAATTGATTTTTTTTCATTTCAAGACTAATTGAGTTTATGTACTCATTTTCCAAACTTTAAGTTATACTCTTTCCATTGTATCAATGTTTTGGAATATTAATTTTTTTTGGTTTTGATATTTTTGCAAATTCCTGTTGTTAGTTTAAAACATAAATTGCAATTTCTAGAATGATATTAGACTCATCTATATCCAAAGTAGACTCTTTAGGATTAGATTTACTTTCTAAAAGTTAGATTAAATTTTTGTTTTGAGTTTTCGACACTTTGTATCAATAAACATAAATCATAAATTTTAATTTCCAGGTTGTATTTGAATCTAAAAAAATTTGTTTCTAAAACTTAGAATCACTCTTTCCACATATATTGCATTTTCAATTTAATATTTTTTTTTTCTATTGTAAAATTATGCAACTTTGAATTTTATTTAATCAAGAAATTGTAAATTCCAAATTGCATTTGAGCACTTGAACTTTTATTTTAAGATCATTCATTTGCTCAAATTTCACCTCCCAGCGAATTTGAAACATGTCTACAAACTTTTCAATCACCTCACCTATACTAAGCTCACATATTAGTTTATAAAATTGAACCTTATCTTCATGAAACACAAAAATTAGATTACAAGCCAACCCTTAAATAAGTCATTAATTCTTCACTTCATACTTTAAACATTGGACTTAGACTTCGTTAGAGATACTCCACTTATGCTAGAGAGGAGCTAGCCTAAAATGAGAGGAAGAGCTATTGAGGTGACAATGGGTAGCCTTCATGAGTTGTACAAAACTAACACCTTGGTGTTTGGAAGTGTACACGTTAATGGGTGATAAATTTTGATGTAACATTTTATTGCCATTGCTCCCCGATAAAGTCATTTTCCTTGAGTTTAGAATTCTTAGATTCACAACCTTTCATAAGCACAAACCAAAAATCTAAACATTAAATAACTCATCCAATGACTTAACGATTGAATAAATTGTTGTTTCTAGAGGTGAGGGCATCCAACACACATTTTAAGGCTCATCTCGGTGACTTCAAGTTCTGACATGAGATATAATGGCTATGGGTTTTTTCAAAGTTCTATTCAGTTTTGCATAGTGAATATTTGAAGTAGAGAACCACCTCATGGGCTCAATGGTTAGCTGAATTTTAGCTCCTTTTGATTTCTTGGGCATCTTGATATTTACAAATGAGGGCTATGATTTAGATTGGATTGATCTCATTGGGTTATTCTTGGGTGTGATGATTCAACTATATTACTTATTATATCTTTCATGACAATTATTGTTTATTTTAATGTTGTTCTTGAGGATGTTATGATGATGAATTTTGCATTTATATTATAGGATGAAGCTTTAGATTGGTTTGAAAATATTGGTAGAAAATGAATTTCTTTACTTGCAAATTTTACCAAAGTATTTATCAAGAACTAGGATTCTCACTATGAAGAAGACAATTATGAGAAGATTTTTTAGGAACTTGAGCCAACCCCAAGTGAACAAGACATTTGTGAAGATAGCACTCATGAATCCACCTCATTCCCCATTGAATATCAAGCATGTAAAGAATCACATCATGAAGAAGATCTTGGTCATGAGAACATTCAAACATCTACCTCATTTTTCTACAAAGATAAGGGTTTGGTGAGTGATTATTCTTTCCAAGTTTCTGATTTTGATGATGTGCTTGTATATGATTTGGAGAGAATTGAGAAACCCTTACATGAAGGTGAAATATTTATTTTCTCATGTGATGAGAATGATGGTAGCCAAGGGAATGGAGCTAGAGATGATTATTTTTTAGAATGATAGCCATCGTAGGGAAATGGATTGCTAGAATTTGTATGGGGTTCCTATTTATGATGTCGAAGGGGATGTTCGTAGGAATGAAAACTAGATTTTTTGACTCTTGGACAACCTAACATTATGGAGTAAAGTATAGTTTTTTCTTTTTCTTTTAGGACAACCTAACATTATGGAGTAAAGTATAGTTTTTTTCTTTTTCTTTTAGGACAACCATGCTTTATGAGGCCACATTAATTTTTTTTTATGATTGATTTTCAATCACGTTGTCCAATTTTTCAAATTATGAAGCATGTTGTTGATGATATTTTCTATCCACCTACATCTTTAGATTATGGTGTATTTACATGTGATTTTTAGCTGGAAAGTATGTTTTAAGTGCCGGAAAATGTGTTGGAGAATAGGGTTTTCAACTTGTGTTTTTATTGAAGAAGTATTTAACCATCTTTTTGCAGATTGGTGGAGCCACTTAAGCGTTTATTGCTAGAGGGTATATGATTTTTTCCCCTGTACAACAATTGATAGAGTAATCTTGTAGTGTTGCATGCTATTCTTGCCATGATTATGATGGTCTTTGTCATCTAGGAGTTTATTTCAAAATTTTTCATAACACATGGAGATTCTAACCTTGGTTCACTAATTAGTAGTTTGATGTCTCCTTGTTTTGGATCATAACCAAATATAAGGAAGACCTATGATATTGACAAGATGCTAACATGGTTACATTGGCTGTATGATTGCACTTAACAACTTGCTTCTTCTTAGTGTCATACAAGTAGAATAGGAAAAAAAATTAAAAATGAATAATCTCTAGAGAGAAAGTAGAGTATGATTCTTGTTGCATTTTATGCTAGGTTTATATTATCTGATGTTTGGCTCTTGCATTCCTTGCAGCCTTGCATTTCATGATATTTTTGCTCATATCTTGTTTTTGAGCCTTGCATTTCATATACATTAGGATGGTTCATTAGTTGCTTTATATAGAGTAGTATTCCAAAAATAAGTTAGTTGTTGCATTTCATAGCCTATTATATCAGTCTTGCATTTAAGATTTAAAAGTTTTTATAATAGATATAAATTTATATAAATAAACCTCAATTAATAATAATAATAATAATAATAAATTACGTGACATGACTTGATGAAAGGACATGCCCTATTATCCACAGAGATTGATCAATCTATATACAAATATAGAGTCCCATGCACTGCAATCATATTTCTTATCTATTCATTTATACAATAGCAACAATCATATTAATAATTTATATTTGGCACATTGATAATGTTTTTGCCTATAAGATGTGCTAAATATATGCAAACTAATTTCACCTATTAAAAAATATCTAAATCTTTTTATTTCTTCCTTTCCTTGAGTCAAATAAATGAATCCTTCATCTCTGCGATCGAATCGAGAAGGTTCCAACATGGCATGTACAAACTGGGAATGTTTGAAACTAAGTTAGGAACTATGTTGGTTTCCGATTTAAGAGTTGACGTGGGTGGAAATTCGATGGTTTGGTAAGCATTTTGAACTTTTATATAAATAATTGCAAATATTGCAAAAATAATTCATTGGGATAAATTTAAATCTTCATTGCAATAAATTAAAATCTTCCACTCCGTGGCAAACAAATTATTGATATGTGAGCTCATTCTGATGCAGTTTAAGCAGATCTGATATATCTTTTGTTAATGATGGAGCTTTCTATGTTTAACCGCAGTTAACCCAGGACAAATATTTCAGCTGCAATGAGGCAGGTCAACTGGTTGGACGGTACAATGTTTCCCCTGCTACCATGGTTCAATTTTGGCTGATGCTTGATTTTAATGTTGAATAACAGGGCTTGACAGTTATGATGAAAAAACAACGTGGGATTTGACAACAGCTCTGAGTCCTTAAGAATTTATGAAATGTAAGTTTAATTTTTCGATTTGTTTACTGTTGAAATTATGAGACATTTAGGTTAAATTGTAACATGTAACGATGATGTTACTACTCAATGATTTTGGGAATAGGAGACAAAGGTAAGTAAGATTAGCCAGTTCTTCTGGAATTTTTAATTAGTTATCCATTCTCATCTTCGTGCAATCAAGATATGACTAGATTATATAATCCACTTAATCATTACATAAGGACTCAACAAGAGCATCATATCACTTACAAGAATTGAATTTGGGTGGAGAGGGTAACAATCATTCCTCCCAACCACCCAAACTATATCAAATGGATAAACAAAAACAAATCTATCTTGAACAAATTTACCGTTGTCATAAATTTATACATTGATTTCACTCCACTTAATCATTACATAAGGACTCAACAAGAGCATCATAACACTTACAAGAATTGAATTTGGATGGAGAGAGTAGCAATCATTCCTCCCAACCACCCAAACTATATCAAATGGATAAACAAAAACAAATCTATCTTGAACAAATTTACCGTTGTCATAACTTTATACATTGATTTCACTCCAGGATTAAGGATTTATTCAATGATTAATGACCCAATACTTCACCGCAATGGTTGAAGACTCCTTCGTGGCGAGTCAAGCCATGTTTTAGGACCCTGATTATACAGATGGTCATTTTAACTCTGAGTTAGCGCGGGATTCAATTGGGTTTAAAACGCAGCAACTGGAGTAATTGTTGTTGGATGTAGGGAATCATCCACCACACTTATTTCATCATAACTCAAAACTTATTAAAATGAATTAAACAATTTCAAAAGATTATTTTCCATGAAAAAAAATTGAAAATGGATTAAAAAAAGTTGTACTTGTGAAGGTATTGAAAACCTTTGTGTGTCATTATTAAAAATGAAAGGAACTCATCAAGGAAAAGTTTTTAAGATTGCTATTTGTATGGGTGACAAGATGAATCACATCAATGTTGACATGAGATAAGCATTAGAGAAACATTACAATTAAAAACAAAAAACAATATGAAATAAATAATTGCACCCAGACTAGCTAGGGGCTCTACAAATGAGTATGGGGGAGATGTCATGTAACATAACGTAAAGTAAGGTAACATAACGGTATGTTACAGTGTAAATACAAATAAATAATAAAAATTACATGTAGGCTAGAAAAGTAAAAATTACATGTAGGCTAGAGATGTCATACATATGCTTGTTCTCTTCATGAAAGGTGTGTATGCATTCTAAAAATGGGGAAAATATAAATATTATGCATTTAATGCACCTTCCTAATTGGGTTACAAGATTTTCCAACCCAACTCCCATTACCAACCACCTTAACTAACTACTAAGAGTATAAAAAGGGTCTAAATGTTGGAGAAGGTGCAAGAGACTATTTGAGAACCCTTAAGCTGGAGGTTTTCAAATATTGTTGTTAGATTTTTATCATCGTCAACTTCTATAAGGATCCATGTTCTTGTACATGACTAGCTTGTTGAGAGGTGGGATCTAAATCTCTCATGATTTGAATTCCCATTCCTAAATAGTAAGATTTCATGAAGTAGAGTTCAAAGTGGTAAGTGGTCCAAGTAGCAGTAATCCAAATCATGGTGAAGAAGTTGCCAAGCATAATACTTAGGTATAATTGTATTTGTTGTTTACTGTTAATACATATCATTAGGGGAATTTTGAGGTATAAAATGCGCCTCCTAAGAGATATAATAAAATATTGTGAGTTTGTGATTTTGTGGGGAATGTATATTTACAACTCACCTCTTGCACTACAATTAATCTAACTATGGTTAAGTTAAAGCGAAAATATATGTACAACTAAAATTAATAAAACAAATCATTTTTGACATGACTAGAAACATGAGTACTTTTGAATACATAAATATACTAAAATAAAGTACCCATAACATAAAATAAATTACTTCTAATGCTGACCAATATCCTGAAGGAGAAATAGTTTTTTCTCCCAGACGAAGGATCCTCTGATTCAGATGACTTAGATCCTTCCATGAATAAATTTGATCCTGCAGAATCCACGGACTCCTCTTCTGATTCCGATCAGGATGCAAATTTAGGAGGGTATGATGGTCCTCTAGAATTTTGTTTTTATATGTTTTCCACATCAAAGGCTTCTCCTCAAATCAAAATTGCTGAATTGATGAAATTTTATCTAGAACACCAACATATCAGTATGTTCTAAGAAAAGAATTAAAAGATGAAAAGAATAAGCTTTTAGCTCAACTAAAAGCTAAAGAGAAGAAACCAGCCAAATCTAACTCTTTCTCTCTTAATATCAACATGAATCCAACAAAACTTTACAAAGAATATCCCGATCTTCATGAAGATAGACAAATATTCAGAAAAGATAAAGAGCACCTACACATGTTGCAGATCAAAGAAAAGCAAAGCTCTTTGAAGAAGCTTGTTAGAGAAATAGAAGAGCTAAAATGAATGCTAGAAATAACTATAAGAGATCAAGAGCGTATCAGTAAAGAAAGCTCAGCAGAAGAAGATGAAGGACCTAAGAGCCCCAAAGATAGAAGCACAACTAGTATCAGTAAAGAAATCTCAACAGAAGAAGATGATGACCTACTCTATTTCCTGCTCCAAATCCAAAGCCAATTATAGGACTATTTAATGGTCCTAAGTTATATATAAAAGTCTTCTTTTTCCCTCTAGATTTCAAGCCATACCAGCTAGATTGCATGATAGACTCTGGCTGCCATATGAATTTGGCAGAAGGAGGTGCCATACCATCATTTTATTGGGAACATACTTCTAATCACGGCATTGCAATCGAAGGAACTCATGTACATCTGCTTGGAAGAGTTCCATAATTCCCAATTAAGATTGAAGGTTTCCTAGAAGTTTTGTCTTTAAATAGACTAGACAATATAAAAGAGGATTGTATTTTAGGATCAGAGTTTTTGACTAGAGTCGGTCTTGTTACTATTGATAATAATAAAATGTTGTTCAAATGTACAATAAATGGTATATTAGTGTCTTGTCCCATGCCCTTTGAAGCTAAATCCAAATGTCTAACTCATGTAAAGAAACTCAATCCTGCCCCTAATATTGCAGAATTGTTCAAAATGGAAAGGTGTATAGCTTATGCAGAAATGCACAAGGACTCTGCCTTATCTCAGATTCTAGAAAATCTTGAGAAATATTGCACCTCTGAAAGTCCTAATGCCTTTTGGACCACCGAAAAATATTGTCTCTCTACCGTATGATCCTTTGGTTAATCCTAGAGCCCAACGAGCCTCTATAGCCTTAATGTATCCTACATAGAAAAAAGTTTTTTGCAGGTGAAATCAAAGACCTGCTTTCTAAAGGTCTCATTGAACCCTCTAGGAGCCCTTGGGCTTGTCGTGCATTTATAGTAAACAAGCATTCAAAAATTAAGAGAGGAAATCCCATGTTAGTTGTAAATTACAAACCTCTGAATGCATCCCTCCAACATGTCAGATACGCTCTTCCTCATAAGTCAAGCCTTTTACAAAGAATTGTCAGTTGTACGATATTTAGTAAGTTTGATCTAAAATCTGGATTTTACCATATTGGGATTGAAGCAAATGATCACTTCAAAATGGATTTTGTTGTCCCACATGGTCAATATCAGTGGCAAGTGGCAAGTTCTCCCATTTGGAATAAATAATGCTCCTTCTAAATTCCAGAAGAGAATGGAAGATATTTTCAGGGAAAAGAAATGGGCAGTTGTATATATTGATGATATCCTAATTAGCTCTAAAAATTTGCAGGAACATTTAAATCATCTACAAGAGTTCTACCAGCTGGTGTATAAACATGGCTTAGTTCTTTCCAAAAGAAAAATGGAGATTGGGAAGACATAAATTGATTTTCTCTGTCTAAAGATCAATAAAGGCCAAGTAATCCTCCAATAGCATGTTCTTAAGGTTTTTGATAATTTCGCGAATCAAATCTTGGAGAAAGTCCAGTTGCAGTGCTTCTTAGGAAGGTTGAATTATATCCGACATTTCTATAAGGACCAAGTTGATGAAATCCATATTCTACAACAAATATTGAAGAAACACCCTCCAAAATGGAGCAATGAAATGACCGAAGTTGTTAAAAGAATACAATCCAAAGTAAAACAGATTCCTCCTCTCTCTCTTCCCCAAGGTACGAGAAACCTTGTCATAGAAACAGATGCCTCCAACAAAGCATGCTAAGGTGTCCTGATAAAAAAACATGGAGATAAAGAAGAAATTTGTGGATGTGCCTCAGGTTCTTTCAAGAATGCAGAATTAAACTACCCCTCGAGTCACAAAGAGATTCTTGCTATAAAAAAGGCAGTAAACTATTTCAAACTATATATGAAACCTGTAAAATTCTTGATCAGAAAATATTTAAAAATCATGCCAGAAATTTTTAAGAATGAAAGTTTAATGGATGAAAATAATTCTAGAATTCTTAAATGGTTTACGTGGCTTTAGAATTTTGATTTCGATATTATATATAAACTTGATTATCTTAACTGTGTTGCTGATATGATAACCAAAGAAGAATCTCAGCCTAGTCTCAACATGTTCAACGTAGGTGCATCAGATGCTGGATCGTCAGATAAGAGAGCAGACATCACGCATGATCTGGAGAAAGCCAGAGGAAAAATAATTTTTTGAGACCCCATGAGTTCTCCAGAGCACCTGGAATTTCTAGAATATGCCAACAAAAAAGAAGCAAACAAGCAGTTGGCCATCTCATTGATAAGACAGATTCACTCTTCTCCTATGAAAATTGAAATTTTAGAAAAATGGGAGAAAACAACATTTCTAAATCTAAGAAATGCATATTATAAGTCTTTAGACTTAAATGATATCTGGCTAGATACTGCTGAGTTTGATGGGAAAAATGTTTTTTTTGTTGATATAGGCCCTAGCTATTTAACATGGACAAGTTACCATCTGATTCTGCAATTTTTCAGGGAACAAGGAGAGATCATAATTTGCGGCGATCCATCCTCCTTAATTCAACAAAAATGGCCAGGGTGGACATAAGTATTTCTTGATAAGTTCTATCCTCGAAAAGATTGGGTACAAAGATGAGCTAATTTTATTTTGCATCTCCAACTTGACATGATTGTAGCTCATCATAACCATATGTGGTTCAAATTAAAATTGAAACACATTGGCGAGAAATATTCACCCTTAGAACCACCTATCAAAATGACACATAAGTTTCTCCAATGGGATAAAGATGGAAGGATGATTAGACACTATACCAAAGAAGTCGTGCTCAATTACAAAGTGGAATCATGTTTTGAAGGAGAATTATGTTGCTCTCCCAATGAAGTTATGATGGGGTTTGATGTAGAAATATGTTTTTCACATTGTTTATTTCCTGATACTGAAATATCTATCCCATCTACCTCCCACAATGATGATGACATTGATGATGGATTTGTTGGATCTGGTTGTGTTTGCGGCAGACCAGATCTTGGGGACAGTAAAGAAAGATGTATCTTCCTAGTAGGATATGATCCCTATGACTGATGTAAAAGCGTTGTGGGCCGCTAATAGTAGTTCCACCTTGTAAATTTTAATTCTTTTGTCAGTATGGGTCCGCAATTACTTAGATTCCTTCACATGGATCGGATGACTTATCCAACAAAGGGTACGATTTAATCTACCGCCATTAAAGCGAATCTTATTTGTTACTTGCATTTGTCAGTTTGGTGTCATCGGTTTACCGGATAAATTTGTATAAATAAATCCTACCCCACCCACTCGGGTATTCAGAGTTTGGGAGTAGAGAGTTCTGTAAGTATTCGAGTCGAGGTCTGTGTATCCTCTGTGCCCGTGCTTCTTGCGACCTGGCATATGAAAAGCATATATCTCAGGTGTAAGAAGAAGTCAGTGGTGTATTCTCTCCCTCTACGCTTAGTGCGACCAACTGGGATCAAAAGCTTGATGATATTCTATTGTGTCATCTGTGATGATCTTCGCTAACCGAAGACGATCAGACAAAGATGTGTTATTATTTAAGGTTCAGAGTTTTGTAGTGATTGAGTCTTGACTAGGAGTTCTAAAGCTGAGCTGATCCTTGGAGTTTGTGTAAATATGGGCCTATTCCTGGCTTCACTTGTGCAAGTTAGGCCAAGCTGCTCCATTATTACTTTGAACATGATATTGCAACAATATCCCATGTTGATAAGGCATGAATGAGCGATCCTACACATGATTTTCATTAAGACATAAAAGAGTGGGAATTTGGATTTGGGTCTCACCATTGTCGTCGTATTGCATTGTATTGTATCAAGACCAACCATATCAGTATTGTATTGCATCATCCTTTTGAAAGAATTTATGGACACAAAAGGCGTGGAATGGGCTCTATTCAAGTTCTGTTGCTACTTGAGTCCTAGATAAAGACATTTAAAAAGACTCATGTTGACCTTCAAGGTTTCCAAATCCATGGCCACGTTATAAGGTGCATAATGGCTAGGAAAGGTAGATGTGGATTGCGATGTGATTCTAGGTAGTTGGATTGAACATTAGGTGCAGGTATTGGATCAGGGATGGAAGGCATAATGATCTTGTCATTAGGGTTTTCCTTATTCATTAGAAACTTGGGGTCAGATATGGCTTTCATTCTAAACTGATATTGGGTCATTGTTATGGAAACATAGACTTCATCAATGGGTTCCTCTTCGATAATGAATACCATAGGCATACCCTTCTTCCCTTTGGATTGATATTTAGCTAACAGGAAAGGCTCACAAGTCAAAGGGTCGTGGGTATCATCACAAAAATTGTGCCAATGATGCAAGGAATATTTGTCGGATTGAATTTTCTTGAGTCGGGTAAGAAGATAAGGAGGTTGAGCAAATGTTGAGACTCAAACGTAAGCCTATGCTCAAATGAGATCATCTGTTTATGCATATCTTCCATCATTTGAAGCATGGTAGACATATCGGTTTTAGAGATGAATTTCTGTAAGGGTAAGCATGTCCTTTGGTTCTGCTCTTAGAATTCAATGCACGTCTATAGAGAAAAACCAAGACAATTCACATTTCTCTCTTCTAACCGGTGTTGATAAGGAGGAAGATTGTTATAGTACTAGACCAGAGCAACCTCCTAGGATGGTCAAATTACTTCGAGAATATTATTGAAAAGCTTCATAAACCTAAGATTAAAGGCTTTGATAATCTCTTTTTCCTTGGAATATAGGATATTGAAACTTCTCAGGTATTCATTTGGGTTCTCTACACTTCCGAAGGTGGATTTGAACCAATACATAAGCTCAAACTAGATAATAAAGATCTTGTGGGGTATGTCATAAAATTTAATAGTGGCTCTCCCTTCTAACGAATTAATGAATAGGAACATACATGTATCATTTTCATGTGCGCCAATATTGCCATACGCATTGGAAAAGGTGGAAAAGTGTTTGTTAACGAAAATCACATTGTTTCCAAAAAACTTAGGAAGATGGTATTTAAATTTGGGTAGTGGAGAGATAGTTGAAGCTATATTGAGCATCGAGGCTATGCATCATAGCATGGCATCAACATTGACTTCATATTGAAAATGACTGGAATTTCTTAATGAGTTTTTGAGGATTATTTGGGTTTGTAATGGGATTGTACTAGCTAAACATACTCCCTAACATTGAGGAACTAGTTACAGCGGTGCTAGTATCATAGCTCCAACAATAACAAATGAAGCCATGTTTATGGAAGGCGGGGATGGACAAAGACCAAGGCCTCGGACAAGAGACTGGGTTATAATATTTTTAAACTACTCAAGGACTTTTCTCCTATTTCAAATAGTTTTAAGCGATTCAAACTTAAGAGATTCACCTTAGATTCTACGGGATCTTCTAGGCGTTAATAGCATGCATTGAGGTAACATAAAGGCGATGACACAAACATTTCTTCAATATGATCACAAATTTATGTTGATGCTCAAATTGACTCAGGAAAAAATAGTGAAGGAATTCCCTTGGAAGATTGGTCAAGGAAAAAAGGGGAATGGAAACGAAGGTATTGTTTAGAACCCTTAATGTTTATTCACCAACAAATGTTAGTCGAAAATATATATACATTAATAAACTAAATATCTTATGAAATAAGCAAAACAAAATTAAATTAAAAATTATATAAAGAGCTTATTGAAAAGAAACATAAATTGTTAGTGTGACGACAAGAAATAAAAATTGACTAAATAAAAAACTATGTCAATAATAACGTAATTAAACAACTAGCTAATAAATGAAAGAAACTGAAAGTGTTCAAGAAAACAACATGCATGTTATAATTTCCTAAAAATCGCTATGTCATGTAACTAGATCCAAATCCTAGGCTCTATCAAGCGCCGAGAGGGATCAAATCTCCCGAGGTACAAACCTCTCCTTGAATAGCTCCTTGAGTGCAATCATTGAGCCACCTAATCCTAAGCTCTAAAGTCTCTAGTTTAAGTCTCATGTTTACTTTTTACTTTGTATTATTCTTTTTTTGTTTTGTCCGACATAATATTTATTACTTTTTACTTTGTATTATTATTTTTTGTTTACTTTGTAGTATTTTGTTACTGGACAAACACTAGACAAACACTCTAAAGTCTCATATTTACTTTTTACTTTGTATTAAAAGTAAAAAGTAAAGTCTCTAGTTTAAGTCTCATATTTATTTTTTACTTTGTATTATTCTTTTTTGTTTATGGCCAACATAATATTTATTACTTTTTACTTTGTATTTTTTTTTGTTTACTTTGTATTATTTTCTTACTCGACAAACTCGACAAACACTCGACTAACAAGATCTCCCCCATACTAGGCTGTAGAGCGCCTCTCGGCGCAATAATTATTAGTTGTGAAAGTATTTGTAAAATGAAGTCTTTTATCTTATTACTTTGCATTATGTTATAGAGCAATAAAAATTAATGCTAGTGGCCGCTACATGAAATTTTATCAAAATATACAAGCTAAAAGAATATGTATAGTTTGTTAAAAAATTAAATAAATTAAAAAATAAAAGGTGAATGTTTCGACGCAAATATGCCCAATAAGGATTTTATTGGTAAATGGAATTTTGATAGTCATTTAGTACATAACAGTCGCTACAGGTATTATACCCTTGAGGACAAGATATTTTTGGGACCCTATGTTGCTCTCAACATTCCACGGCTGAGCGAGGTGAAACCCAAATAGCATGAATGTGCTCATGCTCAGATTTTCTTGAGGTAACATACACACATGATGGTGTTAGCCTTAAAATATACAGAAAACACAAACGATATGCAAAATAACATAATGTATCTCCGACAAAATAATGCTCTTCTTTCACCCTAATGGATGTACCTGGAAGTAATCTTACTTGCCATCATTGCACAATTAGTATATCAAACGACTGTGTATGAAAGGGAAAACAAAAGGAATGCTATGGAATAAATCTATACCTGCTATGTACCTTCGATGTTTTGGGTCTTTCCATTGCCTCATATTTAAACACATACAAGAGGGTATCTAAAGTGGTTTGACTACTTTGGAGACGTCAAGCGTTTTGAAAATGAATGTTGATTAGTAATTTGGGATAGGCATGATAATATTTTGGAATCAATTCATATACACAATATTTGGGGTAGTCAAAGAGTCATGACTAAATCAACTAAAGACCTTTCCTTGTTTTGGGGCATAGTATGCAAGTTCATTATGCTCAATATAGTATCTTCTTGTGTTTTCTTTCTAATATTAGAACTAGCACAACCACTTAACTTGTGGCAGGTGAACACCGATAGGTTACAAGTTAAGTGTTACGAACAAGTTATATGTTACTTGTTCCTCATGCTTAGTTGTAATCATCTGTTGTCGTCTGTCGTCAGCTCCCTGTTACTTTCTTTAGTTAAATGGGTTGTTACTACCTCTTATCCATGCATGAGATACTCAACTACTAGTTATTTTTTATATTTTTTTATAATTGTTTATTTAGAATTTTGAACCACGACCATAAAATCAATTTGGACAGGTGACTTGTCCCATCCTCCTTCAATCTAGAAAAAACATAGATGGTAGTCCACCCTAAATTCTAAGATATAAACACCTATCGGTGTAAATATGAGGATAACATGTCTTCTTATTAAGATGCTCCTAGAAACCATATTCCTCCGGGGAAGAATTCAACGTCCTTTGATGTACTCAGATCTTAGGGTTTTCTACTGAAAGTTGATAGTCTTGAAAAACTTGTAACAAGATCCTACTAAGCAGAACCTAAAAGTTACTTCTTGTGTTTCATGTTCTGAAAAACTGATATTCAGATTTATTATACTCAATGCAAGTGAAAGGGCAAGAGACAGAGAGCTGTAGCCCAAAAGTCGCGTGGACCTACGTCGAAAATATTAATAGAATGGTTCAAAGGACCCACCCTAACCCTTCCATTTGGAATCAATTTCATCATTGTCTAAAGGTTTCAACATCATACAAGTTTTTCTCCTAGTTATGACACTTGGGATTTGACTGATATAAAAGGGAACCATATGGTGCTTTCTATAGAAATTATAAAGGGGTTGAGTAAGCCCAAAGGAAACTCCAATATAACGTAGCTTTTCAGGACGTTGCTCATGAATGCCAACAAGAAAAGCAGAAGGTCAGAACGGGGCTTGATTTGTTCTTATTGTAAAGAAATATTTTCTCCAGATTCTATGATCTTTTCACATTCCTTTTTCGCTTCCTCTTCAGCATCTACCCCAGTAAGATCTGTCAATTGTCCTTCATAATACCTTGTGAGCAGATCCACATCAATTGATCCATATTGTAACTTGAGAAATATATGTCTTGTATGGTACTCAATTCCTTCCCAAACCCTGGAACTGGCCCACACTGAGAGTATCACATAGCCAAACATACATTAAAGGGCATGCACATGCAGTTGCATTGAGTTATGAAAATAAATGCATTAGGGTTTATGAGTATACCAACTAGCAGAGAGTTATGCAAACTTCAACGAACAGAG
Organism: Larix kaempferi; assembly: GCA_027924585.1. NCBI lineage: Eukaryota > Viridiplantae > Streptophyta > Pinopsida > Pinales > Pinaceae > Larix > Larix kaempferi. Next base: position 2,514,172 of record BSBM01000003.1, on the reverse strand, counting down.
GTATGAGTATATGACAACGCGTAGAGATTAAGAGTCTAACCAATGTAAAATGGATAGAATTAGAATATAACCATCACTGAGAAGTTTCTTATGATCAATGCGTAGAGTTCCAAGTGTATTGTTCCTTGAAGTGGAAAATCAAGACGGAGCTTGTAGCTTTGACGTATTCAACCATATACATTGTTTGGTCTATGTCAAATTGTCAATGCCTCAACATCATGGCAGAGTTTGATAGCTGCATCATTCATATTATCTGCATTTTTTCATAATGTGTTAAGTAGCCACCAAATGTTTATGGGTGACACAGTTACCCTATATCTTGTTGTCAACTTGTCAACCATGACATAGCCAGGTACCTTTTGTATTATTCCTACATAAATATTGATGATTCCCTCCATCCAGCGAACGTCCTTAAAAAATATGTATGTTCAAGCCATCCAACGGACCAACAACGAAGTCAACGGTTGACTTCGCTGCTTATCCGTTGGATGGCTTGAACGTACATGTTTTTTAAGCTCAGGCCCAACGGACATGGAGCAAGGACCAATGTAGTGATGCAAGAGGGAATGTTTACCTAGCATGCATGTATGCCCACCCTCTCACCAATTATTTATGATGTTGCTTCTAAAAAAATTCCACGTTTGGCTACGCTTTGTTCCTCAGTGCATGACAGCTAGCCCTACTGGGAAATACATCATTTCTACTTCAACCATGTATGGGGATTCGACGTTACATATCTACTGCATCTCTTTCCAATTAACTGCGTGAATCTAAAGATAGGGTCTATGTGTAAATTGGCATTAATAAATGATCGACCTTATAGATAATGAGATTATCATGTGATCATTAATGACCCTAAGTTGAATTATGTAATGTTGATCTCACATGGCATCCACAATATTTTTGTTGATAACTTTCTTGCTACTGGCGTCGTCAGATGGGCTTCTGGCTTCTGTAGGAATTTTGGTCGATCTCCTACCTAGTTGGGAAATAGGTGCCTCAAATACCCCTGCAAATGTTTATAATGCTAATCTGAATGACCTTTATTATTGTTGCCACGACCTCAAATTATGTTTCAACATGTCCATTATTCAGTTCGTTGCTAGTCCAAACAAAAAATACGTGTCTCCCCCTAAAGGTTTCTTCAAGGACACAAGGGCTTTATCTTCCTCCCTTGACCATGACTAATGCTTTAAGACACCCATCATAGGTCACAATAGTTCATAATGGTACCTGTATTCCTTGTATTCCTCACAGAGGCCAAAGATTGCCTCTAAAGGGTATATGTTGTGGTTTGAGGTCATGTTGATGGCCAATGAGCCTTAGAGATCCATTTATGTGTAAAACCGTTGTTTTCCTCCCTTGATTATGGTTAATGCATTTATGTGTAAAACCTTTGCTTTCCTCCCTTGATTATGGTTAATGCTTTGAGACCCATCCTTACCACTCAAAAATTTATGCTCATTCCCGTATTCAACTTGTACACCAAAGATGCAATTTAAAGGGTCTATTTATGATTTGATGCCTTGATTATGGCCCTTTAGTTTATGAATATTAATTTATGACCTAATTCCCTTTTTTTCTCTTGCAACCAAGGTTAAGTACCCAAGACCCATCCCTAATGCAAAAAACCTTTTAATAGCATGCATATACCATGCTAAGGACGATGACCTTCTATACCAGGCATGTTTTGTGGTTTGTGACCTTGTTCATGACCCTTGGTCCCTAGAAGCTTCCTCTAGGTCCCAAGAGACTTATTTTCCTTTTACACCCATTGGCAAGTCGTAGACACCCATCCCTTCTATACAAGGAATTATATGATCAACCATATTCCATGTGGAGGTTGAATATCCCCTCTAGAGGACCCATGTGGTGATTCAAATCCTTGGTCATGGCTTATGAGCTGGACCACCCATATTGTCATTTGATGCCAAATATCCCCATTAGAGGGACTATATGGTGATTTGAGGTATTAGTCATGGTCCAAACATTTATTTTATACTCTTTCGAAAATAAAAATAAAAACATTTATACATAAACATAAAAAAATATCATAACATAAACATTGTAGATCCCTTAAGTTCTTTCCAAGATAAAGAACACCAAAAGCATATGTCATTTGGAACGTGCATGTGTTATTAACATTTGCAAAATTTGTAAAGCATGTGTATGTTCTTGTGCCTACTTAAACTCCATGGCAACCTATGTGGCAATTTAGAAGGCATCAAAGTTTTGTAAAAGGAATGTGTATGTGTATGTTTTAAATAATGTGTGCACATTCATGCCTAAATGCATTCTTAAATTTCTCATTACCACTTTTTATGTCCCCGAAGGGGATCATATATATTTCGTCAACTCTCTATTAATTTGAGCCTAAAGACTATAAATTTTTAATCTCGCTATAGTTTAGCTATAGTTTAAATTGTATATATTAAAACAAATTTTTTAAATTGCTATTTTTCCAAGATCTTATTGGTGGCAGGAAGTGACGTAGTCCTTGTTTTTCACTTCCCAGGAGGGGGCTGCGGGCTGAGTTCACTTTTGTGCACAGAGTACAAGCAAGGTTTAGAAGGTTCAAAAATCAAAGTGTTCTACATTAAATGTTGTAGCTCCTCTACCCCTCGGCAATTACTGGTCCTCTGCATCTTCACCTCACTTCTAGTCCACCTGTTCAACAGTGCTGCGCCATACCCGTTCAGCCTTAAATGCTTCAGCAGAAGATGCCTAATACAAGTGCTGTGTTGCACTTCATACGGCTCCATATATCAAAATCGGTTTCATTAAAGCTATAAATTATAGATGTGAGATACCTGGTGAAATTATCTTTAATGCTAAAGCCTGCAGATATGAAGTTCAATATTAGAATCGATTCCAAAGTAAAAAAATATGACGTGAAATAATTTAGGTAAAAATTCACTGAAATATTTCGAATGATGACAAAAGGAGAATAAATGCACCTGTAAACGATATTTGACAGTGTTAAAATCTTCAGTATCACGTTCACAACAGTGAGATCCATGATCCGAAATGCAGTTCTCTATGAATTCTTTCACCTGCATGGCCTCCAGATCGTTTTCTGAGTTATCACCGGTGTTATCCTTCGAAAGATCACCGTTCAAATCCTTCAAAAGATTACCGGTTATGTGAGGGAACCCATCAGTTAATGTGCTAATCTTGGCAGGTCTAGAAACTCTCTTGGCCTGGTTTCAACCATTGGTTACATGCATTTTGTTTAGCGTATGCTTTAGAAAAGTTTCCGCACACAACTTCTTAATTGTTAATGTATTGTCTTAATCATAATTATTAAAAGTTATTTTTTAAAATTTTGATTAATGCAAGTAGATGACGTCTTCCTCCTTTTCCCTTCCTAAAATGGGGAGGCGAAGCGGCCAGCTGGTATCACCTGCATTGCATTAATGACTTCTCTTCCTTGGGATCTCGACCACTATTATATTGACAGAAGTGCATTAATGACTTCTGGGCCACTCTTATACTGCTGTGGAGGAACTAATTACAAAGCAGGTCTAGGCCACTATTATATTGGTGTGGACGAACTAATTACAAAGAAAGTGTTGTGGATTGCAGAGCTATTTATCAATGATTAAATGTTGTTGTCATACGCATTAACAGTCATGCTCCGCCCTCGATGATCCATCGTGGGATGAGCTGCAGAGCTATCTATCACAAATTAAATGTTGTTGTCATACCGATTAATAGTCATGCTCCATGCTTGATGATCCATCGTGGGATGAGCTGTCTACAACGATGAGCTGTGTGGGATGATCTACAGAGCTATATATCACACATTAAATTTTGTTTTCATACCCATTAACCATCATTCTCCAGGCTCGATGATCCATCGTGAGATGAGCTGCACGGTCCACCGTCATTTGATATGTCAAATCGCTTTTACAATACAGTGTTTTCCTATAGATTTGATACGCAGGAGATGGTCGATTCAGCTGTTGTTTCTTAGAGCAGTGATAGCCCTCTGTCTGGCAAGAGAGTGAAGGATGAATCCCATGTCATGATGGAGAGCATTTTATTTGATGATAATAATACAGATTTGGGGATATTAGTTACTCCATAGGATAAGATACACAACGTCGAACCGCCTGCACAGGATGTTAACCTCATGGCTCTCTTCGGTAGAATCGATAAGATGGATAGCTACACAGATGAGGAAGTCTTCTCAAGCGAAGCACAACACAACGAGAATGAGCGGAGAGATTCTGGCATTCTCAAATCATCAAAAGAAGCTTAAATGGGTGGAATGCTAAAGCAGACGGACTCGTCTTCTTCTATTGGGGATGGTTCTGGATGGTTCTTGATGTTAGGGACTTGCAGGCTTATGGAAATTTTCTTGGAGAGTTGGAATTTAATGTTTTTCTTGACTCTGCCGGTCAGAGTTCGCCATGGGTTTGAATCAGTTTTTGTATTACGATGGAGATGCGCAGCCGTAACTTCTCAAAGTATTCCCAAAAATGTCCCATATAACGGTTATGCGGTAGAGATTTCTTTATGGGAAGACGATATTTTGGCAACTAACGGACGCCGAATGAAAAATTCAAGAGGGAAGCTATGGAAAAGGGTTTATATACTTGTAAAGTGTGGGATTGTAATATATGTGTAGGGAGGTTTTGATGAAAGTGCCTGTGTAGTATGTACTATGTCACCCCAGGAAGAGTGTATTGTTCTGAGTCACCCCAGGAAGAATGTATTGTTTTCGCGTTTAGATTATTCATGTCTGTTGCTTAAGGAATAGTATAAATCTTTTAATGAACAGTCTGTTTCAAATGGTTTCAAGACTGATTCATGTGCATAACTATTTAGTTTTTGTTTTTGTATCATAAAGTGAAAATCGAATATAATTTATTTTCTTACTCCAATCCGAAAATCTGATCTGCTTATTTTTACTATATTTGCACTAGCTTTAAAAAGTTACTTGAATCTTAAGTACGCGCCAATGGGTATTGAATTGAATTGTGAAAAAATTATTCTCACTTTATTTAGCTTTCGTTTGAGCTAAATGTTCGATTTCTTGTTTCATCCAACATGAAAACCAAATGTTTTGTCTTTTGTTGCAAGTTGCAGAACTTTTTGTATCTTACTTTATCATCATTAAACTCTCCACAATTTATGACATTATGAATATATTCAGAGATATTTCTCGCGGGCCCCAGCAAGCTCACTGGCCATGGAATAACTTAAAAAAGCTGCTTTACATTAGGAATAAAATTTTATTTTTTTAATAAAGAATAAATCCATTCCGTAATAATTCATCATTGTTGAGCTCATTTTTCAATATAAGTTATCATCTCAAAAGTATGTAAAAGTATGTATGTTATGAAGCATATATTTATTTTAAACGTTTTCCATTTTAGAAACATTCAAATTATTCATATTTTTTTAATAAAATAGAGTAAAGTATTTACTTATCCATCTATTGAGAGACAGGTCGACCATATAACTTTTTTGTAAATTTCAATAACTGATGATTTCATGGTACCCTTGAGTTAGATGAATTGTAACGTTGAACAAAATTCTGAGAGAATAAATTTATCCCACTGAGTGATTCCATGATTCCGCAGCATAAGATGTGATTCCAGAGGCGTGAAGCATGTTATGAAACAGTGGGCAAGCCATCATTCCAGAGGCATGAGATAGTGGGAAGGCCACGACCTTTATGAAAAGTTAGAGCTAGCTTCGTCTTTATAACTTGCTCGGCAGCAAAAGGCTTGATTCCACCAGCATGTTATACATCAGTGGGAAAGCTACTACATTTCTCAAAATTTAGACCGACAGAACGGACGCGGTGATAGATGGTGTATTAATTTTGTCAAGCACTACGTGCAGGTCTGGAATTTGACGGTTTGTAGAACATTTTTGCCATCCTGGGATGTATTTTACATGTAGATTAAAAAATGCACACGTCAACAATGACGACATGCAAATATTGGAAATATTTGATGTTTGCCGTTAGATATTTCAATACCTCACAGTATATCTTGTAGCTATTAGTAATTATTCATGGCTCGGCTTGTTTCTCCTTTGCGTTGCTTGTTCTATTTCAACTTTTGATATATTTATATATTTAAAAGGGGTGCGGCATGCGACATTAGTTGAGACTAATTGTTGTGTTGTGGAATTATATTGTTCACAACTGTGTTTTGCAGCTATATTGTTCACAGTAATGTGTAAAGTATAAACTCAGCTGCCGATAAATTGACACACTGCGATTTTAATAAAACATATAATAGAAGTCACTGAAAACATATAACCATCATTAAATTTCCAGATGACATGCACTAAAAATTTGAAATTCCAAACCTACATGTGTTGGTGATGTAAATCTGCTTTTAATTATTCCAAAAGCGTTGAAATTTAGGCAATGAGAAACAGATACAAGGTTTGACATCATACCTTAGTGAACTGCAAAAACATAATAATGCACGATCTTCTTACAAAAAGCCTTATAATGTGCGAGACTGTTGCATCATGAGTCTGGGCCTACCTTCTGGAATTTATCATGATTTTGAATTCATTATTTTTAACTTTATTATGTGGTCACCTCATTTCAAAAATTTCTTGATTTAACCGTTTGTTTTTTTATGATATATGCTTTGGTAGGCAATATTTGATAATAACCATTAGATTTTTGTTTTTTTATGATATATGCTTTGGTAGGCAATATTTGATAATAACGATTAGATTTTTAAACCTACTTCGATAAAAAGATGTGATTGAATTTATGTTTTAATTTAATTTAATAATGACAGTGTTCATAAATAGTCCCTCTTACTTCAGGGTCGAGTTTTAAAATTTATGTTACTTTGAAAATATGAAAATGGAACTTACAATCCTTGGTTATCATTTCAACATTATTATGAAGTCAATTTTTTTTTATTTACAATGTAAAAGAGGGTTATAATTGCTTTTAGTGAGAAGGTTAGGATTATTATATAAATTTTAATTACAATGTAACGGATGATTATAATTGTTTTTAGTGAGAAGGTTAGGATCATTATATAAATTTTAATGGTAAAATATATCCACGATTTTTGCTAAACTAAAGTTGTGTTCAAATTAGGTTTGTATAATTTATATACTTGTATTAGTTTTGATAAGGTGGTTGTATTGAAACTTGAAAAGTTCATATGATTCTCATACTTTTTCTAGCTTCTATAAGGTGGTTCCATTGAGATAATGTCCTTGGTAACTTTTGATCTTGTTTAGAGAAGAAAAAAAGTTTCTAGCCTTTGTTGTGGTCCTTCTTGTTTAAGCTACATTGTTTGAGCTATATTTACCTTATGCTATTGTTGCCATCATCACCCTTTAAAAGGAACACGGTACATTATTTCAGTAGTCGCATGTTGTTATTCTTCTTCATTCTTGGATTTCCATGGGGATGACAATCTTGCCACAACCTTTTTTAACCACAACTAATTTTTAAAGCAATCGTGACCTTTGCATGTTGTGGCCTTTTCTGTTATGGTCATGGTCAAATTAACCACAACTCATTGTGCCATAGTTGTGACATTCTTTTTCTCGACCATGTTGCCATGAGGTTGTCAACGCTATTATAGTGCCTTGTCTTTTGAACACTAAATACATTGAGTCAAATTGCATATTGACCAAATTTCTCTAGAACCTATTTTAGATAATGATCTCTCTTTATATATGATAAAGTACCTTATTAAGGACAAAGGTTCATTGGGATTAACTTGGTCTCTTGGACACGTGCTAAACCCCTTTATTAACAAAGTGAAACCAATAAGAGCACCTAAGTGGGCCTAACGGTTAAGAACATGTGTAATCTATGTGGAGGTCACAAGTTCAAAATCGATGTGGGGTATGGTTGCTCATTGGTCTGTTGTGATAAGGCTTGAAGGGGACGCGACCCTTGGGATAGAGGCTCACCCTGATGGGCTTCAAGACATGTTAACCCCTATTGAATCACAAGATATTGGTATATCTGTATTGCGGGATGTTGGATATACCCTTGGGAGGTTGTTGTTCCTATGGTAAAAAAAAACAAAGTGAAACCAATTCTAAGAGGTGAAAAACCTTCCCTTAAGAGCTATATTGAAACTTGGATTATTTGCATGATGACACCCCAATCCTAATCATCAAGACACATCCTAACAAAGTAGATTCAAAATGTTTTTTATTACATATTTATGATATATTAAATGAAATGTTGACATATGTACTATCCAATATACATATTACTAACATGTAGGCTCAAACATTGACATAAATGGTCCCTAGGAAAATAAATAACATGTTGATAAGTTGATAACCATGAATTAATTTTATGACAAAAATGAAATGATGCTTTTATGTATGTATAAGTACATTTAAGCATTCTTATTAAGGTCATTTGAGAACTCAAATATATTGTTCAAGGAAAATTCAAAACTAAGAATGTGTATTGTATTTAGGAAGGGATCTATGACAACTACACTTCCATATTATATTTAGTGCAAAGGTAACCACTGTCTTTGCACCAAAAAATTGAGCCATTTGATCTTTCAATCAAAAAACATTGATTCAGGTTTAGTGTGCTTTCAGTTTTAACCACAAAAAATGGATAAGCTTTCAGAGGAGCTGAGGTCACCAAAGTAGTTAAGGTCTCTAGATCAAAGCATCGTTAGTAACTTATCCCTTTGCTAATCCCTTCTTGTTTCATAAATGCACTCAGTACCATTCTTAAGCTTGTTTCTTAGTTATTTACGTTTAATGGCGACTTCACCAACTATGTAATCTTCTTAAAAACAAAATGACATTATTAAGTATAAAAAATAAAATATTAAATTTAATTTCATATATAAGATGATTTTTTTTTAATTTATTTTAACTAGTTAAATATTATTAAGTAAATACAAATATTAATATATCATTATAAAAATATATCTATTTATAAATATTAATTAACTACAAAGTATATATTATATAAATTATATAACCATTGAAAAAATAAATTAATATATAAATATTAATTAACTACAAAGTACATATTATATAAATTATATGTCCATTGAAAAACAAAATTAAAAAAAAAATAATATGATTTTTCAATTTGTTTTAATTAATTAATATATAAATAATAATTAACTACAAAGTACATATTATATAAATTATATGTACATTGAAAAACAAAATTAAAAAAAATTAATATGATTTTTCAATTTGTTTTAATTAATTAATATATAAATATTAATTAACTACAAAGTACATATTATATAATTTATATGTCCATTGAAAAACAAAATTAAAAAAAAATTAATATGATTTTTCAATTTGTTTTAATTAATTAAATTAAAATAAATATTTGGTTTAAATGTAAAACTAAATTATTAATTAAAATAATTTGAAAACAAAAATAGTTTAGAAAAGATTAAGAATAAATGTTTAAATTTATATATATATATATTTTTTATTTTCAATAAAAACATTATAAAAAAAATTATTTTCTAATCTTTAAAAATGAAATATCTCATTTATTTTTTATAACATTTAAAATAAAATAAAAAATTTAAATTAATTATTTTCGAGATATGTTTTCTCTTAAAGATGGACTCAATTATGGAGTCCGAAACGCGTTGAGAACTAAAACTCTACACAGGTATCCAATCCTCCTTGAAATTAAATTAATTATATTTTATCATTTTAAATAAATATTTCAACTTTAAATATTTTACCTATTTTAAATACAACTTTTTAATATAAATCTATATTTCATGTTTATAATTCAAAATTACAAACACATAATATTTAAAATTTTGATGTGATTAAATATCAATCTTATAAAATATAATGTAAATGTTAAAATTAATTATAAAGGTAATTGATATTTTTTTTAAAACAGAAACAGGTGAAAGGTTTATATTAACAAAGGCTGTGCACAGCCATTCAGTACAAAAATCAAAATCCAGCTCTCTGCATCAGAGGAAGGAAAATTGCAGAGGCTTGTAGTGTTTTTCCCCTGGAGTTCTACACTTTCATACTTCCTATAAACTCTATTTTTACTAGTGGGATAAACCCTTACAAACTGATTACATAATTTTAAGCAAAAAAACATTCAAGATAAACAGCTAAGTGAACCTGTGAACAGGAGACTGCCATTATCTGAAATTCTGCTGATGGACTGAAGCCGCCTCAACCATCTCCTGATTTACTGTTGGGGCCTCTTGCACGCAGTTTCATTGTGTTTTGTAGACAAAGGGAGAGATTTCCGTTTTGACACTGTCAATTTTCCCCATTAACTCAATAATGTTCCTGTCTATATCCTCCATGCGTGATTCCAGACAAGAGAGCCTAGAGTGGATATATTTATCTTCCAGAACTAGTTCATCAATTTTATTTTCTGTGTTGTAGACTGTAGCATACGTCCTAGAAAGATATACCTTGATATCAGAGGTGAGCCGACTCATCGTGACTATGGCTTGCCTTACGCCTTCCATTTCGCATTCAGCCGAGAGTAAACCGCCTTCGAGCAGCACAGAGGGTTCCTGAGAGATGCAGAGGCTTTGCAGAGCCGGGCCGAGAGCAGAGAATGAAGGGCCTTCCATTATGAAAACAATATCACCGACGGGCGCCTGGGGTAGTAAATGCCCAAGCATGGGTATTGTGCAAACCACGAGGAAAGCACGTGGAGTGGTGTGGGACTGCCGAGCCATGCCGTGGCGGTGGGGGAAGTGAGGACTAAGGCCAAATTCGCCATGGAGATAGGGGCTATCGAGCCTATAGTTTTTCCAAAAATTGAATTCCCTTAACCGTGATTTCATTAAGGTAGAAAATGATATGTTAAAACTTTGTTGAGAGAGGCTTGCCCCATGTCTAACTTGACCCCATCATTAGCCAGTGCGTCGGCAATACAATTATGGTCTCTTAGCACCTGATAATAGAGTGTGTCCTTTGGGAGAGCAAGACGCTTAATTCTTTTCTGAATTCTTTGGCTTTTATCATTCTTGTAGAGATTTCCATTGTGCATAGCTTGAATAACATGCTTAGAATCCCCAAAAACCTGTAAGCGATTCATGTTAAAGGTGACCGCTATTTCTAGAGAGTAATATAAGGCAAGCCATTATGCTTGATTGTTGGTGCTGATGCCAAGTCCCCAAGAGAAGTTTACTACTTTGTTTCCTCCAGGGTCAAAAATTACCCCCCCCGCACCTGCCACCCCCGGGTTCCCTTTTGAGGCGCCGTCGAAAAAAATTGTGTATCTTGCTTGTTCCTTCCACCATTTTCCAAAAGAATCTTTGTCTTTTCTTATTTCCCACTCATGACAGACTGGAGGGGTTCTGGACCGAAGAGAACTCACCATTATGAACCTTTGACTCCATTGAAATTCATTCCAGCTTAAAGCTTCCTTGGAGCAGAGTGCCACTCCCTTGGATTTCAAAGATTCAGAGATGAGGGTTGTTGCTCTGTTTTTCTAAGCTCATCTCTGTACTTTTTTTGTCTTCGAATATTCTTCTGTTTCTTTCCAGCCATATTTTCCAACAGGTATTCATGGGAATAAGCCTCCAGATTCTTGAGAAGGTGGGTTTGTTTTTTGAACCTCCCTGTACTCTATTATTCCACTCGTCCAACATCTGTTTCATCTGTCTGGGGAAGGGAAAAGAGATTGCTAGTGGATCAAGAACCACATTCCAAACCTGTCTAGCAAAGGGGCATTCTAGAAACAGATGTTGTGAATTCTCCTCTGCGTTTTGGCACAGGGGGCATCTAGAGGGGCCTTCGATACCACGTAGCTTGAGGTTATCGGCTGTCAATTCTTTGTTGTGAGCAAGAATCCATAAAAAGTAGTTTATCTTTGGAATGCTATCTCTATTCCAAACTTTCTTCCACCTTGTTTGGTGAGGGTTGCTGTTCCTGGTGAGCATTGCATAGCCATCTTTGACTGAGTAATTTCCAGCTTTGCCCCATCCTCTAGTATCCTTGGATCTAATGCTTAAGGGAGATTTCCCATTCAAGAGTTGTGTAAAGACTTTGTAACTTTCAAGTAGGTGGCCTGGAGGGTCCATATTTTTCCAGTATTTCCACTTCCCTGAGGATGTCCAGATAACCATATCCGCTAGCTTTATTATCCCTGCATCTTGAAGCCAGATTTTGACATTTTGGATTGCTTGTATTTCACCTATAGGCTATTCTCCATTAATGCTATCTGTCCAAAGGTTGATTTTGTTTCCGCTACCTGGAATCCAATACATATTATCCTTAATTAGTCCTGCTGAGGCGAGCATAAGTCTCCAAATGGCAGTTCCTATGTTCTCCTTCATATTGTTTAGACATCTCTGTCTTGACTCTCTGGTATATTTTTTCCTTATTGCCTCCTTCCACCACTCTTTTTGGCCTGATACTAGTCTCAAAACAATTTTTGCGCTAAGTGCTTTGCTCATCGTCGCTGGATCCCGGATGCCCAAACCTCCTCTTTTCCAGTTCTCCTTAACGGTGTTCTAGTTGACAAGATGGAACTTCTTGCCTTGAGACTTCCCTCCCTGCCAGAGAAATTTTCTGATTTCCAGGCATATATCATTCATAACCGTCTTGGGGGCCAGGAGAATGGCTCCAGTGTAAATGGGGAGAGAAGAAATGACTGCTTTAATCAAGGTCACCCTACCAGCTAGGTTGAGCCAGCGTGATCCCCAAGAGTTGATCTTATTCCTAATTTTTTCCAATATCGGTTGCCAGGAGGTTGAGGAGGTTTTTTTGTGGGTGATAGGGATTCCTAAGTACTTGAAAGATGTCCAGTCAAAGCAGGTTTTGAAATCTAAGATGAGGGCTATATTTCTGAGAAGGAGGTTTCCGCAATTCCAGCTGTAGATATTGCACTTTTGACTGTTTGTTTTTCCCCCGATGGCATGAAGGAAAAGGTCAAGAATTGACTTAAATCTGGAAGTAATGATGGACGAGGCGCTACCTAAAAGAATGGTGTCATCTGCAAACTGCGCATGGTTGATGGGAGTAACATTTTTGGTTATTATAATACCTGGGAGAGAACCATTCAATTGCTGACTATTAAGTTTCCTACTCAGGGAGTCTGCCATGATGACAAAAACACTAGGAGAGAGGGGACAACCTTGCCTCAATCCCCTAGTCAAACGGAAGAAGGAAGAAGGTCTACCATTGACTAGAGGGGCGATCCATGGAGATCCAATGCATGCTTTAATCCACCCTATGAAATCTTTCCCAAACCCAAATTTTGCCATTACTGTTAAAAGAAATTCATGCCTTACTCTGTCAAAAGCATTTGCCATATCCAATTTTATCTCCATACCTGAATCTTTTCTTTGAATGCTCGAGTGTATTGCCTCTTGGACAAGAAGGATGTTGTCATAAATTTGTCTTTCAGCCATGAATCCACCTTGATTTGGGGATATGATTCTGGATAGAAGCCTTTTAATTCTGTTGGCAATTATTTTGGTAAGGATTTTGTAGGAGGAATTACATAGAGAAATGGGGAGGAATCTTCCTATGGAGAGAGGATGTTTCTCCTTGGGTATGAGAGCTATGAATGAGGAGTTGGTAGCCCCTCCGATTTTTGCTCTTCCCCTTGTCCAGTTAAGCATTCTGACCAGATCTTTTTTGAGCCAGTGCCAAAATTTCCTGTAGAATTGAATGGGAAGTCGGTCCGGACCTGGGGCCTTTTCTGGATGCAATGACCAGACTGCTTTTTTCGCTTCTTCTTCTGTTATCTGATCCATTAATCTCTTGTTATCAGAATCTGAAATAAGCGCAGGGATTTCCATACTCATTTGGTCCAGATCATCTTTGGAGACATCCTCATTTTCATTGTATAACGTTTCAAAATAGGCTTTAGCTTCTTGGAGAATGCTTTCCCGTCCTTCTATCTTCTGGCCATCCTCCCTTGTGAGACATAGGATGTTGTTTTTCCTGAATCTCTCCTTGCATTGGGCGTGAAAAAATTTGGTATTCCTATCTCTTGCCTTTAACCAAAGACATCTTGATCTGAGCCTCCATTCTTCTTCTTCTTTTCTAGCAATGTTCAGGATTGCCTCATCAATATTCTTTTCTTCTCTAAGCATTTCCATTGTGACTGTAGACTGTTCCATTTTAATTTGATGTTGTTCCATTTCCTTTTGGAGCTTCTCGAGTTCTTCTCCAGGTTTTAGATTGTTTTGCTTTGCCCAATTTTTCAACGTTCTTTTGATTAACTTTAGTTTGGTCTCCCATATGTAGCCAGGGGACCCAGGAATGAATTGTTTCCAGATCGAGACGACTTCATCCATGCAGTATTGGTTTTCTAGCCAAGCCGGATTAAGCCTGAAGGGGAGAGGGCCAAGGTTGCCTGGGGAGGAGAAGAAGAGGGAGATGGGCCTGTGGTCAGAGGTGGATGAGGCTAATATTTTAGATTCAGGAATTTTGGGATTGAGGAGGAAGGAGGAGTTGATTAGAAAACGATCCAGGCGAGCAACGATGTGGTTAGGGCCAATCCTCTTGTTGTTCCAGGTATAGGTACCTTGCTTGGGCTTGATGTCTATTAGATTCCATTCCAAAAGTAGGTCTTCCAATCTTTCTCCAAATGGGTCTCTGATTTTTGACCCACCTTTTCTCTCTAATGCCGAGATGGTGACATTAAAATCACCTGCTAGAATACAGGGGAGATTTGCAAGGGTGGGGCGTAGGTCTATTAACTGGTTCCAAAACTGTTCCTTATGGCCATACATGGTCGGCCCATAGATATTTCCGATCCAAAACCTGTCATTACTTGAAATATCTTCTAACTCAGTAAAAATCCAGTGCCGACTTATTTCAAAAGAATGACATTTATACTTACCTTCATCCCATAAGGATATTAGTCCTCCAGATGCTCCTATTGCATTGACTGCAATTCCTTTTCCTTTGGGCCAGACTTTCTTCATAATGTTGATGCAGTCTTCCTTTTGCATTTTAGTCTCCTGGATTGTGAGGATTGAAATGTTCTCCATTTTTTTTATTCTTTTTATTGCTTCTGCTTTTTGCTTTCCACCTAATCCTCTACAATTCCAAGAGACTATTTTCATTATTTTTTAATTTGAAGAGGACCTGCTCTGTCCTTTCTTTCCTCCTGAGTCTGTTTTCCAGTAGGTATTATTCTAACATGCTGGTCCAAACTGGTTTGCTTGCCCGCCGCCCTTTCTCTGGCTGCTTCTTGTTCTCTGATAGTTTTGTTTAGTCTTCTTCCTCTTTTGGCTATGGGTTCTTGTTCATCTTCTTTGCTTTCCGAGGTTTCTTCTTGAAATAATTTTGCTTTGGCTCTTGTTACTGATCCTCCTGAATTTAATGAGGGCTCTATTCCATCCATTGCGTGCTGAGAGGAGGGAAGGTTTTGGTTCTTGTCCTTATTATCGATTTGAACCTGACCTCCCTTGTGTTCCTCAGATTGCTTTTCTTGCTCCTGTTCTTCTTCATTTTCCTCGCTGCTCAGTATCTGAAATTTGTTGGGATGCTCTTGGTTTTTTTGTGGGGATTTGGTCACTGCACTTGCATTATTTTTTCTCCCTTTTTTCTTTGAGACCTCGTTCCATTCTCCTCCTTAAGTCTCTTCTACTTCTGGAATTTTTCTTTTAGGGAATAACCTCGCAAAATGCCCATATTCATGACAAACCTTGCACTTAAAGGGAATCTGCTCATAGTCCACTGTTTGCATGTGACTCCATCCTTCCATTGCCAAGTCTATAGCTTTTGGAAGGCCCTTTTCCAAATCGACTTCAACACATATTCTTGCACAAGAGAACATTGGGGGTTTTGGCTCTGATTTGTCTATGTATTTCCCCAACGAGTTGCCGATGGCTCGTAAATCTTCATCATTCCAACAGTGAAGAGGGAGATGCGGCAGTTTTACCCAGATAGGGACTGACCTTGGAATATCTTTTTCTGGATCAAAGGAAAGATCCCATTTGTTAAGGTACATTCCTCTTGGCCCCATGAAGTATGGTCCATTCCTGAAGATTAAGTCTCGATCCTCATTTTTCTCAAAGTAAAAGACAAAAAACCCTTCCCCACAGAAAATTTGCTGCGCCTCACCTTGAATTAGAGGTCGCCAGTTTTTGCTGAGCCAAGATTCTATAGAGCGGGGGGAAGGCCAAAGTCCCGCGAAATGTCCTACCAGTCCTTTTTCTGCTAGCGCAATGGCTTTACATTTCGAGGCAGTTGAAGTGAGCTTCACTTCTGGAACCTCTGTTCTTTTGACAAACTTGGATTCGGGTGGAGTTGTGACTTTTGAAGAGGCAGGTAGAGAAGCGACCAACTCCTTGAACAAATCAGCAACGAGAGGACGGGCAACCTCCGACCCGTTGCGGCTAGGATCCGGCGGCGGCTCCATTCGAGCAAGCGACACTGTAAACCCTAGCAACAAGCTCAATCTCTAAGTTGAATGTCGTAAAGGTAATTGATATTGTTAATATAATGTTTATGTTAAAATTTTTATAGAGACATACAAATATTGTAAATATAATGTTTATTATAAATTGGTTTTATTAAATTAATAAAACAAATTACAAATTAAGAATCATAAACAAACATATTAACTTCAAGATACTAAATAATGCATTAAAATATAAACTAAATTAAATTTGAAATTATTATTTTTAATAATATTTTATTGCTTTAGTCAATTTTTGGTAGCTCATTCGATATTGATTAAGGTTTGGTTTAAAAAATAGATATTTTTATTGCATTAAAGTTACAAAATTATATTAAAAAATTATTTGATAAAAATAATATAATAAAAATATTTATTTAATTGGTTGATAAAGTATTTATTTATTTATTTATGCATTAAAGTAATAATTAGAAAACAAGACATTATCATAGTATAATTTTTTTAAATAATAAATAGATGAATGAAAAAAAAATACTATTTAAAATTAAAAAAAAGAAATATGATATTAAAAAATACACATTTTTATAAAGAACCATAAAATAAACAAATATATCATTTTTTAAGATATTAAATATTGCATTAAAATATAAATGAATCTAAATTTGAAATAATTTTTGTTAACGATCTCTTTTATTGTATTAAAGCCCTTCAAATTATATTAAAAAATATTTAATAGAAATAATATAATAAAAGTTATTATTTAATTTTCATATCATATCAAAGAAGATACAAATAAATTATATATTGTTGAAATTGTACATCTTATTCAAATATAAAATGACATTATCATGTTTTAAATGTAATAATTTTAACAAAAAGAGATGTTACCAAAATTATATTTAGTTTAATTTTTTAAAATAATAAATAGATAAAATAAAAAAATTAATCTCACTTAAAATTAAAAAAAAACTAGATTAAATGAAAAAATATAAATGATAACAATCTCTAAAATAATATATTTCATTTCATTTCATTTATTTTTCATAAATCATATTCACTTCAAAAATATCTTTAATTTTTTTTTTATCACTTTGAAGTAAATGTTTCAACTTTAAATATTCAACCAATTGTAAATACAAACATTTTTATTAAGAACCATAAATTAAACAAATATATTATTTTTTTAAGATATTAAATAGTGCATTAAAATATAAATGAATCTAAATTTGAAATTATTTTTGTTAATGATCTCTTTTATTGCATTAAAGTCATCAAATTATATTAAAAAATATTTAATAAAAATAATATAAGAAAAGTATTAATTTAATTTTCATATCATATTAAATAAAATACAAATAAATTATATATTATTGAAATTATACATCTTATTCAAATACAAAATGACATTATCATGCTTTGAATGTCATAATTTAAAAAAAAACGTTACCAAAAATATATTTAGTTTAAATTTTTAAAATAATAAATAGATGAAATATAAAATTAATCTCATTTAACATCTTTAATATTTAATTTTTTTAATCATTTTCAAATATTCAACCAATTGTAAATACAAATTATGACATAAATTCATCCATGTTTCATGTATACGATTAATGTATACTACACAAAACAAACAAAATACAACATAACAAAACACAAACACATAATATTTAAGTTTCTATGTTTATTAAATATTAATTTGTAAAATGTCATTTATAAAATTGATTTTAAATGTAATATTTAAATATTCAACCAAATTATTACATAAATATTTTTTTTTTTCAAAACAAAACAAAACAAACACAAACACAAACACAAACATACAGTACTTAAATTTTTATATTTTACTATATATTAATTTATAAAATATCATATAGATGATAAAATTAATTGTAAATATTAAATTTGTACTATAATTTTATATAAAGTAAAATAAAAATATCCAATATATTACAAAAATATTATAAATATGATTTTCAAATTAAAATTAACTTTATATAAATAGAAAGACACTTCAAATATAATGTTTATAAATTAAATAAACATCGCTGCACATAAGGAATTTATATCTACTTTTGGTGCGGGTGTTAGCATGAAGACTCGGAAATTGAAAAATCGATTGGCTCCTCCAATCTTGGTATTTCCTTGTGGTTTCTTTGATGGGGCCGCTGTGTGCCTAAATGGCTTAGGGGGAGTGGGAGCAACAATTCACATTTCCAACTCTATCACTGTTCACTGTTGGCTAAATCTGGGAAATGGCTCAAATACTAGAAGTGAGATATGCGCACTTTGGCTCTTACTGTTTTGTGCCCGCTAAAGAAAGATTTCCTCCCTTGTTATTTATGGCGACTCGCAGGCTATTATCTCTTGGACTAGGGGTAATTCTCCCCTCAATGTACTTCTGCTCGAGCATTGGTTGGAAGCGGCTAGAAAGCTCATTCTTGAATATGAGCACATTCACTTTGAACATATCTTTAGAGAGGTGAATCTGGAGGCGGATATGCTCTCTAAGCGGCCTCTTAACTCTCAGACGGGGGTCATCATGTGGCAGGAATGGCGGGATGATATGCTTTTTTCACATGGTTCACATCTGCTACATTGGACATGAGGATTGTTGTCATTTTTGTTCGTTCTTTTTTATTTTTCTTCCGATTATATGCGGCATGTATTACTTATATGACTTTCAATTTCTATGTGCAGATACTTAAAAACTGCTGAGTCCAATCACTTGTTGGACATTTCTATATATTCTCATATTTTTTGCGGCCTATATTTCAGCCTCTTGCAGATGCTGATCGGTTTCATTGATCGGATGTAATCTCAGTATTACACTCCGCTTTTGGCGTCTACATATCTGTTGGGGATGCCTTTGCTGTTTGGAACATGTGGTTTATATACTTTGGACCTATTATGAGACATGTATTTTTGATGATGTGGCTTTTGATTTCTGTTATGTTACTGGACGCATAGCTGGTTTGTTTTATGGGAGTTCTTTGGGTTTTGTGATACCATATTTTGTCATTTTCAGAACAGTTTATTGATACATTATGATGATGTAACCGGTTCCGGAGTCTACTTGTGACAGCTTTGTATGACTTTGTTATGGACCGGACAGTTGGAGATATTTTACTATTTCGTATATTAATAGTAAGTTGCATTTTTCTATGAAAAAAAAATTAAATAAACTAAAAACATAATAATTTCAACATATTAGATAATGCATTAAAATATAACATATTGATTTATTCTTTTTAAACATAAACATATTAAAATATTTTTTACTTTTGAATTATAATTCTAATATCATATTAAAAACATTTTTTTTAAGAAATAACAGGGAAAATACATTTATTTAATTGATTGGCATATCATATTAAAAAAAATTCGATAAATTAGATAGAAAATGCACATTATTTAAATCATATATCTTATTCAGATAGTATAAAACAATTTTACATTATTAAACTATAATTGAGTTTAATATTTTTAGTTATTTGTATTTCTTCATCATCATTAAAATAATAAAAATATAAATAGATAATATAAAAAATAAATCACATTTAGAATATAAAAAATTAACATGAACTAAAAAATACAAATTTCATTGAAATGCACTATAATAATGCACTATAATAGTTATCTAAAATGATATTATTATGCATCATAAATATAATAATTAAAAAACAATTTCACTTAGGAGAACATGATAAAAAAAAAAGGTTTAAATTTTTTAATTATTTTTATTTCATCCATAATCATAATAATAAAAATATATATAGATGATATAAAGAAATAAATCATACTTAAAATATAAAAAATAAACATCGAATAAAAACAAAAATACATATTTCATTGAAATAAATTATGACAATTTATCTAAAATGATATAATTTATTTCATTTTATTTATTTTTGACAAATATTTAAATGATACATCTTACCTCATATACAAAATAATATTATTATGCATCATAAATGTAATAATTAAAAATAATTTTAATTAAGAAGATATGATAAGACAATAAAAAAATTTAATTTTTTTAATTATTTTTATTTCATCATCATCAAAATCATCAAAGTATAAATAGATGACATAAAAAAATGAATCAGATTTAAAAATATAGAAAATAAACATGAAATAAATAAATAAAATACAGATTTCATTGAAATAAGTTATGATAATATATCTAGAATGACATAATTTATTTCATTTTATTTACTTTTGTTGAATCATAATCACTTAAAATAATATCTTTATTGTTTTAAAATATTTCATCATTTTAAATATATGCTTCTAACTTGAAATATTCAAGCAATTCTAAAAGACAACTTATTACATAAATTTGTGTTTTATGTATACAACTATTGTACACAACAACAATGATAAATGCTTAATATTTAAATTCTTATTTTTATTAAATATCAATTATATTATATCACTTCTTAAAATGATAAAATTGTTTTTTTATATAAAACAAGTCAAATTAGCAACAAAGTTGCTTATACCAGTCACGTATAAATGTTTTAATCTAGTAGTTTCACATCCAAAGCTAATAGTTAATATGAAAATTAGCTAAAAGCCGGAGAGAAGTTACACCTAGCACTCCATACCTTTAAAAATTGAAATTAAAAAGTAAAATAAATAGGTATAAGCAAATTAGTAGTATTACATATTTTGTGTTGTATTAAAATATTAATATACCGATTTACTATTTTTTCAAAATATAAAAACACAATATTAATATTATCAAATATTTATGATATTTTAAATTTAAATATATAATATAATAAAAATTTTGTTTCTAAAATATATAATTAAAAATTTCACAATAAATTTAAAAAATAAAATAATTTAGAAAGATTCAAATTTTTAATATGTTTAAAAAGATTTTAAAAATTCAGAATAAAATAATTTTAATATGTTTAATCCAAAATTTTATATCCATTTAAATCTTTAATAGTTTAAAAGCATTAAATTTGACAATGATTATTAATGTCGTTTAACATTAACTTGAATTTATGAGATAATGAGATCATAAATTACCAGATAAAAATAGTAAATATTTTGAAAAATATATAACAAAACATTTCATTTTTTAATTTGTCTTTTTAAACATCGTACATCAACGTGGTATTTGTCCATGTTCATGGTATTGCTTACCGTATCAGGTGAAAATGGGCTCTATGTTTTTATGCCACAGAAAGTCAATAACAATGGCAGTAAAATCGTATTATCGTCCTCGATCAAAATAAAATAAATGTTACATTTGCGTAGTATGGGAACGTTGCCATTTTATGTAAAAGAACAATTCATGTTCTTATAATTAATGTACTAATGTTGCTTATTTTGTTACAAAAGTAATT
Organism: Larix kaempferi; assembly: GCA_027924585.1. NCBI lineage: Eukaryota > Viridiplantae > Streptophyta > Pinopsida > Pinales > Pinaceae > Larix > Larix kaempferi. The sequence continues at coordinate 2,492,476 of BSBM01000003.1, read as the reverse complement.
AATGTTCTTATAATTAACATTGATTGTTTTATCTTTTAGAAATTGAATAAGATAAATAAATTTTAACTTCATAGGGTTTACATTCCAAGTTTACATTCCAACTTTATTTCAATAATTGAGATTGCGGTTTTAACGCGGTCTGATTTGTCGATGGGAATCGTGCATTTCGTATGTGAAATGTAACATGTAACATGGAGCCCTGTTACACCCTCTCTCTCTGCAGTATAGCCATGAAAATACAACACCGTGCACTGTGTCAACTGGATGTGCAAGTGAATGTACAGCTCAGTGCAGAGGTGGCATAATTTGTACAGTTGCTATTAAATGTGAGGGTACTAAAAACCAATATATAAATAACAATTTTTTAATTTCAAAAAAGTCACATTCTAGGGTATATTAGTTTAATCAAATCTGTTAATCAACCAAAAATAAAAATAAATAAGAATAGCTAATAAAAAATAAGAAATATATAATTTATAAAATTTAAAATATAATTTTTTATTTGTTTTAAAATCAATTTAATAATTAAAATTTCAAAAACTATGGAAAACTATATAGAAATTTAGAATCAAAATTTGCAAACTAATATAATAATAAATGCAAAGTGATTGCTATATAATGGCAGGTATAATAATAGTAAAATGGTGTGTAAATGTAATGCTTGTACTAGAATTGATTTTATATAAAAAAGAAGTGAATGTTGAAAATGTAATATTTTTGATAAAATTGATTTTATATAGAGTAAGAAAATTAAGGCTTGTGCTAGAATTGATTTTATATAAAGAAAAAGTAAATGTTGAAAATGTAATGTTTGATAAAATTGATTTAATATAAAGTAATAGAATAATGTTGTATAATGCAATGTTTATGATAGAATTAGTTTTGATGTAAAGTAATAAAAATAGGATGTAAATGTGATGTTTATGCTAGAATTGATTTTATGTAAATAACAGATGAATATTGCAAATGTAATTTTTGTGATAGAATTGATTTTATATGAAGTAATAGAAGAATTATGTGAATATAATGCAGATTTGAAATTTGTTTAACTTACACTTTTAATACATTATAATTTTAAAAAATATATTAAAAAGTGGAACAACATACATTAAATAACATAAATAACAAAATAGAAGTAAAAATTCTAAAAAAACAAACACAATCACACAATAGACATCTCAAAGATAGCTTTGGCCATAGCTATCATTGGGAGATAAGAAAGGGCAAGCCCTTTCTCAAATATAAATGCACTTTTATTAATATATAGGCCTTGAGGTTACATTAAAAAAAATAGTAATACAATTTACAATTTAAAAAATAAAATTGCATTCTCAACCATTCCTACAAATTATCCTTAGCCTTCTTTTTCACATAATGCTTTTGTTAAAGCATTTCCTATCTTCCTCTACATCGTGACTATTTGTTAAAACATCCTCCACTCCCTTTAACGGTTACACAAAACAAAAATATTAATTAATAAAATAATATTGTTTTAAAAATATATAATAAAATAAGATTAAAACATCTGTGAGATATCATCCAAAATATATGACCACTAACTTCAGCATAATAAAAAATAGACCATTATACATTTAAACTTCTTTCATATAGTAATAACTTCAAACATTCCTAATGATAATCCAAAAAAAATATCTACTGTATAGAAATGTAAATCTGTTTGTTATATTAGAAAAATTAACTGATTGTATATGTGTTTTCTTTATGAGAAAAAACCTCACAAGTAATAAAGATGGATTTCAATTTTAGAATTAGATAGAGAAAAAACTAATACCCACCCTTCCTGCCTTTGTAATAGTCTTCAATACTACAATTACTCTCTATGGCATAAGAATGTTTGCTTGTAGAGTTGCATAGCACAACATCAGCATGTCATTTCAACCACACTTTTCAACACAAAAATAAAAAATAAAATTATACATAACCTACTTCATTCTCATTTTACTTTGCATCTATGTTTCCTTTTTTTTAATCATCTTATTTAGTCTACATCATTTCTCTATTCCCTATTCCAATTAAATAAAGAGAAAGAAATATTATAAACTATATAAAACAAAGTGAAAAATAATCAACAACGCATCAATACTCATACAACAACATAAACAAGCAAGAAAGTCACACTAACATAATACTTTAAATAATTTTGTTCACAATGTTTTCTATTTGTTACCCACAAGTTTTCACTTACAATCTAAACCTGTCTTGACATTTTTGTTTGTTTATTGTTACAAATAATAAAATAAATAAATAAGAGATTACAAAATTTAATACAAAACCTGTCTTGACATTTTTATTTATTTAATAATAAAATAAATAAATGTATAAGAAGTTTCAAAATTTAATACAGAACTCTTAATTACTTATTGCCAAATATAATAAACAATATAAAACAAAGTGAAAAATAATCAACAACCCATCAATACTCATACAACAACATAAACAAGCAAGAAAGTCACACTACAACCCATCAATACTCATACAACAACATAAACAAGCAAGAAAGTCACACTAACATAATACTTTAAATAATTTTTTTCATAATGTTTTCTATTTGTTATCCACAAGTTTTTACTTACAATCTAAACCTGTCTTGACATTTTTGTTTGTTTATTGTTACAAATAATAAAATAAATAAATAAGAGATTACAAAATTTAATACAAAACCTGTCTTGACATTTTTATTTATTTAATAATAAAATAAATAAATATATAAGAGGTTTCAAAATTTAATACAAAACTCTTAATTACTTATTACCAAAAAAACTTCACTAATTTCTAAACCTATCATTTCTATTAATTATCAAAAAAATTAAAATAAATAATTAATACCTACTACCAACACAAATCCCTCTGAGACTGCCGTATATAAGTATAAATGCGGGGCTGCCTCAGTAGATTCCTATGTTCCATTATTACCACAGGGGTGTATGATTTTCCCATCTCACCCACCAGTTGGCATTCTGCGCTGCATCCCCAGGAATGATGTGAAAGCTCGCAACTGTAAATGGGTTAGGGTTCCATTTCCTAACATTTCCCAGTATAAATTCATGCAGGTATAGTTCAGATAGCAAATTATTTTCCTCCTCAGAGCAACTATAATATTATAGTGTAAAATAAAAACCTAGCATTATTAAACCCTATAAACCCAATTATAATTTACAATAAAAATGAAAGTTTAAATTTATTGTACATTTTAAAACTGATATATTAAATATAGAGATTTAGGGAAAACAAACTAGACGAAAAACCAAAATATAAAAACTAACTTAACCTTTCTTGACTAAAACTTAGCCTAAGCGTTATGTGAATTTCTGTCCACATCAATAGAGCTTAAAATCTCACCTGCTCTCTGCATCTCTGAAATTCCGCGGCTCTAAAATGCAGCTGCATATATGGGCATCAACTGCAGCATATTCACTGGATACAAAACATAAAATATTAAAACAAAATAATACAAACCATCACGAAAATATATTTTAAAAATAAATACCAACGTTACCGCATGGTCTTTGCCTTTGCCCACTACAGTTAAGAAACTGAACAGTTAAACAAAAAATCTACAGACAAATTTGAAAAACATAACCAAATAAGAAACTGAACAGTACAACAAAACAAATCACAACAAATTTGAAAAACACAAAAGCATGGCCATGCTTAATCTTAAGAGAAAGAAAGAAAATGCAAATCACAGATATTCAAACAAATTCCGCTCGGCTCGGCCCCTCACCTCCATTCGCCTCGGCCCCGCTCGGCTCTGAAATTCGAATCCTCCTCTATCTGTTTTCATCTATAAATTCGAAACTCCCATTTGATATCTTACACAATAGTTATATCTAAACTAACAACACAATAGTTATATCTAAACCAACAACTGGGTTAATAATATTTTAAATCCGAAGACAGACTATCACATGGGGTCCGGAGTTTGAAATCAAGTTATTATTAATATTTGAATTGAGTTTGAAATCCGCTTATTATTAATATTTGAAATCCCCTCACAGGTTGTCAAATAACCGTCATGGTAATATGTCAGAAAATATTCTATTTGAAATCCCCTCACAGGTTGTCATATAACCGTCATGGTAATATGCCAGAAAATATTCTCAATCCAGTTTGTCTGTTCCACGTGTCCATATTTTATTTGTCCAATCCATTCCACTTTCTGTGCTTTTCTCGAAATCCATTAATACCACCTGAAACGGATCTATCTATCATGATCTCTGTGCTTTTCTCTAAATCCATTAATACCATTTGGCAGCAATAAAAAAATCGTATTTATTTGTATTTATTCGAATTTAAAAAAAATCAACGATTTTTCACCCAATCGATATGTGGAAATTTGCCCAACGACTAGGTGAGTGGATTATTAGTATGATGTGGAGTTCTGAGATTTTATTAATATTTGAATTGAGTTTGAAATCCGCTTATTATTAATATTTTGAATCCCCTCACAGGTTGTCATATAACCATCATTGTAATATGTCAGAAAATATTCCCAATCCAGCTGGTCTGTTCCACGTGTCCATATTTCATTCGTCCAATCCATCCACTTTCTGTGCTTTTCTCGAAATCCATTAATACCACCCAGAACGGATCTATCTATCTTGATCTCTGTGCTTTTCTCGAAATCCATTAATACCATTTGGCAGCAATAACACATCGTATTTATTTGTATTTATTCGAATTAAAAAAAAAACAACGATTTTTCACCCAATCGATATGTGGAAATTTGCCCAACGACCAGCTGAGTGGATTATTAGTATGATGTGGAGTTCTGAGATTTTATTTTCATATATATGTTAACATGCGTTCCAAAAAAATGCATCTTCTTAAAAGAAGTTTAAGGTGTTTAGATTTAATGTTATTAGATAATCATTTTGTATTTGCTAAGAACTTAATAGGATTGATTAAAGCTACATTTTTTTCACAGAAAAATATATCTTACTATTAATACCGCGAAATAGTAAATAGAAATCATACATCAGGTCCTCATACCATGAAGGCATGAATGAAATACATAAACGGGCACATGAAAAGCCCCAAGATAACATCACAGAATCCAGGGTCCCACCAAAAACCCAATCATAACACAGTGTCTCAACAGCTGCATAAAAACCAATAGTCTAAAACAGGTCCACAGATGGCAAAGTATCTAATCGCCATGACATAAATACATATATAATAAGTCCATAACAGTCCAAAACAGCCAATGGCCTGGACGCAAGAGACAAAAAACATAAAGTATAGAGCCGCATAAGACAATCCAAGTCAAAAATCCAACAAGTAGTTGGAGGAAGAAACACTATGTGTGCACTATGTACCCAATATTCCCACGGCCGGAGACATAATCCTGTTGGAGAAGCCATCAAGTCCACCATGTGTGTCCGCATCCCGGTCATTACCATCATCCGAGGACCAAAAAGGGTCTGCCCCCACCGGACAACCAGATGAGAACCACTGCTTGCATTGCCGCCATAAGTGACCCACCTGTTTGCAGTTTGAGCACCGGAAGGGGATGCCCCAATAATCAATGACCAAATCAATCCGACGGCCGCGCCAGTTGATATGGAGAACATCAATGAGACCCAAGGATATGTCAACCTCCACCAAGAGCCGATCCATACGCCTGAAAAAACCAGTGAGATGTTCCTCTTCCACATGGAGAAACCTGCCCAAGCTATTGCCAATAGCCTCAAAAGCGCCCCGGTTCCATAGAGCAAGTGGCATTCCAGGAATAAGCACCCACAAGTGACGCATTCGTACCGTAGTCGAATCAGGGTCGAAGTCAGTGTACCACTTCTGAAGCATAAGGCTACCCGCACCATGTAACCACAACTGAGCTAAAATGGTATTACAGTGTGCTTCCTCATTAAACTTGAATCCAAACCATCCACGGGCCATGGCGAAAACCTGAGGCGTATATCCCACAAGAGGCCCCCATTTCTCGGCAACCCAACTCATACAAATTTTTGGATCTCCTTGTAGAGATGTTTTGGGTAGTATTGATTTCATATGCTGTCTCACTAGAACTCTGGATTGAATCATTAGATAGAGATGGGTCGATCAATTTAGGATGAAACATAGTTGATTAAAGCTACATGTGAACATGTTTTACACAAAAATGACATCCGGATTTTAACTAGCCTTTTCTTAAAAGAAGTTAAAGATGTCTAGATTTAATGTTATTAGAGAATCATATTGTATTTGCTAAGCATTTATTTTATTTATTTAAAAATAGTTGAAATAATTGATAACCATTTTTTATGATCATTTTTATCTCAAATACACAATCTAACTACAATTGAGGTTGTTTAACTAATAAAAAATGGAATTTAAACAAGGATAAATTATCAATAAAAGGTCAAAACTATTATTATCTAAACTATTTTTATTTTTATTATCATTTTTTATTAAAGGTAAAAATATAATTATTAAATTATTATATTTGTAAAATTATTTATTTCATTTAGTTAATTATTTTTAACATAAAAAAACATTTAGAAATTAATTAAAACTGTAGAAAAAATTTAAGCAATTTAAGTGATAATATGAAAGACAAAATTTTATTGGAATGTGAAAAAGTTTAAGGAAAAAAAATTTATTCAGATATTAATATAATTATTGAAATTTTATAAGGATAAAGTTTAAAATTGATATTTTTTCTGAAAAAAAAGAAGTTTAAAATTAATCTATAGTAATGTTTGAGGTATTTGAAAAGGTCATATAATAAATATATTAAACTAATTGAAAAAGATTATATATTTAGTGAGAACAAAAATATTTATGTAAATTACTTGTTGATTATAAAAATGACACAATTATATATTATTTCAAGTATTAAAAATTAGTAAATAATATAGATTATTATAGATTAGTAAAATGGAATCTGGTTTTTAGCTAGGCTCTTCTTAAAATAAGTTTAAGGTGTCTAGAATTTATGTTATTAGAGAATCGCATTGTATTTGTTAAATACTTAGAGGGATATTTATTTATTTATTATTATTTATTTAAAAATAATTGAAATAATCGATAACCATTTTAGTTGATCATTTTTATCTCAAATACACAATTTAAGTGTAATTGAGTTTGTTTAACTAATAAAAAATGGAATTTAAACAATTATTAATTATCAATAAGACTGATTCTTTAAACTATTTTTATTTTTATTATTGTTTTTTATTACAATTAAAATATAACTATTAACTGATTATTATATTTGCATAATTATTTATTTCATTTAGTTAATTATTTTTAAGATAAAAAACATTTAGAAATTAATTAAAATTGTGGAAAAATTTTAAGCAATTAAAGTGATAATATGAAAGACAAAATTTTATTGGAATGTGAAAAAGTTTAAGGATAAAATTGATAATATAAAAAAAACAAATTATTCCAATATTAATATAATTATTGAAATTTTTTAAGGATAAAGTTTAAAATTGATATATTGTAATGTTTGAGGTATTTAAAATTTTAGATTATTTGAAAAGGTCATATAATGAATGTATTAAACTACCCTGCTTCTCACTAATTAAGAACTCATCTTTATTGGACATAAAATCTTATTTTGGTTCTGAAGACCTAAGCCTACTTTAATATAGGTTAAAAACTCATCTTCCTTGGACATAAGGAAATAGATTAGCAACCCAAGACACAAAAGCATCTAGCATTAGTGAAAGTGTGCCCCTTTATGGACCACTAATGAGCCAAGTGGCATGGTTTTCCATGAATAATGGTGATGAGTAAGCCAACATTCACACATATTGGGTAGTGATGGTTGTCCTCACTATCGATTGACAAAAATGTTTTTGTTTCCTTGAGAAAAAGTGCACAACTCCTTATATTATATAAAAAACCACTTTTTTTATAGACCATCATGCCTTACATCATTCAAACTCTGCTACTAAATCATAAATCCATTCATACTCTGCTAAAAAGTGTAAATATTCAACTATAGTAACTCTGATATAACAGAAGATAAAATACTATAACAATTTTTCAAAAGAGAAGCATACAAAATCCATTACTGTTTGCAGTCAAGTTCAAAAATTCAAAATCAAGAAGATAATATCTATAGCGAACATATGGGGACTTTTATCCTCTTCGATTCCCCCAAATAAGGTCCTGGGTCATGTTCTGAAAGTGTTTCAGTTCCCATCTCCCAAAGGTGCAAAGAGCCGAGACCTATCAAGAGCCCATTCTTTGATAGTTGAAATTCCAACTAGTTCCTCCCCGTGTATATATGTGCAAAAGTAACATCTCAAATATGTGCAAACAAACTATAAATATTATCATAAATGGGCTTGACAAGAATGTTATGGGGGGTCTTCTCTATCAGATCCAATCAATGACAATTTTGGAATCCCAAAAATTCTGTAATTTCTGAGTTCCCTTCATAATAGCCATCATTATTATGATCTTTAAATATAGAAGATTTGCTCTATTATTAGTGCTTTACCCAAGCCCTACAACATATATTATCCAATGAGTATCATTCAAGTATAAAATGCCACCCGCCCCACCAAATGGTGGTTTACCCCATGAAGCACCATCAAAGTAGGCCGAACTACCATTCATATCTATTAACTCCACCACCCTCCTTATCTTTTGAGTCTCTTCCTTCCATGGGAAAAAGATCAAGATAGCATGACCATTGGTTGTAGAAACATATGGAGGAATAATAATATCTTCAAATATAGATCTTTATTTATGGAAAACCAAACCCCCCAAATGAGAATTAAAGGGAGGGCCTTAAAGTCCACGTGGGGCAAATTGTTCTAGACCAAGATTCCAAAGCTTCTTCTAGATTATGTCCATCCCCAACAAATTGAATTCTTCTATGTTGTGAAACATAATCCTATATAGCCATGGTATAAGAACACTTTATAAATAAATGAAATATGTTCTCACCATTGTCCTTACATAAAGGAAATTTTCCAATTCCACTTCCATATTTTCTTACCAGAGAATCCTAGATAGGTACCTTGTTGGAGTGTGCCATCCAAATGAATATTTTTAAAGACTTTAGTGGGCATTTGTAATTCCAAACAACCACCAGTGATGATCAGGTAATTCTTCTTCCTCCCTAGTAACCTAGTGACCAATCTTGGGTGTATCACGGACCATATCAATGTATCTTCTACGCCCACTAATCTGATGTGGCTCTTGTGGAGATCCTTTAGGTATCTATCCCACTGCACTATTTCCCCCACTTCTACAAAACCCGCATCTTGGGCCTTAACCTATTCCTATCTGAGGACTGTGGTATTAACCAAATCTTGAATCTGCTCCAAGTGGATAAATCCCTGATCCCTCAAAGACTCTATCATCGCATGTGGTAAAATATGCTTCCCTCCACATGTGGTAAAATGTTGTTGAAAACTGAGTTATAATAGGTGTTGCTACCTTCAAACAAATTGTTGTAGATTGCGATTCCTCAATTTTTTCAACTTTAAAGGAATATTATATGCGGATTATTCAGTGCAAGCTTTTTTGGGTTGAGAATAAAAGTAGTTCAATGTGATTTCATATTATGTATGATTTATTATGTCCATGCAAGCAGACACATATGTGACATATATGAATTGCCTTGCAGCAATAGTTTTGACCTTGCTAATGTTTGGTTTTTCATAAGGTTTGACATTGATTATTATTTAATTTATTTATTATTATTATTATTATTTAAATTATTTGATATAAGATTGGGTGTTGAAAAGATTATTTAAGCATGGAACTGTGTGCTAGTAGATGAGACGATGTGATGATGTAGGTTCATCTTGAGGGTTTTTAATTGGCTATATGCGTGCCATTATTACATTCTTGGCTAGGATCAGTGGTGGCCTCGAGAGACCTCTGCTCTCTTCATCAATTTACATCTGCTAAAATGTACAATCAAAGGAATGCATTTAAAACATGAGTATGAGACTCATAATTCTTGTATGACAACTGTACATAGAATTGAACACCTTAATGCACCGTGGAAAGAGTTTGCTTGATTTTTATTTAGTTTATTTTTTATTATTTAAAAAAAAATATTTGATATATGATTGGGCGTTGCAAAGATGATGTAAGCGTGGAACAGTGTTCTAATAGAGGAAACAATGTGTTGATGTATGTTCATCTTGAGGGTTCTTAATTGGCTATATATGCGCCATTAATACATTCTTGGTTGGGATCATTGGTGGCCTCGAGAGACTTCCACTCTTTTCATCAATTGACATCTGACAAAATGTACAATGGAAGGAGTGCATTTAAGTCATGAGCATGAGACTTATAGTTCATGTATTACGGAGTTGTATAAGTGCTAACTAAAACATACCTACTCGCCAACTGAGCAATTCTTTCCAAAATCGCAACTTGGAGCATTCTCACATCACAATTTTGGCGATCTGAGTAATTTTAAAATTGGACAATTAATCTAGAACAGACAATCCCAATTGTAGAAATTTTAAAATTGTGAAAATAGCAATTTCCAGCCAAAATTTTAATGGATTTTTATCCCAAAATCACCGGAAAAGTGGGGCGTTTTGGTTGTCTTTTATCCTACATGATGTATGACAACTATACATAGAATTGAACACCCATATGCGACATGGAAGGAATTTGAATATAGTACTCATCTTGGTGATCCAACAGAGAACTTAATATTTAACGTTATTATCGTCCATCTATATATTTGATATGAAGGTCATATACATCTGATCCATGGAGAGATTGTGTCGTTTGGAAGTCAACTTATGGGCACAAAATTCAGTGTAAATATCATCTATTTTCAAGGGCTAGAATCCACGTTTATCCTTTCTCATCCTGTAGCTCGGCTTGCACTCCCGTTTCACAATCCTCTGCATATTTTTGCAATGTGTTGATAATGCGAGGGAGTTGTGAATAGAATAGGGAGAAGGATAATATTAACAGTGTTTTCAATGCCCCCTAGGGATTTCTACACAGATACTCCGAGGTAACATTTGTTCTATTATAACTGACAATTTATCCCTTGTTTTTAACAATCAGGTTTTCTAATAGTATCTTATTCAATTCTCAATTCTTGGGCTAGCTTTACCTTTTGTAGATACCGTTGCTGTGACGAGGGTTTGTTGTCACTTTTATTCATGTTCTAATTATGTTTGGTGCTTTTGGTGAGTTATCTTGTTGGTCTTGTTGTAACTGTGTTGGGTAAGTCAATTTGCTTCGATTCTAAAGAATAATAAAAAATCCAAAGATGAGCAGGGAGCCCTCAAAAATACTCTAGACATTAGAATGGTACATCATGTGCTCTAGCTTAAGCTTTCTAATGGTATATTTAGAGGATTAGTCTAGGATTTAAAAAGTATTAGATTTTTCATTTCTCTATTTGGTTCATATGAGTTTTATAGACCAGCCATTTGTTACCATGAATTACATTACCTTTACCATATGTGTTTCTGCGAGTTTTGTCTATCACTAGAGCTTACTAAACCACTTAACTAAAGCTTTGGGTTCTATACATAACTGAGGGGATTGAACAATAATATTGGTCAAGAATTCTTCTATTACATGCATGAGAAACTGCATGAGAATGGTTTCTAAGACTTGATTGTCGTTAATGTATTTGATAAATAGTTCTATTTCTCAAATGGGGACTACCTAGATCAGGATGGGTTTTGTCTTAAGAGCTCGAAAAAGGATCCACTTGGGTTGTTATGTGAACCCATAAGAATGGAGATCTTAAGTTGTGAATATCCCAATAACCAAATGGACACATCCACTGATGTTTCATTATAACTCCATTACCAATGAACTAAATGGGTCATGGATTTATCCTATGGAATGTGTTTTAATTTCACAACTAGATAAAACCCTACACTGGATGACTAGAACCCAAGACCTACCCCTCGCTGACAGGGTTGTCTTTGCATGCCATGGCCTAATCCCATTGCCTAGGGAAGAATGGTACTCGAGAGTGACTTGCATCCATGTTTGCTGGTAGAGGTATTAACCTGTGTTTAGTTTCGAGTTTCTGATAAACATTTGACAAATATCATCACAAACAATTGTAATGTACTCACTGAGTGTGAGGTCCATTTTGTTTCGAGATTCATAAGAGATACAAAGAATTCAATGGAATAAAAAAAATCCTTATTCCACAATAAATAGAAAATAAACCAACACAAGGGCATCTCAAAGTTATATTGAAATGTCAAACATTTTGATCTTCTTGTGTCCTTTTTTTCTTTTTCTATTGAGAGTTAATTGTGTTGTTTATTTATAGATTTTGAATGAGATGAAATTTTATTAACATCCACAAAAGACCCTGCAGATCTATGAGAGAAACAAAACAATCACAATGTTATAAAGAATCCCTCTTGGATTTATCTACATTCTATATAGTCACTAAAAATTTATCCAATACATTGTAGAAAAGTTGTTGTATTCTCCAATCTTAGCTACATACCCAGATCCAAATCATGCAAAAAGCATAGGGGATTAGCTTTCTGGATCAGATTCTTCTAGTTTAGGCATTATTTGTTGAAGGATCCATTTTTGGACACAGGATCCATTTCCTTACATCAAGGATTCAGATCTGAGTTTGGGAATCTGTTAAAATGCTAAGTGAATTGGTTCCCAACTGTCCTTGAATACATTGGATTCTAATGCTTTAAATTTAGTGGCAACTTGGTAAATCTATACCTTGAAGAAGTAGAGGAAGTATAAAAAGTTCCCTACCCGCATTCAAGGATAATCTATTCACTCTAGGGATGAAAAAGTGGGTGATAAGGCCTTGGATGGGAACTCCATATAGGTGTAGTTGTCTTCTAAGTGTGCCTACTAGGGAGCCGAATTTATTCTTGATATTATTGGTTGGATAGCTGTGAGGTCCCATAGATGTATAAGTAAGTTGTAGTGTCAAGGTGTAAAAGATTTTTTTGTTCAACTAGAGATGTGAGTAAAGGTAGGAATAGGGAGCGATATATTGTATCATTAGTGTCGAAACATGCAAGTAGTGTACAAATTGAGAATTAATGGGGGCCATTCTTCATTTTTCTTCCTAATATGTTTTTCTAGTTCATACCTGATTTCTAAATGTTGCTTCTTCATAGTTCTATTCATTTTGTAAAATGGGGATTGTTATCAATATCTCTAGTACTTAAGCTAGAAAGTCCCCAAACAATGGTGCAAGACAATGGGAACTCAAGAGGGAGACAATGTCCCCACACTACCTTCTTTTCACTTTAGATTGCCTCTCCTCTAGTACAAGGGAGGCCTCTCTAAGATAGGATTTTTAAATCTATGCAGTGGAGGAACAAGGTGGAGTAGATAGTTAGCTCTAGAAAAACATATAGTTGAGGCATATGAAGTGCAATGATGGAGATCAGTTCCTATCAAGGGGGGGGGAATGATTTAGGTCCTTCTATCACCATTTATATTTCATATGCTACTTTAGCTGATGTCCCTTTGTTATTTTGAATCTTAGCTTCGTTCACGCTTCATTTATATTGTTTTATCTTTTGTTTTATGTATTTGTTTTATCTTTTGTTTTATGTATTTGTTTTAATGATTTCACTCTACAAAAAAGTTCTAGATGCTTTGTTAGTCCTTCAATCGAATTTTCAAATCATTGCTTGCAGTGTGCAACATTCTCATCTACACTATGATGGAAATGTTTTAAATATCCAGGTGGTTATAAAAATAATATATATCAATCAATAACATGTTCAAAGACAATGCAATAGGAGAAAAGAAATTTAGTGTGTAGTAACTCTATTATGTTCGAAGTCATTTGTTCTTGTTTGCTAATTCTTATGCTTGTGATAATTTTGGCAATTGCAGCTGCATGGTTTGTGTAGTCAAGTAATTTTGCCAAGTAATTCCTTAGTAGAATCATATGTTGTATAGATGAAATATAACAAGGTTTTGATGTAACAACTTATCTAGGTACACCAAAGGATATTGCAATCCATGGTTCGAAGGACGAACAAATTGATCGCACCTTGGTTAAATTTCATCTATTTAGTTTGCATAATTTCTATTATGAACTAGAATATTGCTTGTTTGATGAGTTAGTGGTTCTATACATTTCCATTATATGCCAATAGAAATAAGAGAAGGGATCATGAACGACTTCCATTTTTTTTGGATCAAAAGACCCTTGGCTCTATCAACGTTGTAAAAAGAATCGAGTGTTGAATTCTTAATGACATTACACAATGTAATATCCATCGTCCTCAACCCTATTGTTTTGGTTAAGTGTAAAATGTATCTATGTAATGGTTCATGGTGAGGAGCTCAAGGCCAAGTCCCAACCATTGAATATTGTAGCATTGCTAGCATTGTCATGTGATATTATAACATGTGTTAGTGACCGCATGGTGATGTGATGTATATGTGAATGATGAAAGTGAAAACAAAGACATAGGGATAGATGTGCAAGAACATGGTCACTAAGGGGGAAACGATGTCCACTAGGGAAGGGAAAGGGGCAAGTGAAGCCTCATGAATCATTTGGGTAGAGTCTAAGTCTTCTTGACATGTTACTTGCTAGAGAAAGTACTGAGTTGTTACTAGTATGATTATATTTTATTAATAACCCTTAGAGGGAAACATATAGATTATATGTATGCATAGGCATGGTGAGTTAGTGTCCTAATGATCCTATGTCCTATGATATTAGTTAATTACTATACTAAGAGTGTTAGTATAGAGTTAGTCATATTATTATTAATATTAATGAGTGGATTAATAATCTATGATTGTTATGCTAGAAGATAAGATATTCGTTATCTTGATAGTAAGTAAATAATCTTGGTGTTAATTGGTAAGTTGATAATAAGTCATTATTAATATAATGATGGCTATGTGATTATTTCCTAGAAGGGAATACAATTATTACTAAATATTGATTTAATGCTATGGCATAAAGATAATATAGTATTATTATTAATATTAAGATGATATAATTATTAGTGGGAATTTATGCTCACCATGGACTTTGGGGTTCCTATTGATTGAATGCTAGTATTGGCATGCTTATGCCACTTGGATGGAAGAGGTTACATTTATATGAACTCATTGTCTATTTGGGGAAATATGCCACTTGTCCTAATAGTGGTTTCATATTCCTTTTATTTTATTTTATATGTGGCATATCTTAGAAATGTGAGCAATTGTGATTAATTTGTATTTAAGGAGGGAGAACCTATTTGTTGGGGGTTGCTTCTACTTGATTTGAATGAGGGAACTATTTCCCATTCCTTTGGTTGTTTAATTATTTCTGTTTTGATTGTAAGTGTTGTTTGGTATGAAATGTTATGGAGAAAATGAGAGAGAGGAGCAGCCTACTGAGGAGAGTTGAGCTTCCTCAATGTTGTTGGATTGTTGTGTTAGTTTGTATACGTATTTCAGTGGTAAATATCATGAATATGGTGAAAGGCGCACCCTCCATCCTTGAATGAGCTATGTTTTATATATATATATATATATATTTCAGTGGTAAATATCATGAATATGGTGAAAGGCGCACCCTCCATCCTTGAATGAGCTATGTTATATATATATATATATTGTAATACACCAGGATTGAATAAAGTATTATTAAATACTTTTGAATATTTATGTTATGTTTATTTATTATTAAATATTTTTGACATGAAGTCAAAAATGAAAACAATGTAATGGATTATTCTTTTATTTAATAAAAATACTAAAGGGGGGACATAAATGAAATAGTTGTTGCATGAGTGATTGTTGACCCACAAGAGGAAAAGCCAAGTGTCTAAAGCTGCTGAGTGAAAACTCAAGATGCAGGAGGCATCTTCCCCAAAATCAGGTCACAACTCTTAGTTGAGTGTTAAAGAGAAGGAGGCTCATAAATGACCAAGTCCTAGGCAAAATACTATATAACAATATGTCCATAAGGAACAGGAGGTTATCATTGGATGGGGATTGAATCTAATAATGCAAGAGATGGAGCATTAGGTGGAATTTTCTCTTGTGGTTCAGCGATTAGGCTCGGGGGTTTTCGAGAAAGTGAGACTTTGCTGCTTTAGGAGTTGGTTGGGAGGAACGACTGTTTCATTTTTGTTTTCTTGACAGTAGTGCCAGGTTCATTGTTCTATTTTCCTACTTGTTTAAATTAATTACATTAGGATTTGTATTTATGTTTTGCATCTAACCCCTCGAAGAATTTTTATTATGCGTTTAAACAGGCTATGAAGTTGTTTATATTCAATACAAATATATCTCTTAGGGTGTTTAAAATTTTATATGCTGCCGTATGACCCTTAGGATCATAGGACTAGCATAGCTAGTATATGAATGTAATTCCACTATATTTTCCATCTAATGGTTCTATCGCAAGGGTATTTATATTATAAAATAAACCACAGTTAGCATTTAAACTGTTTGCAAAACAAACTCTGTTTTCCAATATAATACCAAATATATTTAGATACATAAAGAGTTAAATATGTGATATAACTACCATATGATTGCTTAAACTAGGTAAGGTATTCAAGTAAGTATCTTTCTATTTTTTTTATCTTAAAAAACAAGCACCTCGGTCGAATCGAGATCTATATCTCCTATTCTGTTTCAAATTGAAATAAACTGTAGTATTTCTATTTAGGCTATTACATGATCATAAATTGTTCGTATATAATTTTACACTTTGTTTTGACTTAGATATCTTTCCCATTTTTAATTAAAAATATAAGTATTTCTATCAATCAAGATCTATTCTTATTATAATCCCAAGGAAAGCATTTTTTTGCCAAAACTATATCTAAGTTCTTAGGATAACTAGTAAACATTATTTCTAATAAATCTCTAAACTGGTATGTATTAAGGTTAATCAAAAGACAAAAAAGAAATATCTTTTTTTCCAGCTCATATAATTTTTTTAACCAGAGTAAGATTGCAATAACTGAAGTAAGCAATTGGTACTATCAAAATATTTATATCTATATAATAGTAATAACGAGGATTGCTAGATCAAGAGAGCTGAAAGGCCTATGCTCAATAACATTAATCATTACGTTTTCATAAACCTTGTGTAGATAAAAAAATGCCATAGTTGGCGGGATCTTAACCTAGTTGAATATTATAAACGCCATATGTTTATAACTGTGCAAATTGTGTCACATTTAACAATAACCCAAAATCAAATACCATCCTCCATAAAATAGATTTGGATCAAGCGTCTAACTAGAATTTTGGATAACAGCGTTAATCCAATAACAAGAAACTATGAATATAAGAGATAACCGTGAAAGACAGAGATCTTATGAATTAAGGATATAGACCGAGAAACGGTCTCCCAAACAAAAAATATAATAGGGGTATTCATGAGCTATGGTTTCATTCTGAATTCACCTCTTCATTCTACAAAAAGAATGCGTTTAACCAAAAATATAGCACAATAAGTATTATAGAGGAATTCACAATCCCTGTCGATGAAATTCCATCCACCGTCATTATAAAAGGAAAAAAAATCATATTACAGTATGTATCCATCCTCGATGGCATATTTATAAAACCCCCTATCCATAGATTTTACAAGCAGAGCAGCATTTAAAATGTGTAAAACAAACACTGGAGCATAAACAATGAGGAAACCCTTGGTCATCATTTATTAGACCCTAAAACAAGTAACAAATCATTAATCAACTTATCTGAGGAAGGCGAAATACTAAACCCTTCAACCTTCAAAAACCTTGTCGAACGCCACCTACAGAAAACCAGAATCGTAGTCAACATCCAGGCTGTTGTTTAACAAGCTACTTTTGTAAACTAAACTATTATGAGTATGGCATTGCTTACCTGGGCATTCTAAGACATGCACTTGGGAGGAGGTGACCCTGTCTCCACCCTCGCTGGCGCCCACCACCTGCAACCATTTTCTCCATAACTCAATCAATCTATAAAATGAATTTCTTAAATACAGAATTAAAAAAGAAACTAAGTTTAGTCCTTTTTCCGTATAAAAATGTAGACAGGGCCAGGGGTCGGCTCCTCCTGAACGCTTTTATCACTCCCTTTCCTGCACATTTGATGTTAAACTTTTAAGACTTGGAAACCTGATTCCATATAAGAATACAAGTTATAATGCTAAGGGTAATGGAGTCTTTTACCTGTCGAAGGGAAGTTCGAGGCTGGAAGTGGGTAGCCAGGTTTGATTGAAGCTTCCAGCAAAGCCTGGAGGTAGCAGCCACTTAACCCAGGTACCATCTTTCCTCTCACCTCGCAAGACAACTGAGAATAACTTAACATTAAAATTGAGTGGTATTATGGATATCTCCATTACCAGAGCCGAACAAAGAGCTCTTAGACCAACGTCGTAATAATGAGGGTTAAGACATCAAAGAACACATTAAAACCCTTTCAAAACCTTTGACATATGCCTGTCCAAGTGGACGATAGAAATCACTGTCAAGCGTAAGCCATAAAAGGCTTGGCTGCGCTATCAACTCCTATCCAGGGTGGCTATTAATTTGCTTTCAAACCATAAGTACAGGGCTTTAAACCTTTTCAACTACCAACCTTCGAATGACAATGCCATCATTTCAATTTATTCGACCTTGGTACAAGACCATAGTTCCATCAAGGTATTAAACCTTGTTACAACGCTTTCTTGCTTAAGATATTGACCCATGCGCCTATGGCTTGGTCCATCTCCCTAGTGTTATCATTTGGGATCAAGAATTTAACCAAAGTCTCCCCTTATTATATCCTTTGCAACTTAGTTTAAAGAAAAGGTTAACAACATAACATAAGGGATAAGTAATTCCTTTACCATTTTATTAACATGAGTAAGTTAATAAGAACAAATAAAATCACCTTCGGTTATGGTGTCAGCACGCCGCTATCCCCGTAACATCCAGTATAATTATAGCCTACCATAAAATAGGGTTAGAATTGGTGTATGTAGCTTTGACCAAATAGTGTTTATGATGCAGAATGTATTAATTGCAAAATAAGGATCATAATTTGATGTAATAGTGTTATTTCTATATAGTAGTTTGTATTTTCAATTTTTTTTTTTTACGAAATTTATAGGTACTTGAGATAATGGTATCAGAGCGTGGTTACAACACTTGGCCTAAACCGACCCAACATTGCAAATGTTAAGAAAAACATAAAACTAATTTTTGTTTATTTTATTTTGGGTTTGATTCTCTTACTAAACAGGAAGAGCAAGAAAACTTTATTTTTGCAAGAAAATTATGGCAGAGCTCGGAATTCCTGAAGGAGAGGAATCACCCCCTGGAATTCCGGTGAACAATGAAGAAGGTGAACTCTGGGTAAACTTAAATGAGAGTAGAAATGGAAATCCGTCAGAACTAAAATAGACTGTCAAAGAATTGAGGTCAGAATTAAAAAGAGTTAGGGATGAAAACGAACGAATTATGAAAGCACAAGCAGAGCTAAATAATATTATGCTAGATAAAATACACAGTAATGAAAAAAAAACTAAAGAAGATAAGCCAAAATCTACACCCTACAAACGTAAGGGAAGAAAGTTGGAATTTTCCAGGCATGCAGATGAAACTTCCAGCGAAGAATCACCTAAACAAGAACATCAGGATTCTAGTGAAAGTAGTGACATCCATAAAGATAAAAAGAAGTACATACCATACGAAGAAATTTCAGGAGAATTTAAGAAAATTAAACCTCCTATGTTCAATGGTGAAATTGAGAAAGGAGAAGAGGCAGAAGCCTGGTTGTCTGGAATGAAGAAATATTTCCAGATTTACAATTCTGATGAACTGAAGGAAAAAATGGCCATCTATAACCTAAGTGGAAAAGCAAATATCTGGTGGAAAGATATAAAAAAAGTAAAAGGTATAAAGGAATGGCAAGTAACTTGGAAAACCTTTAAGAAACTGTTTAAACAAAAGTATCTTTCAGAATAGTACTATGAAGAAAAAGCGAAAGAATTTTATGATTTCAGGTTAGGTGCAATGACCATGAAAGAACTCTGCAGTAAATTTATAAGTCTGCTTCATTATGTACCTTACATAATAGATGAAAAAACAAAAATAAAACGCTTTCTGAATTTCTTTCCTATTCCATTTAAAGAGTGGATTGAGTATGAAACCCCAAAGACGCTGGAAGAAGCAATGAGGAAAGTGAATTACTGTTATGAGCAGAATAAGAATAAAAGAGAAAATATTCCTAATTGGAACACAAAAAGATAGGATAACTTTAAGAAAAATAGCAATAATAAATTTCACAGAAATTTTGGAACTAATTACAGAGGGTATCAAGGTAGTAATTATAGAAATTTTAAACCACAACACCCTGCAACAAAATAAAGAGAACCTTCCAGTAATTTTAACAAAAACACTGCGCAGAGGGAACTCTTAAAATTTTGGGAATGTGGTGACCCACATTATTTTAAATACTTTCCTAAAAGAAATAAAACTTTTAATAAATCCCACTCCATTCAGGAAGCTATTATAGTTGGACATATGGCGAGAAGTATGCCTAGAATCAATGTTGCATTGAAGAACTGACAGGATGGCCATCAAGCTTCAATGGTCGAGATCGAAGGTATGATAAACAACCAAACTATTTCCATACTAATTGATCCGGGTGCAAGTATGAGTTATGTATCACCTAGGATTGTTGAATTATGTAAACTAGTACCAGAAAATTTTGAAAAATCTTGGTTGGTACAGTTAGCCACGGGCACTAAACGTAAGGTCACTAGTTATGTGAAAAATTGTAATGTTTTGATGAATGAATTTAATATGCATGTTGATCTGAATATTTTACCGTTAGGTTCATATGATATGCTGATAGGAATGGATTGGTTGGAAAAACACAGAGTCCTATTGAATTGTTATGAAAAAACTTGTACATTCTTAGATGAGGCTGGAAACACAATCAAAGTAACAGGAATTCCAAAAAAAACTACAATTAGAGAAATCTCAGCCTTACAAATGAATACGGAAGGGATGTAAAGTGTTTGTTGTTTATGTAATAGATGATAAAGATCTACATAAAAAACTTAAAGTGGAATACATATCTATCTTGAAATATTTTAAAGACAAATTTCTGGAAGAAGTCCCTGGACTACCTCCAAAAAGAGACATAGAATTTACAATCCATTTGATACGGGGAGCAGTACCAGCATCAAAAGCTCCATATCGAATGAATATAATAGAACTTACAGAACTTAAATCACAATTACAATAGCTAACTGATAAACAGTACATTCAACCTAGTGTTTCCCCTTGGGGATCCGGTCTTATTCATAAAGAAGAAAGACGAAACCTTAAGGTTATGTATAGAATATCGACAGTTAAATAAAATGACTATTAAAAATCGATATCCTTTACACCGGATAGACGATATATTTGATCAGTTCCAGGGGGCTACAATCTTTTCTAAAATAGATTTAAGGTCTGACTACCATCAAGTACGTATCGAAGATGAAGACATCTTTAAAACTGCTTTTATAACTCGTTATGGAAATTACAAGTTTGTCGTAATGCCATTCGTATCATTAACCAACACACATGTAGCCTTTATGTGCTTAATGAACAGTATTCTAAGTAATTATTTGGATAAATTCGTGGTCGTCTTCATCGACGATATACTGATTTACTTGAAAAATAAAGAAGAACTTCTACAAGTTTTGAGAGAACAACAACTATTTGCTAAGTTTAGCAAATGCGATTTCTTTAAAGACAGAATCCAATATCTAGGACACGTAGTGTCTAAGGATGGAATATCTGTCGATCCCCAAAAAATTAAAGTTATCACTGAATGGCCAGTTCCTAAAAATTTAACGGACATAAGATCGTTTATGGGGATTACGGGTTACTATCGGAAGTTTATTGAAGGATTTTAAAAGATAGCCTACCCCATAACTTCCCTACAAAAGAAAGGTAAAAAATTTGATTGGAATGAAAAGTGTATGGAAAGTTTTAATAAATTAAAACAACTGTTAACCACCACCCCTATCTTAAAAAATATTGATCCTTTTAAGGATTTTGTCGTATGCACTGACGCATGTAATGAAGGATTAGGCGATGTACTGATTCAAGAGAATCATGTCGTGGTCTATGAATCCCAAAAATTAAAAGAACATGAAAACAATTATGCTACGCACGATTTAGAACTTGATGCAATTATACATGCGTTAAATATGTGGCGACACTACCTCATCGGAAGAAATTTTTTGCTAATGTCAGATAACATAAGCTTAAAATACTTGTTTGATTAGCAGAATTTAAACGCTAGACAAGCAAGGTGGCTGTCCTTTTTAAGCGAGATAAAAATTATAAAAGGTAAATAAAACAAAGTTGCAAACGCTTTAAGTCATCATGCAAATTTATTATTTGCAAGCATCAATTACGAATCTGATTTAGAAAATCAGATTTTAAATGCATAAATTTTTTATAAAGAATACCAAATTTTAAAGAAGAAGACTGCTGAAAATGAAAATAACCAGATAAAAACAAATTTTTGTCTATATGAAAGAGGTTTATTGCTTGAGAAAAACATATTGTACATACCAAATTCAGCAAAAGTCAATTTAACTGTTATGAATGAATTACACAAGCAACCCTATTCAAGAAACCCAAGGTACCAAAAGATGATCACCATGAGCAGAAAGGATTTCTTTTGTACGAACATGAAGAAAGAGGTAGCAAAATACTTAGCTCATTGCATAGAATGCCAACAATTCAAGGCTGAATACCAACATCTAGCTGGGTTATTACAACCACTGCCCATTCCAGAATGAAAATGGGAAATAATCAGCATGGACTTTATAACCGGCCTACCTAAAAATGTCAGGCACCACGAATCAATCATGGTCGTAGTTGATAAATTAAGCAAAGAAACTCACTTTATTCCAGTAAAATCTACTTATAAGCCTGTTAACATTGCAGATATATTTATGAAAGATATTTTCGGGTTACATGGCGTACCAAAGCTAATAATCTCAGACACAGATGCAAAATTTACATGTAATTTCTGGAAAACTTTGTTTAAAGGGTTAAGTACTCAGTTGAATTTCAGTACTAAGTATCATCCGAAAACAGATGGGCAGACTGAAAGGGTAAATCAATTCCTAGAGGACATGCTAAGAATGTATGTAATGGACAAACTAGGTAATTGGCAAGACTACCTACACTTAGTAGAATTTGCTTACAATAATCATTTTCAAGTATCAGCTCATATAAGTTTTTTTGAAATTTTGTATGGACGTAAATGCAATACTCCCATTTCATGGAGTATCTTGGTGGATCGATTATTGTTAGGACCTAAATTGTTAAAAGATATGGAACTAGCCGTGAAGCATGTATAACAAAATTTGAAGGCTGGCCAAGACAGGAAGAAAATTTATGCTGACTTCAAAATAACTCATCGAGAGTTCCACGTAGGTGAGCATGTGTATATAAAGGTAAGACCCAAGAAAAGTTCCTTAAGGCTGGGCAGGTATTCAAAATTGGCACCCAGATATTGTGGGTCATTTGAAATTTTGGCTAAAGTAGGGTCGGTAGCATACCAGTTAGCCCTACCAGCTACTATTAAAGTACATTATGTTTTTTACGTTTTCATTTTAAAGAAGTATGTTCATGACACTAATCATGTGATTGATTGGGATGTTATATAGGTGGAATCCGAGGGAGAGTTCCACCAGAGCGTATCCTTGACAGAAGATAACTTTTACTCCAGAACCGTACCATCAGACAAGTCAAGGTGCAATGGAAGTACCTTAGTTTGGAAGAGCCCACTTGGGAATTAGAAAGCGATATGCGGGTGGCATATCCAATCCTGTTCCAGGACGAAGAAATGGAATAATAAAGACAACAAAATAATAACACCGAGGACGGTATTATCCTTTAAGAGGAGTTGTATGTAATACGCCAAGATTGAATAAAGTATTATTAAATACTTTTGAACATTTATGTTATGTTTATTTATTATTAAACATTTTTGACAACATTTTTGACATGAAGTCAAAAATAAAAACAATGTACAATGGATTATTCATTTATTTAATAAAAATACTAAAGGGGGGACATAAATGAAATAGTTGTTGCATGAGTGATTGTTGACCCACAAGAGGAAAAGCCAAGTGTCTAAAGCTGCTGAGTGAGAACTCAAGATGCAGGAGGCATCTTCCCCAAAATCAGGTCACAACTCTTAATTGAGTGTTAAAGAGAAGGAGGCTCATAAATGACCAAGTCCTAGGCAAAATACTATATAAAAATATGTCCATAAGGAACAGGAGGCTATCATTGGATGGGGATTGAATCTAATAATGCAAGAGATGGAGCATTAGGTAGAATTTTCTCTTGTGGTTCAGCGATTAGGCTCGGGGGTTTTGGAGAAAGTGAGACTTTGCTGCTTTAGGAGTTGGTTGGGAGGAACGACTATTTCATTTTTGTTTTCTTGAGAGTAGTGCCAGGTTCATTGTTCTATGTTCCTACTTGTTTAAATTAATTACATTAGGATTTGTATTTATGTTTTGCATCTAACCCCTCGAAGAATTTTTATTATGCGTTTAAATAGGCTATGAAGTTGTTTATATTCAATACAAATATATCTCTTAGGGTGTTTAAAATTTTATATGCTGCCGTATGACCCTTAGGATCATAGGACTAGCATAGCTAGTATATGAATGTAATTTCTCTATATTTTCCATCTAATGGTTCTATCGCAAGGGTATTTATATTATAAAATAAACCACAGTTAGCATTTAAACTGTTTGCAAAACAAACTCTGTTTTCCAATATAATACCAAATATATTTAGATACATAAAGAGTTAAATATGTGATATAACTACCATATGATTGCTTAAACTAGGTAAGGTATTCAAGTAAGTATCTTTCTATTTTTTTTTATCTTAAAAAACAAGCACCTCTGTCGAATTGAGATCTATATCTCCTATTCTGTTTCGAATTCAAATAAACTGTAGTATTTATATTTAGGCTATTAAGTGATCACAAATTGTTCGTGTATAATTTTACACTCTATTTTGACACAAATATCTTTCCCACTTTAATTCAAAATATAAGTATTTTTGTCAATCAAGATATATTCTTATTATAATCCCAAGGAAATCATTTTTCTGCCAAAACTATATCTAAGTTCTTAGGATAACTAGTAAACATTATTTCTAATAAATCTTTAAATTGGTATGGATTAAGGTTAATCAAAAGACATAAATAACATATCTTTTTTTCCAGCTCATATAATTTATTTAACCACGATAAGGTCGCAATAACCGAAGTAAGTGATTAGTACTGTCAAAATCTTCATATCTATATAATAGTAATAACGAGGATTGCTAGATCAAGAGAGCTGAAAGGCCTCTGCTAAATAACATTAATCATTACATTTTCATAAACCCTGTGTAGATAAAAAATGCCATAGCTGGGCGGACCTTAACCTAGTTGAATATTATAAACATCATATGTTTATAACTGTGCAAATCGTGTCACATTTAACAATAACCCAAAATCGAATACCATCCTCCATAAAATAGCTTTGGATCAAGCGTCTAACTAGCATTTTGGATAACAGTGTTAATCCAATAACAAGAAACTATGAATATAAGATATAACTGTAAAAGAAGGAGATCTTAATAATCAAGGATACAGACCGAGAAACGGTCTCCCAAACAAAAAATATAATAGGGGTATTCATGAGCTAGGGTTTCATTCTACATTCACCTCTTCATTCTACAAAAAGAATGCATTTAACCAACAAATATCACAATAAGTATTATAGAGGAATTTGCAATCCCTATGGATGAAATTCCATCCACCGTTCTTATAAAAGGAAAAAAAAATCATATTACAATATGTAGCCAGCCCTGATGGCGTCTTTATAAACCCCCTATCCATATATTTTACAAGCACAGCAACATTTAAAATGTGTAAAACAAACATTGGAGCAGAAACAACGAGGAAACCCTCGGTCATCATTTCTTAGACCCTAAAACAAGTAACACATAATTAATCAACTTATCTGAGGAAGGCGGAAGACTAAACCCTTCCAACTTCAAAAACCTTGCCGAACGCCACCTATAGCAAACTAGAATCATATTCAGCATCCAAGCTGCTCTTTAACAAGCTACTTTTGTAAACTAAACTATTATGAGTATGGTGTTGCTTACCTAGACATTCTAAGACGCGGAATTGGAAGGAGGTGACCCTGTCACCATCCTCGCCGGCGCCCACCACCTTCAACCATTTTCTCCATAACTCAATCAATCTATAAAATGAACTTCTTAAATACAGAATTAAGAAAGAAACTAAGTTTAGTCCCTTTTACTTATAAAAATGTAGACAGGGATAGGGGTCGTCTCCTCCTGGACGCCCTTATCACTCCCCTTCCTACACATTTGAACGTTAAAATTTTAAGACTTTGCAACTTGAGTCCAGACAAGAATACAAGTTATAATGGTAATGGTAATGGAGTCTTCTACCTGTCGAAGGGCAATTCGAGGCTGGAAGTGGGTAGCCAAGTTCAGTTGAAGCTTCCAGCGAATCCTGGAGGTAGCAACCACTTAACACCGGTACCATCTTTCCTCTCACCTCGCAAGACAACCGAGAAGAACTTACCATTAAAATTGAGTGGTATTATGGGTATCTCCATTACCAGAGCCGAACACAGAGCTCTTAGACCAGCGTCGTAATAATGAGGGTTAAGACATCAAAGAACACATTAAAAACCTTTCAAAACCTTTAACATCTGCCTATCGAAGTGGACAGTAGAGATCACTGTCCAACATAATCCATAAAAGGCCTGGATGCGCTATCAACTTGTAGCAAGGGTGGATAATAATTCACTTTCAAACCATAAGTACAGGGCTTTAAACCTTTTCAACTACGAACCTTTGAATGACAATGCCATCACTTCAATTTATTCGACCTTGGTACAAGACCATAGTTCCATCAAGGTATTAAACCTTGTTACAACGCATTCTTGCTTAAGATATTGACCCATGCGCCTATGGATTGGTCCATCTCCCTAGTGTTATCATTTGGGATCAAGAATTTAACCAAAGTCTCCCCTTATTATATCCTTTGCAACGTAGTTTAAAGAAAAGGTTAACAACATAACATAAGGGCTAAGTAATGCCTTTACCATTTTATTAACACGAGTAAGTTAATAAGAACAAAGAACATCACCTTTGATTATGGCGACAACACGCCGCTAGCCCCGTAACATCCAGCGTAATTATAGCCTGCCATAAAATAACGTTAGAATTGGAGTATGTAGCCTGCCATAAAACAAATATATATATATATATATATATATATAATATATTTATGAAATTTAGAGGTACTTGACATATATATATATATATATATATATAAATATTCATTGTGCATGTACATCCCTTGGAGAAGGGAACACCCCTTCCCAGCTTTGAATGTACTGATACATATTTTATATATTCATTCTGGTGTGTGTCTTTCTTGGAGAAGGGCGCATCCCTTCCATTCTTGAATGAGATACATTTCATAAATATTCATTTTTGTGTGTTTGTTCCTTGGAGAAGAGTGTGTTTCCCTCCAGTTTGATTTGGAATTTGTATTCGTTGAATTATTTTCTTGCAAAGTAAGTTGGAGGGAATAACTATTGGAGTGCGCAAACCCTAAGTTTCCCTTGCATTTGTTGTAAATATATCTATGCTACTCACTAGTGAATGTGAGAGGTGCATAGCCCTTGCTTTTCTTTGTAATTATATCTATTCTACTCATTGGTTAATGTGAGAGAGGCACATCCCTTGGTTTTGTTTGTAATTATATCTATGCTACTCAATGGTGAATGTGAAGAAATGGCATTGTTCATTTCGTTGTTGTAGACAATGTACATTTTATATTTAATTGATTGTGTAGCCTTGAAGAGAGGCAATAATCCCTTCTCGATTGGAACCAACACGTTGAAGAGAGTGTGTTTCCCATTCCTTGTTGGAATAATCTATATATTATATAGTGGTGATTGTTCACACACACACACACATGTCTATATATGTCTGCATGCATGCATGCATGTATGTATGTATGTATGTGAGTATGTATGTAAGTATGTATGTATGTATGTATGTGGGAATGGCCATGAGGTAAAAGGATTATTTAAAAGTTTTTGATAGACAGTGCAAGAGAGGACTTACCCCTCTGGGAATGCATTTTCTTGGAAATAAATGATAATGCATTTTACGACTAATGCTAATTAATAATGCATGTGCCTAATACTGTTGAGAAACAATTAAATGATAGTGTAGTATTTTCTATTCTAGAGAAGCACATAAATAATAATGCATTTTCTTGAAAATAAATGATAACACATTTTCCTACTAGTGTTAAATGATACTGTATGTGTCTACTATTGATGGGAAACAATTAAATGGTAGCGCATTATTTGTTATTGAGGACAAGCAAATAAATAATAATGCATTTGGTTGGAAATAAATGATAATGCATGTGCTTTCTATTGCTGAGAAGTAATTAAATGATAATCCATTTGCTTGCTATTGTCGAGAAACAAAAATTTGATAATGCAATTATTTTCTATTGCCGAAAAGCAATTAAACGATATTATGTGTGCTTGCATTTGTTGAGGAGGAGGTTGTTTCCTCTCTGGAAATCAATAGATGATATTGCATTGTATTACTTGAAGCTATGTACGAGGGATTTGTCCCTT
This sequence comes from Larix kaempferi, assembly GCA_027924585.1. Taxonomy (NCBI): domain Eukaryota; kingdom Viridiplantae; phylum Streptophyta; class Pinopsida; order Pinales; family Pinaceae; genus Larix; species Larix kaempferi. Next base: position 2,463,804 of record BSBM01000003.1, on the reverse strand, counting down.
TAGTTGAATGTGTTTACAATTTCTTAAATTATTGTTTTAAGCTCTGTATTAGGGCATTTCCCTTTAGTTAGAGCTAAAGCTTCTGCAATTTTCATTAATCATGTTGTAGGTTGAAGGGATTCACCACTTTCAATTGTATTTAATTATGTTTGTCATTAATTGCGGATTTTGACACTTTCTTATTGCATTTTTTTTGTAACGAAGTTTTTTGTATTATATAAAAGGGAACAATTACATCTATGCAAAACAGACCGAAGCTCTGTTGTTCTTATGTATTTCTTCGATCTTCAGCCTTACAACATGAGAATTATCATAAGACTGACCAACCCATATCATTAAGCCAAAATTAAAATTGTGTTTCGACAAACCTCCATATATTCTGACTGCCTAATGTAACCCATACACTAAGACTTCTAAAACTTTCGAACACAAAAACAACAAATAGACCGCATTGATAGATGCCAACAAACCAAAACCTATCCAAAAAAACAGACCCTAAACCTGTAGAAACTCTAAAGCATAATGTAAGGAAGGTCTGGAAAGTGTCCTTGTTGATTACCGCCAACAGAAGATGTCTGTGCAACAGGATAGAGAATGCCCATGGATTGCATTATGAAGTCCATATTCTGGTGCATTGCTTTTGTTTATGTTTGTAGCTTGTTCTTCCATTGTTCCATCAGCTCCTCTGCCCCAGTCTTCTCTAGTCGCTCCCAAATCACATGCCCCATCAGATTCGTCATCACCCTTTAGAGAGAAACTATCCTCTCGTAAAGGATGAGGCGAGCAATGTTGTTTCCTGGGTCCATAACCTAGTCTTCCGCTTTCCGACATTCCTCATGCAAGGTATCCTTGTCAATATATTTCTAGAGCTATTGTTCCACCCCTTTAATTTCCTACTGAACAACCGAGGGTAGACCCAGTTCAAACATCTAAACCTCCCACCTAGCTTTATTTTGCGCTCAGGTGACCCTGTGACCCTCATCCATAGGAGCCTCTTCCCTCTTCCTACTCAATCGTCACCCATATGTGATACTCTTGCCTTCCTCCTGACAATGGCCCTCCATTTTACTAATCTCCTGGACTTATGTGCTTCATGTTAACAAAAAGGTAACGACCAAGTGCATGCCAAAAAGAGACTTGCGGGAATGTTTAAAGCCACCACCTTTCCATTCCTTATAAGGGAAATTTCCTTTTTAGGGAAATAATTAACTTCATACCTACCATTAAAAGATGCTCGTGCTCCATATTTCTTTAGATATATCTCCCAAGATGGTGGCTGGATCCTCCACTTCCTTCGCTCATAACTACAACCTCAACCTCAAACCTTGAAAAAACTAAAGATATATAAGCCATAGTAAATGTTTATTATGGCCCTTTCTCCTTCTCCTTAAAACTTCGGCAATTTGGCATGTGGAGAAACCTTCACTTGGATGGGCGAGGGCCTGCTTGTTGTCCTGACTCCACTACTTCATGATATTGTGTCATGTCCTGAAGCATAATTTCGCTGCATCTATCCTGGGCAGTCTCATTGTTCATATCCTCCCAAGCGTTGGCATTAATAGAATTATGGGTCTCAGTCCTGAGGTTTGCCAACAGGTCAGCCAGTTTGTTTCCATTCCTTTTGAGGTAGTTGAAATTAAGGGCCAACCTGGGATTTGTGATCACCGCCAACTTCTCTAGCCTCCCTTATAACCATGAGGATGATGCCACCTTGGAGGTTGGATTTCCATGTTGGATCTTAGTTTCCATGTGTAAGACTACCTGAGAGTCTCCTTCAACGATTAGCGGGGTCCAATTATGTAAATCCTCCATTTGTATTCCATGTAGTAAACCCTCCACTTCAACGACATTGTTGGAGTAAGTGCAAATGAAGCCGATTTGGAAACCTTGCAATTCTCCGAGGTGGTTTCTGATAACACATTCGAACCCTGTTGGGCCAGGATTCCCCTTTGAAGCTCCGTCGAAATTGAGTTTGAAGAAACCAGTTGGGGGGGACCAGAATTCTGGGCTAGAACTCACCATGGACGGCCTTCCAAGCCTACCAAAACACTGCAGTGGTTTGGATATCCCCCAACCCTTCAGTATTAAGGAATCTGAGGTGTTTGCTTCCCAATCTGCATTATCCCATGATTGCATTTTCATGTTATGGTCATATTTCCTCATGGTAAGAGTTCCTTTGTTTTGGAACTATTACCGATGAAGGAATAAGAGGATCATAGTAATGTGATGTCATGAACTATTATTGATACATAAACAAGAATATCATACTTCATCAAAGTTCTTGTTGGTTATAGGCTCTATTTTGGTATTTTTTATTCAAAGTGAAATTTCAACTTTAAGAAATTGTAATTTGGCAATTACAAATTCAACAATCAAAATATTGTCGATCAACAATTGCAATTTTGACAATTGTAAATTCACAATTTCAACAAGCAATTGTAAATTCACAATTTCAACAAGCATGTGATTAAAGAGAAATCCAGATAAGTGCATATTGTAATTTAAGGAATTTTTTATATTCAAATTGCAATTTCAACTTCAAAAAATTCCAATTTTGGCATCCCAACAATTTTGACAATTAAAAATTTGGCAATTCCAACAAGTATATGATTGAGTATAAATTGATATTTTTTAATGGAAACTAACAATTTCACCAATTGATTCAATTTTCCAATTTCAACAATAGACAATTATAGAAATTGCAAAATTTAAGGATTATTTTAATTCAAATCAACTTCAAAGAATTGCAAATTTGGCAATTACAAATTCACAAATTCAACAATAAAAATTGCAATTTCAAAAACTACAAATTAATAATTTCAAAGTACATGATTGATGAGAAATTTACATTTTTTAAAGAAAAGTGCAATTTCAATAATTGATTGATTGCAATTTCAATGATGACAAAATTTCACTTTTAACAATTACAAAATTATAAAAATTACAATTTTTTAATGAGAAAATGCAAACAATTAGAGAATTTTAAAAATTACAATTTTTTTCAATGAGAAAATGAAATTTCGATAATTTCACCAATTAATTAACTACGAATTGTAATTTTGACATTTAAAATTTTACAACTTCAACAATAAGAGGATCGAGTTGAAATTGCAATTTCAACAATTTTAACAATTGATTGGAATTTTTGCATTCACATATTGCAAGAATTAAAATTGCAATAATCAATTAGCAATTGTACATGCACTTAATGCAATAAGAAAGTGTTAGTATGTGGTAACATTTCCATATCTTAGGAGAAAAGAAGTATCTAATTGATACAGGTTTGGAACTAGGGATTTCGACGATTTTTTAAGGCGGAAGGACTGACGGCAACCATGGCTGAAAGAATAGGGGGGGTTCAGGCCTCCCCAGCTGATCCTTCACGGGGGATCCAGATTGGGGGCATCCTGACCCCTTTGGAGGTAATGGGAGGAGAGGGATCGAGTTCTCAATATCCAAAAATGGAAGGCACCCTTGTCGGAAGGAAGCCTGGCCAATGCATTCCTAAATCTTCCCTAATACCCTCAATGCAGATCAAATCAAGCAAGCTGAGGGATCAGATCCAATATATGCAAGATCATGCACTTATAGAAAAATTTGTGGGAATGCTACCATTGGAAAAATCCCTAGTTTGGTGGATAAACTCCACCTGGAAACCATGGAGTCACTATGATCTACAACTGGGTTCCAAAGGCTTTTTTATCTTCTCCTTCCTAAGCATGGAAGACATAAACAAAGTGTTGGATGGAAGCCCTTATTTCTTCTACTCTGCAAGCATGTTCTTAAAACCGTGGAAGGAGATTTTTTTTCCCAGAAAAAGAGGATATGAGACTTGATCCGGTATGGATCCGTCTATACTCTCTCCCAAGCGAGTACTGGGACTCATAAATTCTGGAAGATATCGGGAACAATCTGGGATCCTTCATTAAAATATCATAGAAAACCAAGGCCCAATGATACACGACCTATGCAAGGATATGTGTATATATGGATCTATCCAAAGAACTACCAAGAGCCATCAAAATGTCATGGGAAGATGAAGATTGGGTGCAAACCCTAGATTACGAACAAATCCCGTTTAGATGTCACATATGTCATGAATATGGACATCTGTTCAGAGAATTCCCTATGAACACTCCAAAATATCCCCCCAAGAAGGATGAGGAAAAGATGGATCAAGGGTTCACGAGGGTCCCTACGCGTAAGATAGGAGGGAGAAAATAAGAAAATATGGAACCCCCCAAGAAGATCTTAACATCCAATCAATTCGAAGATTTAGGAGATCAGTCGGAGGAAAACATCAATGTATCACCTAATGAGAAGCAACAGGGCCCGAATAGACAGGAAGAGAAGGACGAAAATACAAAGGCAACAAAAAATGCGATGGCAGAAAACCCCAATGAATACCTATAAAGGGACATAGGATAAGAAACTAAAGATATGGATATTGGGGATCTAGATCTAGATGGCATTGAACAAGGCTGCAAAGATGTCGAGAAGGGATATATCCCCCAGGAGCAAGTAGTTCTACTAAAGGAGGCTATCATCAAAGAAATGGAAACCAACCATCTAGGTATCAACCCAGGATCCCATAAAGACTACAAAAGAAAGCATGAAGAGATAACAAGGAATCCAGGAAGGAAATCCAATAGGCAACGTATTGCGGCAGCAGGTTTAAATTTGATTGAATCAGGTCAGTACCTTACCATTAGGGTTGCACTAGGTTTATAAGTCTCTTTGATTTTTAATGAAGATTGTATCCTGGAATATAAGAGGTCTTAACAACCCTCAGAAAGCAAATATTTTAAGAAAAAAGATTCTAAAGACAAATCCGACAATTGTTTTCCTTCAAGAAACAAAATGCTCGGCAAATCAGCTTTAGGAAATAGGTAAGAAGATATGGAAAGGAAGTGAAGGAATGGGAATGGATTCTAAAGGGATGGTAGGAGGCTTGGGAATTTTATGGGATCCCAGCAACGTAAGTATGTATGGTTTCTATGGGAATCATTGGTTCCTCTCGGCATATTTTGGAGTAATAGGTTTCCTGGTTACTGGAATCTTAACCAATGTTTATGGCCCTCAGACACCCCGTGAAAAAATTTCTTTCATTGATTCCCTTCGGCGTATGGTCGAATGGACCAAGGGGAAGCATTGTATTTGGGGAGGAGACTTCAGTCTCATAACCTGCTCAAAAGAAAAGAAAGAATGAAGACGAAGTCTGGAGGAATAATTTGGTTGTTTCAGAGATACTATTGAAGACTTGAGGCTGGTGTATGTTATCCCACGGCAAGTTTAGTTCACGTGGAACAACAAACAAACGGGATATCGCCACATTGCCTCTCTCTTGGACCGTTTTCTTGTCTTTGAATCAGTTATGGAATCAGGTAGTGAAATCTTAGCCTTCATTCTCCTCACTGTTGGCTCAGACCATTGGCCAATGGAGCAGTGGTGGGATGCTCTAAGCAAAGGGGAGGGCCAAAGTATGTATAATTTCCAACAAAAATTGAAATAAATAAAATAAAAGATAAAGAAATGGAACAAGGAGGAGTTTGGGAATATCTTCGCAGATAAAAAAATCCCTAGAAACCAGGTTGGAGGATATACAGAAACAAGGCATGAATGCAGGATACACTACCTAGATTACGGAAGAAGAAGCAAGCGTGTGTAATAGGATTCAAGAGAGGGAATGACATGAGGAAATTTTGTTGCACCAGAAAGCTAGATTTAATTGGCTAAACGATGGGGAAAGAAACACCAAATTCTTCCACAGATCGGTCATCCAAAACTGGTTGCAAAATAGAATTCTCACGATTAAAAATAAAAATGGAGAAATATTGGAAACCAGGGAGGAGATTGTAGAGGAACTTGGCCACCATTTCCAGGATATTATGACTGAACCTATCCAGGATAGAGGTGAGGACATTGAGAAAATAACACAACATATCCCCGCTTTAGTGTCGCAATATCAAAACGATCTTTTAATGAAACCAGTAACCATCCTTGAAGTTGAAGAAGCAGTGAACCAAATGGTGATGGAAAAGCACCAGGAAAGGATGGATTTAATACCAAATTATTTCATAACTTCTGGGACCTCATCAAGATAGAAGTTTGGTAGATTGTGGAAAATTCTAGACTCTCTAAGAAAATTCTTGCTACTTTCAATGCCACCTTTTTAACTCTTATCCCAAAGGGTGATGGGACAGTTTCTCTGGGTAAATTTTGACCCATTTCCCTTTGCAACGTAATCTAAAAAATTGTTACCAATTTTATATCCAACCATCTCAAACCCATCCTCCCCTCTCTGATCTCTCTTGAGCAATCAGGTTTTGTTGAAGGGAGGCAAATCATGGATGGAATTACCCTTATTCATGAAGTTCTCCATTCCCCCAAGAAAGAGAAGATCTCAGGGATGATGTCGAAACTTGACATAGAAAAATCCTACGACAAAATTAACTTGAAGTTCATGAGTGCCATGCTCAGATCCTTCAGTTTTGCAAAAGATTGGATCAACTGGATTATGAATCTCATCTCTACAACCTTCTTCTCCATTCGTCTTAATGGAGTGCCGATGGGTCTAATGAAACCAGCAAGGGATATTAGACATGGAGATCCTTTATCCCCCATCTTATTCATAATAATGGCGGAAGGGATAGGCAGAAAAATCAAGGCTATGTAAGGTAATCAAGAAATGCAACGGCTTCTTATCCATCCGAGAGGATCATCAAACGCACCAACAATTCGTTGATGATACAATGTTGACGGGGTACCCTTCAGTTCAAGAGGCCAGGAAGATCAAAATGTTTTAGCCAACTTTGGTAAAGCTTCGGGTCTGGAAGTTAACAAACAAAAATCCCATATCTTCTTATTTAATACCCCAAGGATTACTAGACGCAACATTTGTCGAATCCTGGGGTTCCAAGAGAGCTCCCTTCCATCCAAATACCTAGGTACCCTTTGGTGGATTCGAAGGTGTGTAAAGGTTCATGGTATTAATTGTTGGACAAAATGAGGAAAACAATTTCAAATTGGACCTTTAGGCCTCTAAATTTTGCACGCAGACTAGTCTTGGTAAAATCCGTTATGCAAGCCATGCTCGTTTACTTGTTCTCGGCTCTGGCGGCACTGAAAGCAATCATGAAGGAAATCAGGAACATACAACGAAACTTCATATGGAAAGGTTCATGTGAACACTGGAAATGGGCCTTAGTGATCTGGGAAACTATTTTCTCTCCTAAGGAGCACGGTGGTCTCAACCTTCGAGATCTAGAAAAAGTAAATTATGTTAGTGGCGCTAATATATGGTGGAGATGGGCCACACACAACCAGGAACCATGGGAAAAACTTTGGCACAAGAAATATGCTGAGGGATAAGAGATGGATAATATCATCCACTTCTCAGAGGAAATTCCTAGATCACATATATGGGAAAATTCCTCCTAAGGAAGAAGATTGATCCAGGCCAACAGTTTTTGGGAAGTTAGAAATGGGAAGAGAGCTATGGCATGGGAATATTCACGGCATCAATTACCTCCTCTTGAAAGAATCTTAGAATCTCCCCAGCTCATCCAGGAATGTATTAACCAAAACAAAATAAAGGTCAAGGATCTATGGGTAGCCTCGAATACAGAACAAGATTACAGGGTTTGGGCACCCTGAGAATGGTGGGATAATCTTGGTCCTAAAGAGGAAGTCAACAGATTCAAATAAGACCTAAATAATAGAAGAATCAAGATTCACATGGTGGAGTACAAACTCCGATGGGGATTCGGAACATAAGGAACTTTCACCATCAAGGAATTGTACAACATATGGACAGGTCATCACAACCAAATACCCGATAAGAAATGGAATAAGATTTGGGTTGCAAAACTCTGGCCCCAAATTTCCATCTTCAGTTGGTTACTAATCATAAGATGCATCCTTACGGGAGAAAATATTCATAAGAGAGGTATGCAAGGCCCTTACCGGTGTTGTATGTGTACTAATGAGGAAGAAACAATGGATCACCTTTACACTCGTGTCCTTTTGCTTTGAACTTATGGGACCGGGGAGCCAATTTTTTTAGAAGATCAGGCAGGCACATAAACTGTCTCGACCAGACCATTTCCTCGTGGACAAACGACCCGTTTTAAAACCCAATTGTTAATCGCTTATGGAAGATATTTCCATACTTTGTGGTTTGGGAATTGTGGAGGGAAAGAAACTCCAGAACTTTCCAAGGGAAATATGGAACTGAAGACAAGGCCTGGAGCTCCATACGGAATAGAATGCTCAAAACAGTGAAAATGCAATAATGGGATAATGGACACTCGGAAGAAAATGCTTCAGAGTCCTTAATCCTGAAGGCTTGGGGGATATCTGGATCACTCCAGTGTTTTGGTAGGCCTGGAAGGCCATCCATGGCGAGTTCTAGCCCATAATTCTGGTCCCCCCAACTAGTTTCTTCAAACTCAATTTCAACAGAGCTTCGAAGGGAAATCCTGGCCTAGTGGGGTTTGGATGTGTTATCAGAAACCACCTCGGAGAATTGCAATGTTTCAGAACCAACTTCATTGGCACTGACTCCAACAATTTCGCTGAAGTGGAGGGTTTACTACATGGAATACAGATGGAGGATTTACATAATTGGACCCCACTAATCGTTGAAGGAGACTCTCAGGTAGTCTTACACATGGAAACTAAGATCCAACATGGAAATCCAACCTCCAAGGTGGCATCATCCTCACGGTTAGAATGGAAAATGGAGAAGTTGGTGGTGATCATGCATCCCAGGTTGGCCCTTAATTTCAACTACATCAAAAGGAATGGAAACAAACTAGCTGACCTGCTGGAAAACCTTGGGATTGAGACCAATAATTCTATTAATGCCAACGCTTGGGAGGATCTGAACGACGAAACTGCCCAGGAAAGATGCAGTGAAATTATGATTTAGGACATGACATGATATCATGAAGTGGTGGAGTCAAGACAATAGGCGGGCCCTCTCCCAACCATGTGAAGGTTGCTCCACACGCCAAATTGTTGAAAGTTTAAGGAGAAGGAGAAAGGGCCATAATCAACATTTACTATGGCTTATCTTCAGTATTTTCAAGGCTTGAGGTTGAGGTTGCAATTATGAGCGAAGGAAGTGGGGGATCCATCCACCAGCTTGGGAGATATATCCAAAGGAATACAGAGCATGAGCATCTTTTAATAGCAGGTACAAAGTTTATTATTGCCCGGATATCAAACTTTCCCGCAAGGCTCTTTTTTGCATCCACTTGGACATTAACTTTCTGTTAATAGGAAGCACATAAGTCCAAGATATTAGTAAAATGGAGGGCCATCGTCAAGAGGAAGGAGAGAGTATCACATATGGGCAACAATTAAGTAGGAAGAGGGAAGAGGCTCCTATGGATGAGGGTCTCAAGGTCACCCGAGTGCAAAAGAAAGCTAGGTGGGAAGCTCGAATATTTGAACTGGGTATACCATCGGTTCTTGAGTAGGAAATGAAAGGGGTGAAACAATAGCTTTGGAAAGATATTGACAAGGATACCCTGCATGAGGAATGTAGGAAAGCGGAAGACTAGGTTATGGACCCGAGAAACAACGTTGCTCGCCTCATCCTTTACAAGAGGACAATTTCTCTCTACTGGGTGATGAAGAACTTGATGGGTCGACATGTGATCTGGAAGCAACTGGAGAAGACTGGGGGAGAGGAGCCAATGGAACAGTGGAAGAACAAGCTACAAGAAGAAACAAATGAAATGCACTGGAAGATGGACTTCATGATGCAATCCATGGGCATTCGTTGTCCTATTGCTCATACGTCTTCTGCTGGCGGTAATCAACAAGGACGGTTTCCAGACCTGCATTACATTCTGCTTTAGAGGTTCTACATGTTCGGGTTTTGTTTTTTTTTTATAGGTTTTGGTTTGCTGGCATCTATCACTGCGGTCTGTTTGTTTTTTTTATGTTCGAAAGGTTTAGAAGTCTTAGTGTATGGGTTACATTAGGCATTCTAGAATATAGGGAGGTTTGTCGAAGCAACAATTTTAATTTTTGCTTAATGATATGGGTTGGTTAGTCTTATGATAATTGTCACATTGTAAGGCCGAAGAGCCAATAAATGCAAAAGAACAATAGAGCTTCGGCCTTTTTTACATAGTGTAATTGTTCCCTTTTATATAATACAAAAAACTTCCTTACAAAAAAAAAAAATCAATAAGAAACTGTCAAAAGCCCCAATTAATGACAAACATAATTAAATACAATTGAAAGTGGTGAAGCCCTTCAACCTACAACATGATTAATGACAATTGTAGAAGCCTTAGCTCGAACTAAAGGGAAATTCCCTAATACAGAGCTTCAAACAATAATTTAAGAAATTGTAAACACATTCAACAAAAGGGACAACTCCCTCGTACATAGCTTCAAGAAATACAATGCAATATCATCTGTTGATTTCCAGAGAGGCAACGAACTCGTTCTCAGCAAATGCAAGCAAACATAATATCGTTTAATTTCTTTTCGGCAATAGAAAATAATTGCATTATCAATTTGTTGTTTCTCGACAATAGCAAGTAAATGAATTATCATTTAATTACTTATCAGCAAGATAAAGCACATGCATTATCAATTAGTAGTAACAAGCAAATGCATTATCATTTATTTCCAACCAAATGCATTATTATTTACTTGCTTGTCCACAATCACAAATAATGCACTACCATTTAATTGTTTCCCAGCAATAGTAGGCACATACATTATCATTTAGCACTAGCAGGAAAATGCATTATCATTTATTTTCAAGAAAATGCATTATTATTTATCTGCTTCTCTACAATAGCAAATAATACACTATCATTTAATTGTTTGTTAGCAGTAGTAGGCACATGCATTATTAATTAGCATTAGTAGGAAAATACATTATCATTTATTTCCAAGCAAATGCATTCCAAGAGGGGTAAGTCCTCTCTTGCACCATCTGCCAATAACATTTAAATAATCCTTTTACCTTTTGGCCATGCCCACATACATACATACATAGATACATACATACATGCATGCATACATATACAAACATGTGTGTGTGTGAACAATCACCACTATATAATATATAGATTATTCCAACAAGGAATCAGAAACACCCTCTCTTCAACGTGTTGGTTCCAATAGAGAAGGGACTATTGCCTCTCAAGGCTACACAATCAATTAAATATAAAATGTGCATTGTCTACAACAAGGAAATGAGCAATGCCCTTTCTTCACATTCACCACTGAGTAGCATAGATATAATTACAAACAAAAGCAAGGGATGTTCCCCTCTCACATTAACCAGTGAGTAGAATAGATATAATTACAAACAAAATCAAGGGCTAGGCCCCTCTCACATTCACTAGTGAGTAGCATATTTATATTTACAACAAATGCAAGGAAAATTTAGGGCCTTCTCATTCCAATAGTTAAGCCCTCCCAACTCCTTTGCAAGAAAATAATGCAATGAATACAAATTCCAAATCAAACTAGAGGGAAGCGCACCCTTCTCCCAAGAACAAACACACAAAATCAAATATTTATGAAATGTATCTCATTCAAGAATCGAAGGGATGCACCCTTCTCCAAGAAAGACACACACCACAATGAATATATAAAATATGTATCACATTCAAAGATGGGAAGGGGTGTTCCCTTCTCCAAGGATGTACATGCAAAATGAATATATAGTTTCTCCAAGGGATGTAGAAGCAGCCCCTAACAAATAGGCTCTTCCTCCTTAAATACAAATTAAACACAATTGTTCACATTTCTGAGATATGCCACATATAAAATAAAATAAAAGGAATATGAAACCATGTAACCTACTGTTAAGATTCAATATGCTAAGACAGAAAATATCACCATTACATTCCATTTCAAACCAATAGCATATATAGGATCACTGAAAGAACAACAAGCACAACATTAACACAAGAGGCACAGATTTATCCCGGGAAATCCTCATGGGGTAGAAAACCCAGCAAAGCTTCCTCAATATAGATGAACAACAAATACAAAGATGTAAACCATAGACATGAGCTCCTTCTCCTCCATAGAAGATCTCTCCCTCACCTATGCGTCAATCACAAGTGAGTGTAGTGTGTGTTAAATGAGGAGCACACCTCCTCCATTTATACACAACTCCGACTTGTCTTTTACACAAGCTAGGTCGGCCCCAACTTAACCACTTTACATAATGTGAGAGGACTGACCCCACTAGGGTGGTCTAATAACCCGTTAACCCACATAGCACATATAGGGCCGACCCCCACTAGGGAAGGCTAATAACCCAAGTTACCACATTATCCACAAAGGAATAAACATCTCCAGATATACAACAAAGTCCCGTCGGAGGAATGAAACATCTCCAGAATAATAAAGTACACAATATAGTATTATTAGAAGTTACAATATTTCAACACTCCCCCTTAACGAGAAGGATATTATAACAAGATCTGCAAAAGCAAGGAGTCATCAACATCATACATGATACATCTATAAATCATTGGAAGCTTTCTTTATACATCATCAGTAACTCAAACAGTTACTGGAACATCTTCAAGATCTTCAATACTGGAACATCAACATCTTCAGTACTGAGTCTTCATCTTCTGCAGCACTCGAACAACTACAGTAACATCATCATATGGATTTCTCGATCAATAGCCTCATCGTCTGGATCTCCTGATCAACATCACCATCTGGATCCCTTGATCAACAGCCTCATCGTCTGGATCTCCTGATCAACATCATCATCTGGATCCCTCGATCAACAGCCTCATCGTCTAGATCTCCTGATCAACATCATCATCTGGATCCCTCGATCAACAGCCTCATCGTCTGGATCTCCCGATCAACAACATCGTCATCACACGATCATCAGCATCATCACCACACGATCATCGACATCGTCATCGCACGATCATCAGCATCGTCATCACACAATCATTAGCATCGTCATCACACGATCATCAACATCTTCATCACATGATCATTAGCATCATCATCAAACGATCATCATGATCAACATCATCGTCATCTAGATCATCACAATCAACATCATTGTCATTTAGATCATCACGATCAGCATCATCATCACTTAGATCATCACGATCAACAGCATCGTCATCTAGATCATCACGATCAGCAGCATCGTCATCTAGATCATCATGATCAGCATCATCGTCATCTAGATCATCATGATCAATAGCATCGTCATCTAGATCATCACGATCACGATCAACAACATTGTCATCTAGACCATCATGATGAACAGTATCATAGCAGCATACCCTGCAATACACATGATCCATTTAAGACACCATAACATGTCTAGGGACGATGCAGTCCACTTGTCAACTTAGACAGAGTCTAAGGACCTCTTTTTCGAAGACATGTCTACGGATCAATTCAGGGACCGAAGTCCTGGGATGAAACAATCCCCTCTCGTCCACTAGGGACCACTTCTCGGAGACATCTATCTACGGATCAATTCAGGGACCGAAGTTCGGGGATGATACAATCCCCATCACGTACATTTTGAACTAGTGGTTCTGGGATGATGCAATCCCCATCACGTACATTTTGAACTAGTGGTTCCCGAATGATGCAATCCCCATCACGTACATTTTGAACTAGTGGTTCCGGGATGATGCAATCCCCATCATGTACATTTTTAACCATGCGTTCAGGGATGATTCAATCCCGACCACAGTGCTAGTCCTTTTTCATACTGTATGTGACCTAGATTAAATCTAGGATTTTATCACCTGTGAATGATCACCTGCTGCTGCACTGAGCAGTCCAGGAGTGAACATTACATCATTACAGGACCTGTGAATGATCAACTGCTGCTACACTAAGCAGTACAGGAGTGAACATTACATCATTCCAGTCAACCACAGAGCTAGTACTATTTCAACTGGGGTGTTACCTAGATCAGATCTAGGATTTACAACCCGTGAATGATCACCTACTAATCCAGGAGTGAACATTACATCATTACAGGTTTTGTGAATGATCACCTACTGCTATGCTGAGCAGTCCAGGAGAGCACATTACATCATTCACCAACATCTTTATTGAAGACAAGAGTCTATGGATCTGTTCAGGGACCTAAGTCCAGGGATGATACAATCCCTCCTCGTCCACTTAGAAAAAGTCTAAGGACCATATATCGACCTCATTGTCGGAGCCAGTAACCTCATCATTGACCTCATCGTCGGAACATGTAACCTCATCATCAATACATGTATCCTCATCATCGATACAAGTATCCACATCATCAATACAATTATACTCGTCATTGATACAAGTATCCTCATCATCGATACAGTATCCTCATCGATACCAATATCCAAATAACATCATCGACCATATCACTCCCCCTTTCGAGGAGGGTCCTTCTGAACAACACCAAGCTTGTCTAGGAAATACTCAAACTTTACTCGAGACATAGGTTTGGTCAATATATCAGCGACTTGTTCATCAGTGCGCACATACTCGAGCTTGGTAGCTCCTTTCTGCACCATATCCCGTATATAGAAATATCGAATCTCTATGTGCTTTGAATTATCATGGAATACTGGATTCTCTGTCATCTTGATACAACTCTGGTTGTCACACAGGATCATAGTGGAGTCCATCTCTAAGTCAAACAATCCTAATAACAATTTCCGAAGCCATACCGCTTCACAAGTAGCAGAGTAAGCAGCTATATATATTCCGCTTCAGCTGTACTGAGAGCCACACTATACTGCTTCTTGCCAATCCACAAGATCATGTCAGATCCCAGACAATAACATCCGCCCGATGTACACTTCCTGCCCAATTAGCATATGTGTAGCCATACAATCTGAATTCATGATCTCCAAGATAATATAGACCAAAGTCTATTGTACCCTTTAGGTACCTCATCACATGCTTTGCAGCTATCAGGTGAACACACCTAGGTTCCACTAGATACTGACTCAAGGTGTTCACAACAAAGCATATATCTGGCCTTCCATTCGTCAGATACATCAATGACCCAATAATCTGTCTACATAGAGTCACATCCACTAACTCTGATGAATCATCAGCTAACAACTTCAAGTCAGAACCCATGAGAGTGGCCATGGTTGTACATTCCAACATATCAAATTTTATCAAGATTTCCACAGTATACTTTTCCCTTGTTGAGAAAGATTCCTTCTGAGCCTTGCCATACTTCTAGACCTAGGAAGTAATGCATCAATCCGAGATCTTTCATCTCAAATTCTGTAGCTAGCTTCTTCTTGCTTTCCATGATCTGTTTCTCATTCCCTTTCAAAAAGAGATCATCCTCATACAATAATAGTATCATCCATAACCTTAAGGTAAAGGTTAGGATCAACTTTACTTCTGGTAAAGCCCAAGTTTGTTAAGAAGCTATCAATTCTCCCTCTGTAACTGGACATCATTCACACTCTGCATTGAGTGATCTTCTGCATATCTATCCGTGCCATCTCCCGTCAGATGGGTCTACTGATATGAGCCTCAAGATCATTCAAACTCTGTGGTGAGTTACTTCTTGCATCCATGTCATCTGTATATAGAAACCATCTTCAACCTTGTAGCAAAGGTTGAAATCCGCATCACCCATGGTGATAATTAAGCTCATCAAATGACTATCGATCCTGGGTACCCGTATAGGGCTTTCTTCAATTGAATCCTGAGAGTTTTCGCGATTCACACTTCTTCTTTAATTACACCATTAAGAGAATGGTCTTCTCTAGCAATTTGGAGCAAACATCTCGTCATGATCCTCTTTCTCTTTTTAAGAGAATCTTCTAGCCCCGAGCCTTCTATAGTATGTTTGATTTGTAAATCTTCTTGTTGAACATCCATCACTTGTTCAGTGTTCATCATTCTTCATGATCTTTCCTACAAATCAAAATTAAGTATATGATTAGTAATACTTCATAATCATCAAATCATGTTGACATGATAACCTATTATGCATACAGATATGATTTACATAGTTATGCAACTATCTTGACCAATACTTTGGCACAATGCTTTTCCGTATCCTGTATGCGTACAGTGGCTATCTAGATGCCTTCCATCTCTACCAAAATATACTATCAAGAGCGTGCACAGCTCTCAGCATGTCAGCAAAGAGGTTTCATTCTAGACAAGCAACAATGGAATGTTTGTCCAACTTACCAATCATATGCATATTAGTAGTATACTGTTTAATGCTATATGAATGTTTACACTCAGCATGATATATTCTAGGAATACAAATATGCATACAACTATTACAAGCAATATCATTTACTATTTCAGAGATTCAAATAACAACTCAAATACTTATCTTTGATGTTTGTGTGGTTTCCTCCCGCTTGATCTTCTATTCATTCTGTACCACTATGCATGCTCAAGTGTGCACTAGTGTCATCCTCATGATCTCATACACAGACATACATTCATTAGTATAATCTTAATATTATCAAAACATTATAATTCTAAATAATCTTAAGTATGTATGGTCATGATTATTTCATACACAGGTATACTTACCTAAGATCCTAACAAAGTAGGATTCTAACTTGATATAGGAAAACATACCTGGATTATCAAGCTTGGTTATGTCTTAACATACCCAAACAATATCTTCTTTGTTCTCTTCAATGATTTAGAGACATTGTGCTAGAACCTGCATATCTCATAGGTTAAGCATAGTAGAACAAAGTCATACATACCTCGTAAGTAGAGCTTCTATGTGATCAAAGATTATGGATGAGTCTTTGTCTTCATGTCATCATGGTCATAGAACTTGATTTGTCTTTCTTGATGTACCTGTATCTTGTTAGAAGACAACATCATCCTCACAAGTGCATTAGTACAATCGTACATGTCATAACCCTAATCAATGAATGCCTTCTATCATTCACATGCATTCATTATCAAACAATCATAATTGTACTAACCTCAATAATATGAATACAAACATATCATGAACTTAATCAAGAATCATATTTCAAAGCATACCTGTATTTCCTGAAGTCATACCTGTCAGGATTTCTTTTAACCCAATCCACTTTGATTTGCTGAAACTGGATCTCGAGCTAGATTAGGGTTTTTCAAAGAAACCCTAAAAATTCAAGCTTTGAATTTCAAACTTCTGAATGGATGGAAAGATGTGGCTTGCTGAGCTGATCAAGTTGGTATACTTCAATTTTGAAAACTGCAAAATTTGACCCCTCAAAATTGCCTTTGAAACTTCTGGATTCACGAGACAGGACCCTAAACTAGGGTTTGATAAAGACCACCCTTCTTCCCAATCAAAAGGTTCGATCCAAAGCTCTAAACTTCGATTTTTCTGAGGAGCTTCCAGCCGTGGTCACAGACTTAAAAAATTCCAAATTTTGCAGAAGCCCTAATTTTCCACCTTTCCGATCAAAATCCCGAACTAGGGTTTGATCAAGCCCAGCCTTCTGACCAATCGAAATTTTTGATCTTGGTCTGTAAATTTCAATTTTTCTGAGGATCATTCAGCCATGGTCTCCGATTCCAAGAATTTCAACTTTCTCTAAAACCCTAATTTCCCACAGCAGTGATGATTCAAGAATGAAGGTGCTCAAAATCCAAATTTGTTTTGACAGAAATATGCACCTGCTTCTTTCTGGTGTAACTCCTAAATTAGTAATCCACAAGTTCTGAAACTTCCTCCTGTGGTATCCCGACCTGTCTTGTTTCCAACCCCATAGGTCTAACGTCAATTGGATTCTCTGAGAGAGATTTATGCCAAGTGTCGCAACGTGACTTGTTTATGGTATAAAACATGAGAGCGAACTTGTACGACGTGCCACATGTCACTAGTTCAACTATGGCATTTGAAAACATTACCTGAGAAACTACAGTCCGTTCTATACCTATCACTTTTTACAAAATTTCATTTAGATCTTCCTATCCCAAGTTGTGACCTTTTTTCCTAGGTCACCTGTTTATGACTGAGATCTGGAAGAGGCAGAAACCCTAACTTGTATTGATCATAAATCACAAAGTACAATGCATCAGAGGTTATCCTTTGGACACAAGGTACATGGGGATGTTATCTACGACCTGTAAAGGTTTTAGATCCTGATCCTTTTCCAAAATGGATTTATTGAAAAAGTTCCACGATGACTGGTTTTTGCTATATAAACCCCTAACCTTCAAATTGTCGCAAGTGAAGCAAGTGTCGTAAGTGCCATACATTGCCTTCCTTCGGGTTAGCTATGAAACCATGTTAAGATTCAATATTCTAAGATAGAAAATATCAGCATTACATTCCATTTCACAACACTAGCATATACAAGATCACTGAAAGAACAACAAGCACAACATTAACACAAGAGACACAGATTTATTTTGGGAAACCCTCATGGGGTAGAAAACCTAGCAAAGCTTCCTCAATATAGATGAACAACAAATACAAAGATGTAAACTATAGACATGAGCTCCTTCTCCTCCATAGCAGATCTCTCCCTCACCTATGTGCCAATCACTAGTGAGTGTAGTGTGTGTTAAATGAGGAACACACCTCCTCTATTTATACACAACTCCGACTTGTCTTTTGCACAAGCTAGGTCGACCCCAACTTAACCACTTTGCATAATGTGATAGGGCCGACCCCACTAGGGTGGTATAATAATCCTTTAACCCACATAACACATACATGGCCGACCCCCACTAGGGAAGTCTAATAACCCAAGTTACCACATTATCCACGGAGGAATAAACATCTCCGGATATACAACAAAGTCTCGTCGGAGGAATGAAACATCTCCAGAATAATAAAGTACACAATATAATATTTGTAGAAGTTAGAATATTTCAACACCTACCTAGTACTTGAAACATTTTATGTTTGTGGAAAAACAATACTTTAAATTTTATTGTAAAGTTTTATATTAATGACCAAGGATGGTCAAGGATGACTGTAAATGAATAATATTATTATTAAAATAGGAGACACTCACCCAAAGAGACTGTTGAAGAGTTTTCACTGACCCACTAGGAGGAATGAAGCTAGTGTAGAAGGAAATGGACAAGTGGTAGTATTTGCACTCACTTACTAGCTATTGTAGAGGGCACGCAGGGGGAAACTTCCCTAAAAATGTGGTCATGTTCCCCAAGGATGGTGGAACTGAGTTGGTGGCTCATTAAATGTGAAACTGACCCAAAAGACCTATGCAATATTTTATAAGCCATCAAATTGAGCAGAGGCTCACAAATTTTTCTTTGTGGTGTTAGAACTGAGCCCACAATAGATTCGATGAGGGGAAGCTAGGTAATGATTTGCAGAGTAAGACTGTCTTACCACTGAGTTGTAGAGTATTATGTATGCAAGTCTACATGATTGTATAAGTACATAAGATTGATATGTATGCAAGTATTCATGATTGCTGAAGTACATATGAGTGATTTGTATGCAAGTCCCCATGATTGCTGAAGTACAAAGAGAGTTTGTATGCAAGTCTTCTTGATTGTTGAAGTACAAATAGAGTGTCTTGCTTATACATAGTATCTTCGTCCTGGTGGTTCAGTGAACAGGATCTGGGGTCCAAAAGCAAGTGATATTGGCTGCTTTCTGGAGAAGGTTGGGAGGAACGATCCTCTTTGGGTGTTTGTCCACCCTATCAGTTAACAGGTTCTACTTTGTTTTTATTTTATTTACTTCTAAATTGTTGATCATTTTTTGGAAACTGTATTAGATGTTATCATAAATTTCCAGATGTTTTCCTAGATATTAGTTAACTGTTAGAAGTGATAGGTTACAGAACTGATAGATTATTTATGTACAATGCATGGATAAATAAAGATTGGATAAATATATAATGATGAATAAATTTCTTCCCATATTTTTCCTTTCACCAAAGGTGATGTACTCTAGTACAGGAATATGTTTAATTAACATAGATTAGAAATGATATGAAATTTCTAATCAAAAGAATATTTTGTATCATATATCAGAAATAGAATTCATTCTTGATTACTGCTCTTAATAGTATATATATATTTATTGTTTATTTAGAAACAGTTGACATTGATAACCTAGCAGTAAATTTCATATATAAAACATCATAGGTGTTTACACAGAAATACAAATACATATTATACTCTGTAAAACTGTTTTTTCGAAAATACAATAGATAGGAAATGCATGTTTTCAAGTTTAAACCATAACAGAACTCATATCAAGTTTACAGAATTACAACATCATGAGAGTACAGGAATAACATCTTTGAAACCTTAGATAAACCCTATAGGTATCAAATCTTATAAACGAAGTACGGCATATATATAAGCACTATACATTAGTATTACTAATAATACAAATCTCTTATAATGAACATAACATAGGACAAATAGAAGTTTTAAAATATTTCTATATTAACTTATTAAAACCTAATATTCAGAATGAAGTTGAATTTTACACTGCCATTCATAAGCCTACTATTCTTTATATCTCAGTAACATAGTCGAAGGACTATTCTATAAAAATATTCCAATTTATACATTAAATAATGAACAATATACTATGCACATTTAATCGAATACTACGTAAATCTTTTCATCATAATCTAATAGTTGGACGAGCATAAGGTTATTTAGGGTCAAACCCTATACATAGTCAACAAATGTAAAACAAATATAATATAAATCATCAACCATGTCAAGGGTCAACTCTGTAGACATTAACTCGTACCCCACGTTATACAGTCGTAATTACGACTGTAGGAAAAAATATATTATGCCAAAAATCAAACGATTACCATAGTATCATCTAACAGAACCATTGTAATCTTGTAACAAGGGTTCGAGACTTGTAAGGGCTCACCCTGAGCTCTTTAAAATATTATGAACTAGGTTCCAGGCATCTTTAGGTACAAACTTTAAAACAATAAAAAAAAACTTAACCATTTTTTTCCCAACACTATCAAAACAACTGATGAGTTTCAAAACGCATCAAGAACAGAGCTCGATGGCATGAATCGTGGCCATTTTGTTTTTACAGGTTATTAAAAGAATAGGTCAAGGGTTCAAGTCTCAAGAGTGAGCTCTCCCAGTCGTAATTTCTACGCAATATGAATTTATAAAACAAAATTTAAATAATGGACAAAGTTTAGGGTTTAACCCTGTGGGATTCATAACAAATCCAGAATCAATAAACAATTACGAAAGCATTGCATTATTTTTACCAAGATATGAAGTAGGTCTTATCCCCAAAACAAATATATTAATATTACCAAATTATAGATGAATAAACTGTCAAGGAGGCCGAGAGCGAATCAACATTGATAACAATTGCAAGTTGATACAAATGTTAAACCAGAACCCTATTTATTCCTTAAACGAGTACAGACGCAGTGAACACTGCTCAGGTTTACCAAAATGGTTCCCAAAAACAAAACAATAGAAGTTTAAAACTTTTTTACAAACAGTTGGTCAAACCCAACTCGAATTTCTTTAACAAAAGATTTTAAACCATTCAAACGCCAACAAGCTTACAATAATGTAAACATCAACACTGACAGAGAAAACATTTTGTTGACAGAAGGGACATCGTAGAGAAATCAAGGGCTTACCATGTTATTCAAACCACTAGAGTTTCCATATATCTTATCAATGACGTAACCGAGAGCACAAGAAACAAACTGGAGAACAAATGGAACCCTCCTACCAAATAACAAAGAAACGATTAGTCAAATTATGAAATATAATTTTTAAAAAGAAGAAAAGTTTACATTTACAGCGCTGCCAAATCTTTACCTGTTCAAGAAGCTGTCGCAGAGAGCGTTGTTCCTCCTTTCTCGACTGAACCCAAGGAGGAAAAATTCACAATAACAACCTTAAAGACCAAGAAGCCACCACTGCGAGCAAGAATAACGTTCTCAGACTATGCGGGGTGTTCCAGAAAGGCCATGGCGGCTGAGGGAGAGCTCGACTCTCCAACCCTCAGGCAAACAACAATAACAATACTAATCCAGTGAGGAGTTAGGGCTTTGTCCCTTACGTGGTATCTCTTCACCAACGTTCACATGGCTCATAAATGAGCTTAGTTGGCGCCCACTACTATTTAAATATTTAACCACACTTGTATAATTTAAACACGATGTTTTTCCATTCGAACTACAATTCAAAAATGCGCCAAGAACTTTGGTTATTATGTTATAAACACTAATGTTAACCTTTGATACGCCATTACCTTGAAAGAAGCCATTAGGGATAGAACATCCAACCCATAGTTAGGGTCATAATAATAATTAATCTTGGCAATGTAATTACATAGCTAGGTATAACCTTAGCCATTAAAATCTATGAAAACATTATCCAAATCATGCATCAGAGTCCTACTTGTAACCTAGACAGAATGACGTAACATGCATTAGATTTAATAGCTAAGTAAGCCTCACGACAGCTCCATAACTCACTTTCCAATCAAAAGGAGTTAAACATAGTCAAATATTAATATTAAACATGTTACGAAATAAGAATGATAAACAAAATAACAACGTTAATAACAGAAGAAACAATAGTCGAACTCATGAATATCATAACAACATCAATGAATACACAAGACATTTATATAATAATGAGTTAAGAGATTTTTCGCAAGTGTAATGTTGTATTATGGACAATATAATGTTAACTTCAGACATATGTTGATCCTAATATAATTTTTTGAAAATGAACTCGAGCTCTGAGACGACCCCCTAGGGTTTCACGGCCCTCGTGCGGCTCCTCTCGCAGGCCACCATGTGGCCCTTCTCTGTGCTCATGGACCCCCCCCCAAATTCGAGTCATGTGGATCACCGTCGGAGACTAGACGAAGCCTTCTGTGCATTAGTTGCTGCAACTCCTTCTATCCCATCTACATCCTCAGACACTTGCAATCCAAACTTCATCAAATGGGTTTCCCCCCCCATATCCAGATCCTGTCAGCAGCTTCAAGATTAAAATCCCTCGCATTGAGGGAATGAGGTTTAATCGGTCAATTCACAGGTATTTGGCCCTATCCAAAAACTATGGACACATGGATCAATAAAAATTGGATGCCCCTAATTTCTAGCGGTCTCTAGCATTGTTTTTGTGGTAAAGGATTCTTTACCTTTCTCTTTGAAAAAAAAGATGACAGGGATCTGATTTTTAGAAGTGGGCCTTATTTCTTGGGCTCAAGGGGTCGATATTTAAATCGATGGAGCTTAAACATCGACCCATAAAAGGATGTTCCTTCAGCCGTTCTGGTTTGGGTGCGTCTCCCACACCTTCATCTCCATTGTTGGAATGACGAAACTTTGCAAGGTATTGGAAACTCGCTAGGCAAATACATTGACAAAGCGGAACCAAAGGGGCCACTATTTTCTTGTGCAAGGATCTGCGTCGAAGTAGATCTTGAAAAAGGCTTGCCAGAGTTTGTAAACATGTTTATGGAAGGATGGGAACACATGCAACAAGTAGACAATGAGCAGTTACCCTTCAAATGCAAAAAATGTCATGAATACGGTCACTTCATCAAGAACTGCCCAAAGACTGCTCAAGAAGCCACGGAGAAAAATCAAGAGGATGGATGTAATCCTGTGAAAAAGGGAAGGAAATCTACTCAACCAGCACCAACCTCAGTTGAAACGAGTGATAAATGGAAATCTCATGCAGGAAAAGACGCCACAACCAACAATCAATCCCAGTCGCTCCCCTTAGAAGAAGGAGAAATATATGTCCCGGCCTCTAATCCAAATGAACCTGTAATAGAGGAACTACTGACTCCCTCTAAATCTTCACCTCCCTCGCCCAAAGATGACCGTGTAGTTGCAACTATGGAAGACATCGTAACTCCTGGTGGATCTTGGGAAGACAAGGTTAGATGCAGCAAAATAATACCTCAAATACCTCCATAGAGAACTTGCCCTCACACGATACAATGGATGATCAACACTAGTCATGCCGCCAAATACTAGAGGAAGAAAATCCCTACGATACCACAGAGAAATGGAAGCTGAAAGAGAACTAGAACTCGGAAGGCAACAAATTTGGGAAGATACAAAGCTTCTGCAAATCCCAAAAAATCTAGGAGCAAGCAAATACGACAGGTCCCGAGCAGGACCTCAATCTAGCAAAAATAATGAAAGCAGTCTCCTGGAACTATAGGGGTCTGGGCACCACAAATAAAATTGAAGCTCTGAAAATTATGATAAAAGCCGAAAAGCTGGATCTTTTGCTTATCCAGGAGACCAAAATGCAAGAGGACGAAATTAGGGCACTCTCCTGCGCTATTTGGAAAGATTGTAATATTTCTTCCCTTAGCTCCAGAGGCGCCTCTATAGGTATAGCCACCTTTACTTCTAGTAATTTTCTTATCTCTTCAACCAAAGTAAGTCATCATTGGATCCTCAACGAGATATAGGATAAGAACAGCTCCAATACGCTATTCATATGCAATGTTTACGGGCCAACCCACCACAGGGACAAAGTAGCATTTTGGGATGAACTTTCCAACCTAACGGGGGAGTTAAAAGACAAAGAACTGATCATTGCGGGCGACTTCAATGTCACCAAATATCAGAATGAAAAGCGTGGAGGTAATAAGGTCAAATATCCATTTGGGGAAAGGATGGAAGACCTTATCACAGACTTGGATCTTCTTGATATCCAGCCGAAGAATGGGAAGTTTACCTGGAATGATAGAAGAGCAGGAGTTGGACACATTGCGGCCATATTGGATAGATTTCTAGCAATCACTTCTTTCCTGTAGAGAGACCTCCTGCCCTCCTCCTTTATCATCCCTTCGGCTACTTCTGATCACAAACTGATCTCTTTAACCCTTACCTACCCGGTCAGCCTTGGCCTTATCCCCTTTAGATTCAATCCACTCTGGATTCAGGATGCAAACTTCTTAGACCTTGTGCATAGTGCCTGGAACACTCCATGAGTTGGCTCGCCAAGCTATATCTAGGAAACCAGGCTTTGTTCCGTTCGCTATACTCTTAAAAACTAGGCCAAAGCTTCTTTCAAGAACCCTGGTACATTAAAACTCTATCTTCAAACCAATCTTTCCAATCTCCAATATAAAATGGACATTGAAGATGTAACGCCTCTTTCCCTCTACCTTGAAAAATAGTTAAATCAGAAAATCCTCATCGCTGCCAAACAGGAAGAGGATCCGTGGAGACTGAAATCCAGACAATTGTGGTTAAAAAGAGGAGACATCAACACCACCTACTTTCACAAGCAAACAAAGATCCACCTCGGCCACAATGCAATCACTGAATTGAAAGATCAAAATGGGATCAAAATCTCTGATCAAGAAGATTTGAAAAGCCATGCTTTTAGCCACTTTCGGGATCTCTATACCGACAAAGATGATGTAGATCTGGAAGCTCAAGCTACCCTTCATCACGACATCCCCTTGTTGATCTCTGATGCTGAAAATAGAGATCTTTCCAAACCTGTTGTAGAATTCGAAATCCTTAATGCTATCTGGTCTCTCGAACCGGACAAAGCCCCTAGTCCAGATGGCTTCACCATAAAATTTTAGAGCAGCTTGGGGAATTATCAAAGATGACCTGAAAAGGATGCTTAACTGGACTCGGAAGAAAGACAATATTGGGGGAGAAACAAACTCTTCTTTCCTGTCCCTGATTCCAAAAGACAAAAAAAACCCTCACTATTGACTGCTTCAGGCCGATCTCTCTCTGCAACACTTCTTACAAAATCCTCTCCAAGATCCTGGCCACTAGGATGAAAAGAGTCATGAACCATCTCATCTCCGAGACTTGGGGAGGCTTCATTGTAGGGTAGCAGATCCTAAACAACATTATCATCGTCTAGGAAGAAATTCACTCAAGCATGGAAAAGAAACAACAAGGTATGGCGGTCAAATTGGATATGACCAATGCTTTTGATAGAGTAAATCACTCCTTCTTGTTTGAAATTATGGTTAACTTTGGATTCTCTAATAGATTTTTTAGATGGGTTAAAGCATGCATTAGTAGTCCTTGGATTGCTCCACTAATCAATGGTAGGCCTACCAACTTCTTCCATGTTTCCCGTGGAATAAGGCAGGGTTGCCCCATGTCTCCCTTCCTCTATCTTCTGGTGGCTGAATCTTTGAGTAGAAAACTACAGCTCATGCAAGACTCCGACGAGCTCAAAGGTCTAAAAATAGATTGAGGGGTAAAATATACCAATCACTGACAATTTGTTGATGATACGATCTTACTCGGAGGGGCCTCCACTGTCATCACTGAAATATTTAACAATGTGCTGAGCACCTTCCTCAAAGCCTCAGATGGAAAAATAAATGCAGGAAAGTCAAAAGTGTATGGATGGAACGGCCCAATTGGAAACTTGGCTCGCATTGCTAGGATATTTGGTTTCGAAGGAATCACTGTCTGGAACTCCTTCAATTACCTCATCATCCCAATATTCAAGGGTAAAAAACATGTTGCATATTGGCATGGGTTGATTGATAAAATCAAAAAGAAGATAGCCGCATGGGGCTCTAGGTGGCTAAACATGGCCGGAAAACTTGTCCTCATAAAATCGATTCTCTCAGCTTATCCCCTATATGCCTACTCCATTTCCTTAGCTCCCAAAACTGTGATCAAATAAATCACTAAAGAGTTAAAGATGTTTCTATGGCAAGGAGGCAAGTCAAATAATGCTAAGAAATTTCACTTGAAAAAATGGGATTTAGTCTGTAGTCCCAAAAATTGTGAAGGGGATGGTGTAAAAGATCTGACTATCATAAACATAACTTTGGGAGCAAATATTCGCTGGAAAACAATCTCAGGTAAGAAATCTTGGTGGAAAGACATCCTATGTAAAAAATATATGCACGAAAGCAGGAAAAGATGTGTAGATAGCATTGAGCAGGACAAAATCGGTTCCCCTATCTGGACCCTCTATCAAAAAGCTGCTTTCATTATACAGGAACGCCTATTCTGGATCCCGGGAAGTGGCAAACAAATTAGCATTTGGCATGACAAGCTCAACGAACCCCGTCCCCCCTTATCTTCGCGTGATCTTCGCAAGTCTTCGCTAATTTAAAAATATGGATGGACAATGAAAACTAGTGTACTCTTTTCAACTTATCTACCTGGATGAGACGTGGCTACTGGGCAGGCTAGAAATATTTGGAGATCTCGGAACATCTGAGCACAGACTTTCAAATCCTCCTCTCTTCTCTCCATAGTGCAACTCCAGTGCAACGCAAGTTAATGGATAAAAGGGGGTGGGGAAAGATTGTTCATTATTCGGTTAAAGACGACTATCATTTACTTGATAACAACAAGCACAATAGGATAAAGAACAACAATTGGAATGTAGTCTAGAGCAAGGATGGGCTTCCAAAGATAAATAATTTCTCTTGGACTCTCACTCATCGCAAAACTCTCTCCGCTGAAAATATCAAGAAAAGGGGTATTGAAGGCCCTGCATGGTGCATCTTATGCAAAGAAAATGATGAAACCCTCAACCACCTTTTTCTCAAGTACAAGTTCTCCCAAGAATCCTGACATAGAGCATATAAAGATATACCTTTCAACCTGACTCTTCCCACTGAATGGCATGACCTCTTTACATGCTGGAAGGATTACTACCAAGGCTCGTTATCAAATAAACTAGACTTTCAAAGAGCCTGGGAGGCACTTCCAAAAATCATCTGTTGAAAGATTTGGAATGCAAAAAATAAAGAAATCTTCGAGGAAAAAAGATCCACCCCAAGCACTACTCTTGCATCTGCTAAAACTCTTTGGATAGAATCCCTATTTTGCAAAGGTATGATAAATATCAACAAAAAAAACCTGACCAACGAAGAAAAAATCTAGGCTGCTGATTTTTTAACTCAAGTTCAATACAACCATCGGTCTCATATATCCAGAAGGCCAAACTCCAAGCATTGGCAGATTAGAATGAGCAAGGACTCATTTCAATATTGGAAAAATAATGCAGGAAGTAAATCCCTTTTCTTTGATGGTGCCTCGAAAGGAAACCCCGGGCTGGCAGGAGCGGGTGGAGTCCTTTATGACTCTGATCGAACTAGAATGAAAGATTATGCATGGGGATTAGGCAATAAGTCCAACAACGGAGCTAAATGGATCGCCCTGATTAAAGGACTTGAACTTGCGAGAAGTGATGGTATTGAGGACCTCGTCATTTTCGGTGTTTTGTTACTGCTTATAAGGGAAGCTAGGAGTCTGGCAAACTATAGAAAGATGCCTTTCAATAGGATGCACCATCTGCTGAAAAACATCGTCAATGAATATAACACAATCAATTTTCTTCACATTCTAAGAGTCAATAATAGAGAAGCAGATATAATGGCGAATAATGGAGTTAAACTGGCTTGTGGGGTCTTGGTTTGCAATCAAAAAGGCCTTGGTTTCACTTGGGTTCCTTAATCCCCTTCGCTCCATATGTCTAAGTCTATGCTCATTGTTAATTTTTAGATTTCGCTTGGCATTTTCATAAGACCAAACCCAATCTCGCCCCTCCTCGGGCTCCTCAACGTCAACCTCAGGGATTTAATCGAGGCTATCCTCAGTGTACGCTGGAAGATTCAATATCACCTCGCACGTTCGAACCACATGGATCCCAAGCAGGAAGTTATTGAGCTCAACCCCCGTGGAAAAAGATTAAAGCTTGGGGAAGACGACATCCCTCCATCATTCAAACTCTGGGTATTACAATATTTCAGGCTCTGCATCTGCCTTCGCAAGGTTTGCCAACAATTCAACAAGTACAACATGGACGGGGATATATCCACACTTCGATCCATCTTCTGTGGGAATCAAGTCATGGCACATGGGTGGCCTTTGTTAGCTAATTTGAATCAGAAGGAACAGTTGGCAGCTGGTACAGGATCCAGCAGGGCGCATCCCTTTGCGCAGAAGCAAGGAAAAGCTGAATTCCTTGGCCAAGGACTCAGCTCGACCACCGATGGCTTGGGGTTTGATAATATTTCGACTGCATTTCAAACATATTTGAAAGACATGGAGGCCCAGATTAGAACAGTCAGCAATGAAAACTATGAACTGAAAAAGGCGTTCACCCATCTCTTCGCTCTGGTAAATGCAATGAATATTGAGGTTCGCAGCCTCAGTGCGAAAATCACTCGGCAAGTGGCCACTTTGGTAGAAGCAAAGATGGTAAATCTGGATGCAAGGATTTTGGTAGTCCATGGCACAACCAAGGCGGTGGCAGCGACGCTGGACAAAATGAATGCAGACATTGACAATCTTGACGAGGATCTCAAAGGATTTGGGAAGCCCAAATGCCTGTAATCAGTTGAATCTCATGTTTTTTTGTCTTTTTGGTTTCGTTGGAGAGCTTTCAAGCAGCTGGTATTTAGGTTTTTTATCTCCCTACAAGAACTTTCTGGTTTTTTGGTGTCTGAATACACAATGTTATGCAATTTTTTTTTTACTATAACAGTTTGTAAGGAGCTTCAAACCTCCTAGAATAGGATATTTACATGAACATATTTGCAACGATGAATTCATACTTGCAGTCTCGGCTCTTCCTCTTTACAGAGAGCAGCCCAATTGCATATATTTTGTAATCTTCGTCCCAAACTTTATATAAAAGTTGATTATCCATTTGTGTTATAAAAAAAAATATTAACTTCAGACGTAGGAACACATATCTATCTAAATGTCGTTAAGACACTTTTAATAATCGATGATAGTTGTAAACAAGTAATTGTCGCAATTAAGAGTATAATTAAGCACTAATAAAGATGCTAAACTTCACATTTATACTTCCTCATAGTAATTAATAGTGAATAGACTGCTTGGAAAAAATTTAATTTTTGATGAAATTTGGGGATGTTACATGTGGTATCAAAGCTCAAGTTCAAACACTAGGCCTAAAAGTGGTTCACTCGCGCAATAGAAAATTGAAAACAGAAACACAGTTACTGAATTTTGTTTTAATTTGTTTCTATATAGAACATTTGGTATATAATTTGCAGGTAATGGAAGGAACAAAAGAATCTGCTGAGGATAGATCCCAGCATAATTATCAAAATAATAATGAACATGAACAGGTTAACGAAGAAAATATTTACGTAGAATTAAATGATAATTCATCAGAACTACTTAGAACAGTTAAAGATCTAAAAGTTGAAATGAAAACTTTTAAGGAAGAGAATAAAAATATTTTAAAAGCATAAGAAGAACTGAATTAGATATTACTGGATAAATTCTATAATGACAAAAAAGATAAAAGAACATAATTTAATTATGAATCTGGAACCATGTCCTACCAACACAAACGTAAGAAGTTAAAATTTTCTAATGATGAAAGTAGCTCTTCTTCTGAAATTGATGTTAAAACACATAAAAAGAAAAATAATTATTCTAGTGACAGCAGTGAAAGTGACTGTAGACCAAAAAGGAGAAATTATAAACCATATGAACAAATTTCAGGGGAGTTCAAGAAGATAAAACCCCCAACATTTAGCGGTGAAAATGAAAAGGGAGGGAAAGGAAGTCGAAGCATGACTGTCAGCTATGAAGAAATACTTTCAAATTTATGATTATTCAGATCAACTGAAAGCGAAGATGGCCATTTATAATCTGACTGGGAAAGCAGATATTTGGTGGCAAGATATAAAGAGGGTAAAAGGAATTAAGGAAAAGAGTGTAACTTGGAGTACATTTAAGAAATATTTTAAGAAGAAGTTTCTCTCTGAACAGTACTACGAAGAAAAAACAAAAGAATTCTATGATTTAAAATTGGGCTCTATGAACATGAAAGAGTTAAGCAGTAAATTTCTAAGTCTTTTAAGATATGTACCTTACATTGTGGACAAGAAGCCTAAAATACAAAGATTTCTGAGTTGCTTACCTTTTAATATGAAAGATGGAATTGAGTACGACAACCCTAAGACTCTTGAGGAGGCTATGAGAAAAGCAAACTTATGTTTTGAACAGAACAGAAAAAGAGAAGGTGTATCTAGTTGGAAGAGTAATAAACCAAGTAATTTCGAACAAAGAAGGAAATTTTTTTAATTTAATAGGAATGCTGGAAATAACAAACGAAATTTCACCAGCAGAAATTTTCAAGGAAATCATTTTAAAAGTAATACACCACAGAATTCTACAGTTACAAGAAACATGCCTAATAATTATGCTAGAAATAATGAACAAAAGGCACCTGTAAAGTGTTATGAATGTCAAGGTCCACATTATTCAATAAACTGTCCTAACAAGAAAAGAAATGTCAACAACATTCATACAGTGCAGGAAGAACCAATAGTTTGTGACTTAGCGAGGGAAATTCCCAGGATCAATGCAGCCTTGGAAAATCGACAGGATGATCATCAAACTTCATTGGTCGAAATCGAAGGTATGCTACAGAGCAAACCCATCTCTATTTTAATTGACCCAGGAAATTTTGGCTTGAATGACTTATTCACTTGTTTCAATTTGTCAATTCAAATGGTAGGGACTAAGCTATGGTAGGGACTAAGCTTAGTCCCTACCCTTTAATTTAAGAAAGATGCATGTAGCTTAGTCCCTGTCTGTTAGTTTAAGAAAATCAAAAATACAAAAGAACAAGTTATTCAAAAAAAAAATTAAATAAAATAAAATCCAAGTAAATTTACATATAACATAAAAGACATACCCCTATCAATATATATTAAATGTTAATATTTAAAATTTTAAGTATCTTAAAAATTGTGAAGGTGTAAAGTTTGAAAAATATGAATTACACATACAATTTAACTTACAATGCCATTAGATTAAATATTAAACTTAAAAAGTTGTTACGATGCAAATCCATGCCTAATGAAAATGGAATCTTTGAAAATTGGGGAAATATAATTAAAAACTAGATATAAAAAATGCAAAAACCCATTACATGAAAACATTTTTTATTATACATACCCCCTTCTAATTTAATGCTACATACAATGTATGTATGAACTAGATTATACATGTTATTAGAAATACCTCCTAACAATGGAAAATATGTGTTTTGGAAATTTCTTTGTAGTAAACCAAGGAAAACATAATTTGATGACTGATCAAAACTATTATTTCAAAATGCATACAAAGTGAACAAAGCTTTTATTTTAAAAAAATCTTGAATAGTTACTATTGGAAGTCAATTTTTCCTGA
This sequence comes from Larix kaempferi, assembly GCA_027924585.1. NCBI lineage: Eukaryota > Viridiplantae > Streptophyta > Pinopsida > Pinales > Pinaceae > Larix > Larix kaempferi. The sequence goes on along the minus strand of BSBM01000003.1, from coordinate 2,431,651 downwards.
TATTGCTTATGTTCCAAAGACAACCCATAAGTTCTTTGCACTTATATTATACTTTTTTGAATAAAATATTTGCAATATTGTTATATAGTGTTCCTCTTTCTTACGATCAAAAGAAAGAGACAATCTTTTTATATTCTATATTGTTTGTAGACATCAATTTTGAATTCCAATTTCTGGCACTACAAAACTAAAAAGATTTTAGATAACTACATTGTGCACTGCAATGGGGTTCACATTGTAAAATTCCTTACAATTAGTATAGGAAATAATGCACATCATTACTTGTTTGCATACATTTATGATTCTCATTGGAGTTTTCATTGACTTGATTTCCCTCTCACCTCAATTGAATCAAGGCCATGTTTACCTTCATCATGCATCATGACACGACCACTTAACTATTGAACCCATCACAACATTAACACACAAACATGTGACACAATGCCTCACATAGATTCCCATTAACACCTAAATTTTGATGTCCTCACTAGTAACCAACACCTCAAACTAATGCCAATTGATCGCTAAACATCAAAGTAACACTCTACATAAAATGACTCACACAATATAAATACCCTTGCATACACTAACATTGAAATGACATACACTAAAATTCATATGACATGCCATGTTGGTGTTGTTATTACACCATATTTGTGTTGGACATAATATAACACACACACACACACACACACATATGCTAATCCTTGAATACGATGTCATATTTATGTCTAAACTATATGAGATTTATATTAATAAAATCCAATACTATGTTTAACAACATTTTTAATACTAATTTAAGTTTATAAAAATGAAATATAAATAATATTTTTTAAACCATATTTAATTTTCAATTATTATTATTCGCATTAAAATGGTACTTGTCACCACCCTATAGAATGTGAGAGGGTAGATATAGATAGTGATATTCAATCATGCTATGTAACCAAAGGCTATCATTTTGTCTTACTATCCAAAAACCCCAATATATCCCAACCATTAGTTAAGGAATCACGTAACCAACCAAGAAAAGGTATCAAGAAACCCAACACAAAATTGCCATGAATTATAGCACCAAGTAATTGCAAAATATAATAAATATATTTTTTCTTGATTTGAAGACTCATGCATGAGCACAAGAAAATTGGGATATTGCATGAAGTGAATGAACCCTAATTTGCAGTTTGAAACTTAAAAAATAAAAAATAAATGAGGTAGATCACTGACTGTCTGTCATCACTGCCAATTTTGGTTTTGCAATCTTAAAAAAAAATTGAATCCCAAAGTGAAGGCCCAACCCATCTTGAACAAATTTCAACTCTTCACTTCATTATATTTCATTTTGATTTTTTACATGAATTGTAAGCCTTTATGAAAGTGTCATTTCTTGTTCCAAGAGACTGATCATTTGTCCAAACTTATAAATGATGGCAAGGGGTTGATTGAGCTATATGATCTTAACAATTTATTTTTTAAAATTTGACGTTGAGATCCATTTACATGAATAATGAACAAGAAATTTTATCAACACCATTCTTCCTTGCATGTTGGGTTCATCCCCCATGATTCATGGCTTGTACTGATTATGGTTTGCTCCAACTTGGGCACAAATTTATTTTCAATGCATTGTCGATAAATAGCATTTTGTTTTCAATACAAAACCCTCATGGTCATTTCTTCCATGAGCATGCATCAAGTGTTATATACTTTGGGAGTAGTCATTGCTCTACAATTATAACAATCACAGATGTATTTTTAGAAATATATATATATCTTTTATTTTGTAGCCTTCAATTGAGCTAAATGGCATTTCTAGGTCGAAGGGGCCACTCCTTTCTCTCTCATAGCTTCTCCTGATGGTAAATGATCCTTTTTTCTGCTAAAATATTGACATAAATTTGATAAAAATTATAAGAATGAAGAAGTTTTATGCATAATGGAAGATGTCAATTCTGGAGTAAACTATGTCACTCATATCTTCTAAAAAATCAATTAGGATAAGAGTTACAAATGATAAAAACTTTGACATCTTATATCATTCTATTAGATTCTTTCAATTAAGAAAAAAACTGTTGTATGATTAAACCACTTCAAGAGCATGCTGCAATTTTTAGGGGTAGAGGGACATTTTCCCTTTGCAATCACCCACACTGGCCACATGAATTTGATAGAAATTACAGGAATGAAGTTTCATTATGATTTAAGTTTTATGCATAATGGAATATGTCAATTTTGAGTAGACTTTGTTACTCGGATTTTTTGAAAAATAAAATTCAATAAGAATTATAAATGATGAAAAATTTGGCATCTTATATCATTTTATTTCATTTTCTCAATTAAAAAAAAGTTTGTTGTTACAGAGAAAATCTTCTTATGGATTGAGGTAGAACCACAATAGACAGAGTGACGCCAGAAATCAACTCAATTCTCAAATATGCTATATAGACATGAAATGCTAACAATAAAAGAATAAGACTCTTACCTCAGTCGAATGAATGAAGAAGGCCATCGTTGAGCTCTCAATCCAATGCTCTTCACCTGCAACTTGTCCTCAACAACCAAGGCATACAAGCATATAAAATGTATATAAATTGTTAGCATATAAACTAGCATAGTCCATGAACATATTAAGAAAATATACCCAATGAAAATAATATAAACATTTACAACATGAATTGGACGAGAAAAGGGTATTTTTATTAATATAATAAACACAAGTTCATATTCACAACCTTCTGCCGACAACTTTTCAGAACCAAGAAACTAAGCCCCTCCACCTAGGCCTCCACCACTCCAATCCTCCATACAATGGCAAGCTCACAAGTTCAATGAGCAATTGGGTTCCTCCTTCACAAGATAAGGAAGAGTTTGGGAGATGAACATAGGAGAGGCTCAATCTTACAAGGACAAAGGGATGCAGACTCAAGGTATGGGAATAGGGAAAATTTTCTCCAGAGTTTTCTTGCTCTCCAATTTCTCCTCCCTCAAATGCTTCACAATGGCTCAATATATAGCCCTCAAAGGAGGTAGAGGTTCAAATCGAAGTGTTTTCTAGTATATGGAAGGCCAAGAATCATAACATTTGTGACTTGGCAAGGAAAACTCAAATTTTTTTTAATTTTGAGAATGAAACCCAATATACGCGAGGTGTAACGGTGCAAGATGCGTATATGCGTGCCGTAGTGCTAGTGACCCGCATACATCAACAAAAATATGGTTTGGGGTAGTTTTTACTGAGCAAGAGGGGTAGGATAAGTCTATAGAGGGATAAGGTAGGCCATCAAGGCATGTTGCATAGGGTGTGGCAAATCATGCTATAACATTTTCTATATGATTAAACTGCTTCAAGATCTTGCTGCACATTTTAGGACCAGCGAGACATGTTCCCTTTGCAGTCACCCACATGGGACACTTCCATGGATATAAAGGGGATAAACTCTATTCAATCTATTGCCTGAGACTACAACGTTGATAAGAGAATTGCTTGTCCTTGAACAAACCCAAATCAAATTTCTCATGTCTAAACCCTTCTTTTAACATTTCTCGAAGAACATGACTTTGAACTCCTCTTCTAGTGAAAGGAGGAAGGGGCAGCTATACTGCTCGCTTATTGACAATGGATTTGGCAATGCTTCTATCCATTTTAGTGTTTTTTCCCTCAACTATGTGGAATGAGGCCAAAGTTCTTCAACGCATTTGGTCTTCAAAGAGGCATTTCCCCATGGAGAATCTAAAAGCTCTTAGACAACAAAGTTGAGCACGCTCGGGGTCATCCTTTGCATCATAATCAATAGTTTCTTGCATTCTGAAAACTCCTGCCACCTGTCACTCCAAGGTTTTTGCAAATACAACGCAATCCACCCTGTAATTACCCATTAAATAGCTCAGCATACACATATTCATAGCCTTCTTGTAACCGAAAAACAAAAATTAAATAGCTATCCCTACTCACGCTTTGATGAGCAAAAAAAACAAATAAACTAGAACATGCAACCTTCGAAGCAGCTTTAAATATCCTTGGTTTCATCTAACAAAAGAAATATTTCCAAATTCTCAAGCTAAAATGTTATAATAAACAACAAAACTAGCGAATACCAAAATCGACTGTTTCAAAGAAAATACAGAAAGCATCCTCCGAAGTAGCTTTAAAGACCGTTAACTTCAACTAATTCATGGTAAATATCACCAAATTCTTGAGGTAAAATGTTAAAATAAATAGTAAGGCTAGCGCGAACACCAAAAATATCAGTTTGAAAGAAAATAACAATGGAAACCTTCACAACAACTTCAAAGATCGTTGGCTTCAGCTAACTCACATGAAATATCACCAAATTATCCAGCCAAAACTTTAAAATAAGCAGCAAAGCAACGGAATGCCACATCAGTAGTTTCAAAGAAAAAAAACAACCTTCAAAGCAACTTCAGAGTATGTAGCATTCAACTCACTCACATGAGATACAACCAAATTCTCGAGCTAGAATGAAAGAAACAACAAAGCTTTCAAATTCAAACGACTATAAAAAAATTATTTATTCAATCTGCCAAGGGAGCTTTATCCTTGTCCCTTCCTTCCTCGATGCCTTCCAAGGGATTCTTGTGAAATCCAAAATCTGCATGAAAACAAATTTTTAAAACTAAAACCTACCTTGTCTTTTTGCTTCATAAATATGGTATCCATAACTCGAACACTCACTATGTCATTGTCTATTTTTAGTGCGATTTATTTGTCAACCTGTTGATAGAAAACGAACCATTATGTCTAGCATACAGATAATAACGTAAATGAGGACATAATAGCACATACTAAAGCACCCAAGAGTGAAATCAAGACCAAGACCAAATATATCAAGAGTGAAATCATCATTAACAACTATTTCTAGCATGGGCGAGATTGATTTTTTTGTAGATTGTAATGTTTAGGGAAACAAATCTCTTCCAAGTTAGTCTCTGAGATCTGAAGACCATGGTCATCTAAAATTCTGTAACATAAGGTTGTTTTGTATGACGTTTCTGCTATAAAATCCATCTAGTATGCATATCTCACTTCCCTTGTTCCATTATATTCATTTTAATAGGTTGTGAAAAGAAATGAAAGAAGTAACCATTAGAAACTAGCAAACCAAGCATAGACATAAGTATGTAGATCCCCTAAAACAATCTCGGCTTTCGAACCTATTCAACATAATATCTAGGGGAAGAAATTGAAAGAATAGCTGACATGTGTGTCATTCTCAACCAACTATCTAATTTTTTCACTGTTAGTTGTTCTCCCAATGCAGTATATAACAACCTGTGCTTGTTAGACATTGTGATAGAAGGCCACAGATATGGGGTATTCCAGTTACCAAAAGGTATGGATATATTAGTAAGACTATGTTTAGAATAAAAAATAGATGGACTTGTTGCAACCTACAAGTAGCTTGGGAGAACCTAGTTCAACCGAGTAGTAGATCTTCTTACACATAGTACCGTAGCTGTCTTGGTGGAATGAATTCAAATGGAGCTCCCCTAAAACTTGGTTTCTGGTGTTTTTTGGATGCCTGTCAACCCTACCTTGTCACACTGTGTGGATGCCTATCAAAGTGTTAGGTTGTCCATCAGTCCACTATCAGATTATTAGTCCACTAGAAAATAAATATTTAAATGTTAAATTTGCAATATTGTCTCTCGATTCCTGGGGACAGGTTATTTATGTTAAAATAAAAATCAAGAGCCGAAGAAGGAAAAGTAAGGGCCGAGACCGAATAACGACTGTGGCAGCAATAGAGTTCAGGACTAGGGTTTGAGCCGGTCGTCTCCCTCATGGATCCGCCCCCTGATCCGGGCCGAGATCCTCTCGATGCTCTCTTTCGTTCGTTGGTTGCTTCCCAATCTGCGTCCTCTAAGGCGGTCGGGCCTGCTGATTCGAGGTTTGTCAAGAAGTCTACTATCCCTGAGGTCAAACTGGGTTCCACCGCCTCTAAATGCAAAGCCCTTGTTCTCTTAGAAAAAGGGTTGGTTGGGCACTTCACTGGTTTGTGGCCCTCTCCAAGATCTATTGAGATTTGGCTCAACAAAAATTGGCGTCCTCTCATTCAAGGGGAAGTTCAGCGGATCTTTTGTGGCAAGGGTTTCTTCGTCTTCTATTTCGAGAAAAAAGAGAACAGAGATCTTATCTTCATAAACGGACCCTATTTCATGGGGCCAAGAGGAATGTACATTAACAAGTGGGATCTCTCATTCGACCCAAAAAAGGATATCCCCTCTGCAGTCCCAGTATGGGTCAAGTTGCCGCACCTCCCGTTGCATTGCTGGAACGACGAGGATTTAAAATCTATTGGCAACTTATTGGGGAAATACATAGACAAATCTGAACCGAAACCCCCTATGTTCTCCTGTGCCCGAATATGTGTAGAAGTGGACCTTGAGAAAGGGCTCCCAAAAGCTATAAGCCTGTCAATGGACGGTTGGAACCATCTACAAACTATGGACTACGAACAAATCCCTTTCAAGTGCAAAGTCTGCCATGAATATGGGCATTTTGCTAAACTCTGCCCTAAAAGAAAGTCACCGAAAGTGGAAGAAATACAAGAAGGAGATTGGAACGAGGTGACTAGAAAGAAGGGAGGGAAGCTTCCTAACTCCCCTCCTCATTAAGCAACTCCAAAAAGGAAGGAAACAGTCAGCAAGCAGCAGAATCTAGCCAGGGGAGCCAACAAATTTCAACTACTATCTTCTGAAGTGATCGAGGAAGTGCATGACCAAGTGCATGACCCTGTACAAGAGACAGTGAAAGAAAATGAAAGGGAAGAAGAAAGGCAGGAGACCTCCAATCAGCTATTAGAGGATGGGGAAATCCAGGTTATACCCTCATCACAACAAGAGGAGCCCGAAAGTGAAGTGCCCAAAGATTTAGGTGGCTTAGTCACAAGAGCAAAAGCTAAGTTGTTTCAAGAAGAAATGGAATCTCAGACAAAAAAAGGCAGGAAGCTTAACAAGGTCGTAAGAGAGCAAGAAGCAGTGAGAGACAAAGCGACGGGTAAGCAAACCAGTCTCAACCAACATGTTAGAATTCTATCCAGTGTAAAGCAAAATCAAGGAATAGCAGAGGAAAAGAAAGAAAGAGCAGTGTCCAACCTCTCTAAAAAATAATGAAGATAGTCTCCTGGAATTGCAGAGGTTTAGGAGGCAAGCAAAAGACGGAAGCAATCAAAAGAATCAAAAAGTTGGAAAACCCCTCAATACTCATGCTCCAGGAGACTAAAATGCAGGAGGCAGACTGCCTCAAAACCTTGACCCAAATATGGGCTAAAGGAGAAGGAATAGCAGTCAACTCCATAGGATCCTCGGGGGGGCTCATCACTTGGTGGGAAAAAGGTAAGTACAAGTGCAACTCTTCAATTAACAAAAGAAATTGGCTCTTTACGGAAATAGAAGATCTGTCAAACAATGATAAATTTTGGATAGGAAATGTGTACAGGCCTACACTTCATGGGCTCAAAGAAAATTTTTGGAACGCTCTGATAGATCTACAACTTGGTAGGAATCCGTCTCCCTGCATTTTTGCTGGAGACTTCAACGCCACTATCAATGCAAATGAACGCAGAGGAGGTTCTAAGGTCAAAGACTAGTTTGGAGAGAGACTGGAAGACCTACAGGCATCATGGAATCTAGTGGATATAAAACCCCTGCATGGAACTTATACATGGAATAACAAAAGAACTGGCCCAGGACATATCGCTGCCAGGCTCGACAAATTCCTAATCAGCTCATCCTTCCTAAACAAACCCCTTTTGCCCGACTCTAAAATTCTGGCTTCTGTTGCCTCAGACCACCGCCCTATCTCCCTTTTCTTCTCTCTCCCCGGAAACCTCGGCCCCCTCCCCTTCAGATATAACCCAGTGTGGTTGGATAATGAACACTGCTTCGAAGAAGTCAAAGCACTATGGAAACAATATGTTCCACGCCCCCAGGGTATATTTGGGAAACCAAACTTAAGAATACCAAGGCAATGTTAAAAAGTTAGGCAAAACAAAACATGAAGAGTCCAGGAGAAGAAATCATCACTTTGCAAGGAGAGCTGAAATCTCTGCAAGACAAAATGGAAATAGATCTGATATCTGAAACCATGCTGAGAAAAGAAAATGACTTGGAAGCTCAAATATGGCAGGCGGCTAGAAAAGAGGAAGAAGAGTGGAGACTTCACTCTAGATGCCTGTGGCTCAAAGCTGGAGACAGGAATACCAAGTTTTTTCATGCTCAGTGCAAGGAAAGGTACAGGAAAAACAACATTCTTTGTCTAACCAAAGAAGATGGAAGGAAGATAGAAGACCCCACAATCATCAAGAACGAAGTTAAAAATCACTTCGAGTCTCTCTATAAAGAGGAAGAGGAACCGCCAGCTGCAGACATGGATCTAATGTGTCAAGAAATCCCCAACCTTATCTCAATTGAAGATAACATTATGCTAATGGAACAGGTAATTGAAGAAGAAGTTAGGAAGGCTGTGTGGTCTTTACACCCAGAAAAATCCCCAGGCCCAGACGGATTCTCCATTCACTTCTACAGAAAGTGTTGGCATTGGCTGAAAATAGAGCTTATCAGAATGATAAATTGGACCAGGAATAGAGAGAAGATTGGAGGAAGCACCAACACTTCCTTCATTGCTCTAATTCCGAAGGAGAAAAATGCCACCTCCATAGGAAGATACAGACCTATCTCGCTCTTCAACTCCTCTTATAAAATCCTTACAAAAGTCATAGAAAACAGAGTCAAGAAATTGCTTCCTAATATAATTTCGCCTAATCAGGGTGGCTTCATCTTAGGCAGGCAAATATATGATAACATTCTCTTAGTGCAAGAGGCTATCCACTCAAGTAAGCAAAACAAGGATGCAGGTATGTCAATTAAATTAGACATGGCAAATGCCTTCGATAGAGTTAGACATGCCTTTATTTATGCAGTTTTGAGGAAATTTGGATTTGATGAAAAGTTTGTTAGCTGGGTGAAAGCCTGTATAGGAGCTCCGTGGATCTCCCCTCTTCTAAATGGAAGACCCTCCTCCTTTTTCTGCCTCTCCCAGGGACTGAGGCAAGGCTGCCCCCTTTCTCCATTACTTTATGTCATTATGGCTGACTCTCTCAGCAGAAAACTCAATTCCCTTTTAGCCTCAGCCTCTCTCCCAGGTATTGCCCTTGCCCGAAATGTCCCAGCTATAAACCATGCACAATTCGCTGACGAAACCATTCTCCTTGGCAGTGCTTCTCCCCAAATTGCTACAAGATTTAAATTGACTCTTGACCTTTACCTAAAGTCCTCTGGGGGCAAAACCAATGAAAACAAGTGCAACATTTACACCTGGAACTTTCGGCCTGCCATTGTCAGACTCATCTCAGCCATATTAGATTTTAAACCCTGTCTTGACTGGTCTTCCTTTAAATACCTCGGTACTCCTATCTCTCTCAAAAAACCTTCCTCCTCTGCTTGGACTCCTATCCTTGAGAAATTCAAAAACAGAATAAATTCGTGGGGAACTCGCTGGTTGAACTTGGATGGGAAAGTCACTTTGATAAAATATGTCCTCTCCTCGCTGCCTGTCTTCACTTCGGCAATTATGTTGGCTCCTGTCTCTACCCTGAATGTATTAGCTCAGAGATAAGAAAGTTCCTGTGGCAAGGGGGGAAGACACAAAATAAAAAATTCCATCTGGTGAACTGGAAGATTGTCAAAGAAAAGCGAAAGAGAGGAGGGCTTGGAATTCGTGAGCCTGCTTTAGTAAGCAAAGCTTTGGGCACCAAGCTAGCATGGAGGATCGTTTTCGGGAAGAAAGAATGGTGGAAGGAAGTTATAAGGAAAAAATACTCCAGAAGCTCAAGATTAAGATGCCTCGACAAACCAAACAACAAAAAAGGCACAACAATATGGGGACTCATCTCCTGCTCAGCAGCTTTAATCAAAGAAAGCCTCTATTGGATCCATGGCAATGGGAAAAGAATAAATCTCTGGAATGACAGTATAAATGGGGACAAGCCACTTGGAACAATGCAATGTCTAGATTCTATACGAGCCTGGCTGCAAAGTGTTGGCATCACAAAACTAAAAGACTTAGTGATATGGAAGGCCACTGGAGAATGGGAGAACTGGAAGCAGATGAGTCCCCCTGACAATCTCAAAAACGATTACAAATTTTTTCTTAATCTTCTGCATGGGAAAGCCCCGATGAATATAAAAGAAAAAGATCTTCGGGGATGGGGGAAAACTGGTATATACACAATTAAGGCCGGCTATGAAAAACTCACCTTCTCTAATACTCCTGTGCTCAAAAGATGGGGGAAAGTTTGGAATTCTGATGGTATTCCCAAAATTAACATATTCTTCTGGCTTCTGGCTCACAACAAACTGTTAACCGCAGAAAATCTTAGAACCAGGGGTATAGCAGGTCCCTCAAGATGCACATTGTGTAAAATTGCTGAGGAAAACTCCCAACACATATTCTTGGAGTGCTCCTTTTCCAAGCATGTGTGGGATCAGGTCATGGGGAATCAATGGAGAGCTTCCATTCTTCCTAGAACTTTAGAAGAAATCACTGACCATTGGGGTCGCTCCTTTCCTGGCAGAACAAAATCCAAGAGAATAATGTCAAGAATATGGAATCTCATCCCTATGAACATCTGCTGGCAGATCTGGTTGAATAGAAATAAAAGTATCTTCGAGGGCAGGAGTGTAAATAGAAATAGAGCTGCCATCAAAGCCATTGCAATGGTCTCCGAGTCTCTATCATCAAAAGGAGTTACCATTCCAGCTCATGAACCTCTCTCACTATCCGAATTCCAATGGAGTAATGTCTTAGTGAAGGCCAGCTCCCTTCAATCCAGAAAGATCCATTCCTACTCTGATTGGGAAATCAGGAAAGATCCAGACTCTTTCACCAAATGGTGGACGGAGCAAAACAGTCACAGTATTTTCTTCAACGGGGCTTCCAAAGGGAATCTCGGGGCGGTAGGTGCGGGTGGGATACTCTTCGATCCCGGAGGAAATAAAGTTGTAGCATTCTCTTGGGGCCTAGGCAGCAAGACAAATAATGAGGCAGAATGGCTAGCCCTTATTTTTTCTTTAGATTTGGCTGCCTCCTTCAGAATTGACAATCTCATAATTTATGGAGACTTTAGACATGTTATTCAAATAATGAGAAAGGCCTTTGCCCCTCAAGGTTCAAAATCTTATAGATATATGCAAAGAATAAAATCCAACGCTCTCCTCCCAAAAGTCTCTTTTTTTCACATCCTTCGAGAGAATAACCGGCTTGCTGACTTAGAGGCTAACAAAGGAACCTTATTAGAACCTGGGCACATGCAAGATCATAATGGTGCTAAGGGATTTCACTACATCCCCTAAGATAATGTCAACGGCAAAAAAAAAATTTACATGCTTAAAGCATGGGTTCTTTGGACCCCCGAGGCTTCCCCCCATCCCTTGTTCAAAGTTAGGCCTCATTTGCTCCCCTCGACCCCCGTTGCGTCCGACACATGCCATTTAGGCCCTCCATGCACCTGTCACATGGCCTCCTGCCATGTTGTCAACTCCCAAGAGCCGATATTAACTCCTCCCTCCGCTCCATTCTCTTCTTACCCCGCGATGGCTCGTCCCCCTCATTTCTCCTGCTCTGCTCTAAGTCGGTTCTCTATGTGCGAATTAGACTCCCCTCCATCCCCCAGACCTCCATTGTTGCCTCCGTTTAGTCTTGGCACGATGCAAAATGTAATGGCGGCCATAGCTTCCCTGAGCCGCACCGTGGTGGATATAAAACTCTCGATACGAAATACTTATGATGCTGTCTACACCAGTGTGAGGCAAAATGAGGAGATGGCCCCGAACTTGAATCACACAGTCTCTCAGCTTTCATGCCAGGATTTGAGGATTGATGATTTGGAGAAAAACTTGTTCGAGCTAATGGGAAAGGTTGATATGCTACAGGAAGATATGGCAGTGTTGACAAGGAAAACGTAGGGAAGCTATGTGCAGGAAAACCCTACGGTCAATCAAGAGATAAACCAGGAAATGGTGGACGCAGCTTCAGCCCAGTTCAAGAATTATGGCTAGTTCATTTTCTAGCCTAGGTTTCAATTTTTGTAGATATTTTGCCAATGTATTTCTGCATTCTCCTAAACAATCAGTTTATCAGGGTTTATCCCAACACCATTTTGAACAGCTCTAGAAAGATAAGACTCTGAGCTTTTAAAGACATGTTGATGGAAATTACAGTTTTTCTAGAAATTTCTTCTTCTGCAAAAAACTCTTTCATATGCATGTAATGAATAGCTGTGCACAACTTTTATAAATACACTCCTTTCCCTGTTCCTGTTAAAAAAAAAATATATTGTCTCTCTATCCACTATTAGATTGTTAGTCCACTAGAAAGTAAATATTTAGATGTTACATTTGCAAGTTTAAAGTTATGTTCTATTTTTATTTTATTTTTATTTATTTTAATCCATGTAAATGATAAAAATAGTCTTTTCAAACACTTTTCACCAATAGGCTTTATACTAGTTAATATATTTTATTAAATAAATACAAATAAATAAATAAAATTATTCAATGTTAGACAAAGTATAATCAATTTTTAGAAATATTTTTATAAGGAGTAAATTAATAACACATACTAGAACATATAGTATCTTCCTACGACAAGGACTAAAAATACATGATATATTAAAATTTCAATAGAGATAAGGATGCTAATAAAGTAGCTATGAAATCTTTAATAATGCAACAAAACATATTCACAAAGAGACATTATAAACAAGTAGAATTAGCAGCAAGGCTTCTAAGTACCTCCTTTTAATATAAGTATACTTGAAATAAATATAAATTCAATTAGTAGAAATAGTGCAAGTGTAGCATTATAGCTACAAAATTAAACAAAAAAATCATAAATGTGCCAGTATCATTATTCAAATTTTGGACAGCTAAATCAATTAATTGCAATGATTTGTTTACAACATTAACATAAATAGTAAATGAGTCTAAAATTTATCAAAGAAAAAAAGGTGGATTAGCTAATGCTTTTAATGATAGAAATAGTTGATCCCAGTTGATCCTCTTGCCTCTTATGTATAAAAAATGCAAAATAAATTAGCATTTATTCTTTTTTTTAAATACCTTAATATATTAATTGTGTTTAATCTAAAAACTAGAATAATTATTTTCACGGGCTTCATATTTCTCCATCTTGTTGATACTAAAATTTTAGAATGTCTCATTGTAATTTTTTTATGATATTGTGAGAGAATGCAAATAGTAAAGTAAAAAACTTTATTACTGAATTTTAAAGTCTAGTAGCAACATCTTTTTTTTTTAATTATTAATGTATTTTCATAAGAGGTTACTATTATTACAAGCTTGCATAAGAGAATTTTGTGCCATTACTCATGGCTATATTTGCAAATAGTAAAGTTATAATTATAATACAATTATTAGTTTTTGAGTAACTTTCAATGTTATTTATAAGAATTGTTTGTATTATTCACATTTTGGAGAGCTTGTGTAAGTAATAGATAATAAGTTAAAATAAAAACTTTTTTATTATAATTGTAAAGAGTGAACATGGAATTAGAATAATAATGTTTAGTCATTTAAGATAAGTTTTCATAAATTGAATAGTTTTTCTTACAACTTCATATTATGGTGATTGTCTTCATAATTATAAAATCCATGTACTCATTATTGTATTTTAATATAAATATGAAGCATTTCATCAAAAATAATAAAAGAGGATCGGCCATCTTGCCTAATGATATAGTATATGTCGTAGTTTGTATTCTCTAGGAGTAACTACAACTAGATCGGGCTTCCTATGATTATTATTATTTGATGTTGAATTGTTTAAAGTGGGGTAGTTTGTCGATGTTATCTGTCACATGGATGCAAAACCAAGCATTTGTCGATCTAATATTGGCTTGTTATTTGTTCCTAAAATAAGGTCATCAAACATGAGGTCTAGTAAGAGATCAACAATTATACCTGGCGCTTCCTCTCAACCACTGTAAACACCAAGAACCATTGATGTTCACGTTGCACATGTAGAGATCCATAGTTACTACGACATCACAACCCATTGTTCCATGTTTTACCTTTGAGAATTGTGCTTTGTATTATTTGATCTTATACATTTCAATCTTGATACTCGTAATTATTTATGTTTATCTAATTTAATATAGCAAAATTTTTATATTACTTTAGTTATATTTAGTTATATAAGTATTAATATTTAAAAATTATTCAACATTTTTAACTTAATTTTTTTTATAATAAATAACATTTAAAATAAACCATCATGATGTATTTAATTATTAATAATATTAATTTTATTAATATAAAAATATTTTTTTATCATTTTAATAAAAAACATTTAATGATTCAATGAAATATAATTATATCTAACATTTAGATTAACCAACAAAATATCAATAGATATGCATGGGTTCCAAGTTCGATTTCAGTCATATACACATAAAAGTGATCTAGCCATGTTTCGTAAGGTTTCCTCTAGCTCATCTTCTAATATTTTTGGCCCATCTGGCTGTTCATAGTTGGCTTCATTTGACCCTCTTTGCATTTGTTTCATGCAATCTCCTATGCCCCGCCGCCTTGTTACCATTGCGCTTGCAACTGCGATTTAGCTATTATAACTAGGCTCATGTTTTGTTGTGTTTCATTGATAATGATGTTGGTCTTATCAATAGTGAGCCTTGAGAAGCATCCTATAATTTTAATATACCCACATCAATATTAATGTCAAAAAATGCATAGGCCTAAATTACCCTTGAAAATCAAGGAGTTATGTTATTTTGATAGATTTTATACTTCAAGTGGGCTGAGTTGATATAGAATTGCTTATTGCAGTTTTTTACGTATCAGTGCGCTTGTTGGGGGTTTTCTGATCCAAGGCCATGATAGAAATCAAATTCGTCTGACAGGTTTAGAACTCTCTTCATGATTGAATTGGACATTTTTCTTTTCATTGCACCGAGAGGTGCTCTACAACCCAGTATGAGGGAGATCTTGTAACATGTGTTGAGTGTTTGTTGAGTAACAAAATAATACAAAGTAAACAAAAAAAATAATACAAAGTAATAAGTAATCAATATTATGTCGGCCATAAACCAAAAAGAATAATACAAAGTAAAAAGTAAATATGAGACTTAAACTAGAGACTTCAGAACTTAGGATTAGGTGGTAAATATTATGTCTGCCATAAACAAAAAAGATTAATACAAAGTAAAAAGTAAATATGAGGCTTAAACTAGAGACTTTACTTTTTCCTTTTAAAAAGTAAATATGATACTTTAGAGTGTTTGTAGAGTAACAAAATAATACAAAGTAAACAAAAAAGAATAATACAAAGTAAAAAGTAATAAATAGTATGTCGGCCATAAACAAAAAAGAATAATACAAAGTAAAAAGTAAATATGAGACTTAAACTAGAGACTTTAGAGCTTAGGATTAGGTGGTTCGGCACTCAAGGAGCTATTCAAGCAAAGGTCTGCACCTCCTCCAGAGATTTGATCCCTCTCGATTATGGATAGAGCCTATGATTTGGATCTAGGCTGGTGTAAGCATTTGAAATATGTTTGGATATTTTTTAATTTTTACTTTAGTTTCTACAAAGTAAAAACTAAATATATACAATATTCAAAATTTGCATAAATGTTTCGGATGCTTAGCCCATTTTCATACTTCTACAAAGTATACAACAAGATTTTCATATGAGAAACCGTGGGGGGTCTTTGAAATCATCTCTAAAGCTCATATTGAGCTCATATTACAACATTAAATAATAGTTACAAGTCCTTTGGATTCATAAGGTCAACCTGATGAACATCTTGGTCATCACAAAACCCATGAGACAGCATGGTGGAAGCAACATAAACTGCAATAGCAATCTTAGGGCCAAAAGTATGGATTGCATGGCTCAAGCTCAATACTCCAACACTGTGGCCAACTAATACATCAAACAAACAACAAATAAACCCAAATAACTTCACAACATGACAACTGAACTAGCTTCACTGTCAAGGACAATTGAATCCACGGGGATCACAAACCTTAAGAAAGTGAGGTATTTATGAGAGTATGTCTATCATAGGCCCGTCATAATCCTCAAATGAAGTGATTCAATCAGGATTTGTAGTTTACAGGCCTAATCCTATGAGATCCATGGTGGTGACCATATGCCCATAGTTTTGTTAGAGATGGATGAGCTTTTACCAGCACCAAGCTCCATGACCTACACCATGTACCAACACAAAATTGAATTTTCCATATTGATGGTTATGGAAGCCATTTTATGTTGAGGACATGCAGCTCCTCCTCTTCCTCCTTGGTTTTGGTAATAATGATAATGCAAATTGGGGCTTTTTGATGTTTATAGCCATGGAAGCAAAAGGAATGTATGATGGGTATTTTATTTTAAATATAGACAAAAAAAAATTAATTAACTTGTTGAAAGTTATGAATCAAAACTAGCTATAACATTGGAATAGTTATTGTGATTTTTTAATTCAATTGTAACAAAAACTTGTTTTATTTATTAAAAATTTACGAGTCAAAACTAGCAATAACAATACCTTAATATATATACTCAATTTAAATAAAAAACACAACATTTGATTTGGTGATAATGAGATCACTCACTTTAAGTAAATACCACAACATTTGATTCAATTATAATGAGATCCCTCAATTTAAGTAAATGCCACAACATTCGTTTCGATGACAATGAGATGACTAGTTCTTAATTGTAAACAGTTTTATCTCATTTTTGTAACATCAAATTGGGCTTAATTTAATGAAAAAAATATAAAAATTGTTGTGTCCTTTGTGGACCCTAACGGAGGAGATTGGAGATAAATATAAGAGATAGTTGACTTGGTTATTTTTTTTGGATTTTAAGAAGTCATCTTTGTTCTATTTCAAAGGTTTTATTTTAATGACGTGCCACTATGCATTCTAATATATTTCTCAAAGATTGATGAAATGAAAGAGATAGGGATAATGTCATGGCCGAAATGGCTGGTGAGATGATGATTTTCCCATGTATTATGCCCTCTCGGTTCTTTTTTTTTCTTATGTGGATAGTGATGGATTGTTGTGAGGCTCTAACGTTTCCATATTGTTTTGCTCTCAAATTATTCCAACCATTAATTTAAATTTCCAACCCAATAATACCTGTAGAGGACCTTGCTTAACTCATGGAAGACCTAAGAGGCCCATAATCAAATAAGATTCTTAAAATATAAATAATGTTTAAACATATGAAGATTTAATTCTTCACTGCATTATTATGGGTGTTGGTATGGACAGTATGGAGAGGGTTTGTTGCGCAATATCATGAGTTCTGTATGTTTTGTTTTGTTGGTAACTGATGCATGCCAAGAGGATGTACTGCATGAGCTTTGTAAATCAACGGAGGCAATGAGATGTGGAAGCTTGTAGCATATTCCTGTGAAGCTTCTGCTACAACTGCAAGTTCAACTGATGTAAATGGGCGTGCTCCCTTGAAGGATGAAGCATATCATGTCCAAATCAGATTCAATAAATAATAGTGATGGTCAGACAGATTAGCGTGTTGATAAGTTTCATTTTATGAATTTCCAATCTTGACTTTCTCAGTGGAATATGAAATAATATGAATGAGTGATAACTGCCTTATTTTGTGTTTTGGGACTACCTCATGGCACCATACTTCTTTGACAATAGATACACAAGTTGGCTATTTTTTTATTTTTATTTTTTAAATTCTCATTATTATATTTGGTTGACTTAATATTAGATGTTATGTTAGGGGACATTACACCTCTCCTTTGCATGCTATCATTTTCAGTGATTTTTCTCCATAATGATCTGAAATAGATTTTGTTTTTATTATAAATGTGGTATTGGTATGAAAATGCAAACAGTTATATGCAATTTTTATTTTACTTTTAGGTTATGGAGTAAGACTTAAAACAGCTATTGATTAGTTAAGAGCTAGTCTTTCTAGGAAGAAAGGACACCAGAGGCATATGGAAAGAGTGGAAATCTGTCCCCTTACAGACCACCGACATGTTGTTTTAGGAGGTGTGATTTTCCTTGAAGAATAAAGTTGATGAGTAAAATCACATTTGTGGATAGCATCCAATGATTATTGCACTCACTTCCAGTTTGACAACTGAAATGTGATAGCTTTTACTATCTGCTGAAATTTAAAAGAAAATATTTTACTTTTATCTTAATAATTTATTATTCCATTTACTTTTCTATAATTGAGTCTGAACAATAGTAAAATCTCATAAATTTCATATATAAGTTTTCAGATATTAGTGTGTACCATAAAAAAATGTGGTAAATAATTTCTAATAGGAAAAATAAACTCTATGAATGCCATAAGAAATTGTGACTAGTTTTTAGATGTGCCCCATTCAAACTTTTTTTTAATCTTGAGAATATCATGGATTCAAAAAAACCTTGAATGTTAAGTACTCTTCGACAAAGGAAGAAGTTTCCACTCACAATAAATTATGCAATTTGCAGAGGCCTCTAAATGGGGATTCCAGGTGAAGTTAGTGCTCTACACATTCTAGCAATGTTAACTTAGAAACAGTAGAGATGCCCATGTCATGCAAATAGCCCCAACAGGTGTAGCATCCTTTGTAAGTGGCATGGAAGTTGTTGGTCATTTAAAGCAAGACAAATTGATTTAAGTGACAAAACGATCTCATTACCTCTCATTTATTACATTTCCTTATCTGAAGAAGAAGTTTCAAAAGCCAGTTGACCATCGTGATTAATGCACATTCAAAACTATGACGCGCACAATAAGTTTGCACCATGGAATCAAGTTGATATTACTATAAATATGAGCCCTGTTGCCTCATTTAAATATGTTATTTAGTACTATAAACTCATACAAATTGGCAATGTTGATATGTTAGTAAATTTGGGTTATGATACAATTCCTCTTTGGTTAATGTTGCCATCAATAAAGAAACTTGATAAACTGAATTTGTGGCAATAAGTACATCACTTGGTGCAATTGGTTGGATTTCATTTTCGATAGTTCTTCACAATAAGTTAGCCACCCTTAGTAATTTGTCAATTTCCACGGTTATTTTTTAGACATAACATCAAATCCTCGAGGGAAGGTTTCCTCTGAATAACCCTTGCTTCCAAGGTTTTTCCTCCTTAGGGATGCTCTATCTCCATATTTATCATTTTTTCGTGCTACATTTTTCTTTCTCTAAAATCTTGTATTTACAATGCCTTGGGATTGATTTTTTTAATGGATTTGTACTCTAAGAAAAGTAGCTTCCCAAGGATGGTTCACGATAAGTTAGCCACCCTTGGTAATTTGTCAATGTCCATGATATATGGATTTTTTTATTATGGGACAATAATATAAATAAGAAAACAATATCTCAGTATCACCCATAAAACATGGGTGATGCATATAATTTGAGATGGACCTCCTAGAATTAAACGGGTGCATTTGCATCCCTTTGACACCCCTCGTACCACTGTTAATCAACATGCAATAATAATGTTGTGTTGAGGCCCATCTTTATTCTTTCGATTGATAACAATCTGGGGAAAAAATATATTATGGGTGTGATTTGCAGCCCCTCCAATCCAGTAATTATAAAGTATAGCGATGACAAATTCTTGAGTAAATCATCGCTTGCCAGTATCCCAATGAAACTCCCTTTTGGATTTATTTTATTAGCTTTCGAAATTTCTTCCAATATAATGAGATTTTATTTCAAATATGCTAACTTCCTCCATTTTTCCTATCCTTGCAGAAAAAATCTATTGTGTAGATATCGATAAGGTTAATCTTAGTATGTTTTAGGGTGAAACTCAATAGCATTTCCTCATACACATGTTGTGATTACATCACATTCCACTAATCCGGTCAATTTTCCATGAATCCCACAAGGTCCTAACAACAACTACTTTTAATAACTAGTTAAATACCTCTTTTTATATTGAAATAGACTTCAAAGGTTATTCTCAATGTATCCAAATCAGCCCTAAGAATTGCTAATGCATCCCTATGCTATTTGCGAGCTTCCAAATCTGCTGTAATTTCTTTTGAATTGCTCATGTAATGATCCAAAAGTGCATTAATCATGTTATTATTGCTACTTATATGAGTAGAGTTAACCTCACATTCAACAAACCAAAATCACATTTCCAAACCTACTTCCTATTTTGTATAGATGAGAATGACTACAACTTGTGTATCTACACAAACCCACATTTTGCAAACCAAACTTCACTCTTAGATACATTTCTTCTTTTGCATGGTTGAGAGTGTCTAGGACTTGTCTGTATGCACAAACTTTGGTTTAAAGAGGCAGACCCACTATTGAACTATCATGTGTGCATAGAAGAAGGTGCCACACTGATTAGTTGTCTTCAAAATCTTATACCAATTGAATCCAAAGATAATGCCACATTGATTAACTATCCACTAGATAATGAAATCACATTTTTGTAATGGACCATCGTTAATTCTTTTAAAGGATAGAGTTTAATCATCAATATGTGGAGGAAGTTTAGGGCATTTCCATCACCTAGAAATGTTCTCATGGGCCATCGGCAAATGGAATTGTTCACACAATCATATTATGATATTATATATTCCATAGAAGGTGTACCTACACACCAAACTCTAAATAAGTGGTGACGGCATAGGATAGAAAGAATATTGACCCAATGAATAATTCCTCATTACGGTCACAATGAGGATTTGGTTGCAATGGCTCTAGAGATGTGAAAAGGAGGCCAAATCATCAATGGTTTTTGCTAGGACTTGAAACATTTTCATTATGCTATGAGAACCTCCAGACCTAGGAGAGTGTTTCATAATGGTTTTCGTTCTCTGATAAAGGATGACACACTTGCACGAACAAATATTTGATACAAAGGATAACCTTAATTTGATATTTCGGCTAAGTATCCATAAACTAATGATAATGATAATGGGTTCTTAAGAATCCAATTTTATCATTCGATTAAGAATCCATATTCATATGTAACTAGAAAGGGTTTCAAGTTACAACCATGCTTTTCCATGACAAGTCTATTAAAAAAAAATAGAATGAAACTAATGATGGTGGGTACCTTACTAGGGGGTTTTCTCTTAATCGATGTAGTTTGATCTTAATTAATAGCCCATCATTCCTCTTTTGGATTCAAAATCCCTACAATTTAGGAATTGAATAAGATTCTATAAGAAATGATTAATTGTGATAAGTTAGCTAGGTGTCAAAAAAAAAAAAACATGTAATTGAAGGTTGGTGATTTTATAATCGTATTATTTGCTAAGCTAGACAATTTAGTATGTTCTTTAATGTTTCGTGATTAGATATATATTTAAGTTCACTGTTTTTCAACCACAATCCATGAAATTGGATTCACAAATAAATTGCAAATTATTACAACTATATTTCTAAACCACTAAATTTTGCAAGGAAAAACATAAATATACATTCTAGCAATTTTTCACTCCATTCTGATTAATTGATTAACAGGAAGTCCTTAGGAAATGCGATCCGATTTTATTTATGTGAATTCTTTAAGCACACAATTCTTAGGGTTTCGTACAATGTCTACCCCACCCATCTAGAACTGGTGGGCATCTAGTGGTGGACTTTACCTCCCCCTCGATGGCCCCGCTAGGGGGCGGTGGAAAACCTTCAGCAAGACGAAAAGTAGTTGAAGGTAGAAGACCTTCCCAAAACCTCATGCAATGCAAAGAATGGTGTGAGCCCCTCAGAAATGACAACAACTAAAAATAACGAGGAAAATGGCTCCCCCAATGACACAAGGGCAACTGGGACCAAAAAGGACTAGGAGTAGAAAGGAGATGGAACATGCATCCCAAAAGCGACCATGATACCAAGGTATGAAATAACCTCCTCAAGAGTCTCTAAATACATTCAATATATGCATGATCATGCGATCATTTGCAGGTTGATGGCGTTATGGCCATCAGAATGTTCCCAAGCAGGGTGGATTAAGCAAAAATTGATGAACCCTAAGGGCCACTATGACCTTAATATTGGTTCCAAATGATTTTTAACAATTATCTTTAACCATCTGGATGATTACTTTGCAGCCTTTGAAGGAGGCCCTTCATTTTTCAACGCTATCGGTCTGTACATGAGACCCCGGAGAGAAAATTTTAGTCCGGACATAGAAGACTTCAAAGAAGCCCCAGTCTATTTTTAGACTGTACCCTCTTATACAAGAGTTCTGGGATATTGAAACCCTGGAAAGAATAGGAAACACCCTAGGACGTTTTGTCAAAGTGTCTGAAGCCACCCAAAATGTAAGATACAACTTCTTTGCCAGAATCTACGTCTACATGAATATCTCACAACCCCTTCCACAAGCCATATGTCTAGATTAGAGAGACTCTGAATGGCTTCAAACCCTAGACTATGAACACATCCCTTTCCATTGAAGAAAATGCCATGAGCACAGTCATCTCTTTAGAGATTTCCCTCTCAATAAATCAACTCACTCCCAAGATCCCTCAAAAGACAAATACCAAGATGGATTTACAAAAATGACAAGTATAAGAAGGAATAACAAAAATACTACTCCCCCATCATTGGACAAAGTTCTTCCAAACCATAATAAATATGATTGTCTAACCAATCTCCCTAGAGAAAATGAGGCTCCTGATCCAGCATATCTAGAAAATTCGCAACAAAATAAAAATGCAGAAGTGAACAACCAGACACAGATATTCCATTCCTCCTAGAAGACATGGATGACATAGAGATGGGGGACCTTAATCTTTAATAACTAGAGGAAACATGCAAAAAAAGGTTCCTATTTCTAAGCCCCAATTGGAACTCTTCAAACAAGCTGTAATCAAAGCCATAACTTCTTCAAACAAAATCCCCAAATCTGCCTCCAAAGATCCAAGTTTGGGAGTCAAGGTTAGCAAGAAAATTATCTTAAAAGGCAGCTCCAAGAAGATAAAAATAAAGGGCGTAGGGCTAATCGACAAAGACTGGATGAAGTGGGAAGCCTGATGCTAGAC
Organism: Larix kaempferi; assembly: GCA_027924585.1. NCBI lineage: Eukaryota > Viridiplantae > Streptophyta > Pinopsida > Pinales > Pinaceae > Larix > Larix kaempferi. The sequence goes on along the minus strand of BSBM01000003.1, from coordinate 2,408,574 downwards.
TTAGGCCAATACAGTTAGCTAACCAAGTTCTTCTCTACTCCCCCCCCTCATTATAAATGAAGATAATATCCTAGAATATAAGAGGGTTGAACATCCCCTCCAAGCAATGTCTCCTAATCTCTACCACATTCTATCAATATTAACTCCATAAGAAATTGTGAATAGTTTTTAGATGTGTCCCATTCAAACTTTTTTTTTTAATCTTGAGAAAATCATGGATTCAAAAAAACCTTGAATGTTAAGTACTTTTCAAGAAAGCAAGAATTTTCCACTCACAATAAATTATGCAATTTGCATCGGCCTCTAAATGGGGATTCCAGGGGAAGTTAGTGCTCTACCACATTCTAGCAATGTTAACTTAGAAACAGTAGGGATGTTTGTGTCATGCAAATAGACCCAACAATTGTAGCATCCTTTATATGTGGCATGGAAGTTGTTGGTCATTTAAAGCAAGGAAAATTGATTTAAGTGACAGAACCATATGACTTCCTCTCATTTATTACATTTCCTTATCTGAAGAAGAAGTTGCAAAAGTCATTTGACCATATTGATTACTACAGGTTCAAAAATATGTTGTGCACAATGAATTTGCACCATGGAATCATGTTGATATTACTATAAATGTGAGCATTGTTGCCTCATTTAAATATGTTATTTAGTACTATAAACTCATACAAATTGGCAATGTTGATATGTTAGTAAATTTGGGTTATGATACAAGTCCTCTCTGGTTAAATGTTCTCATTAATAAGGAAACTTGATAAACTAAATTTGTGTCAATAAGTACATCACTTGGTGCAATTGGTTGGATTACATTTGCCATAGTTTCTATCCAACTATGATGCTTCACAATAAGGTAGCCACCCTTAGTAATTTGTCAATGTCCATGGTTATTTTTCAGACATAACATAAAATCCTTGAGGGAAGGTTCCCTCTGAATAACCCTTTCTTCCAAGGTTTTGCCTCCTTAGGGATGCTTTATTTCCATCTTTACTATTTCCTCATCCTACATTTTTCTTCCTCTTCACGTCTTTATAATTCCTTGGGATTTATTTTTAAGGGCGGTTCACGATAATTTAGCCACCCTTGGTAATTTGTTAATGTCCACGATACATGGATTTTTTTGTTGTGGGAAAACGATATCAATAAGCAAACAATATCTCACTATCACCCATAAAACATGGGTGATGCATATAATTTGTGATGGACCTCTAAAATTAAATGGGTGCATTTGCATCCCTTTGACACCCCTCCTACCAATGTTAATCAACTTGCAATAATCATGTTGTGTTGAGGCCCATCTTTATTCTTTCAAATGATAACAATATGGGGAAAAAATATAGTATGGGTGTGATTTGTAGCCCCTCCAATCCAGTAATTACAAGGTATAGTGATGGCAAATTCTTGAGCAAATCATCCATTTCCAGTATCCCAATGAAACTCCCTTTTGGATTTATTTTATTAGGTTTCAAAATCTCTGCCAAGATAATGAGATTTTATTTCAGATCTGCTAACTTCTTCCCTTTTTCCTATCCTTGCATAAAAACTCTATTGTGTAGATAGCTATAAGGTTAATCTTAGTATGTTTTAAGGTGAAACTAAACAACATTTCCTCATACACATGTTGTGATTACATCACACATTCCACTAATATGGTCAATTTTTTCCATAAATTCCACAACGTCCTAACAACTACTACTTTTAATAACTGGTCAAATACCTCTTCCTATATTGAAATACCCTTTAAAGGTTATTCTAAATGTATCCAAATCATCACTAAGAATTGCTAATGCATCCCTATTCTATCCATGGGCTTCCAAATCTACCAGAAATGCTTTTGAAATGCTCTTGTAATGATCCAAAAGTGCATTAATCATGTTATTATTGCTACTTATATGAGTAGAGTTAACCTCACATTCAACAAACCAAAATCACATTTCCAAAGCTACTTCCTATTTTGTATAGATGAGAATGACTAGGATCTATACATATACACAAACCCACATTTATCAAACCAAAACTTCACTCCTAGATACATTTCTTCTTTTGCATGGTTGAGAGTGTCTAGGACTTGTCCGTATGCACAAAATTTGGTTTAAAGAGGTAGACCACTATTGAACTATGTGTGCATAGAAGATGGTTCCAAACTCATTACTTCTCTTCAAAAGCTTATACCAATTGACTCCAAAGATAGTGCCACATTGATTAACTATCCACTAGACAATGAAATAACATTTTTATAATGGACTATTATTAATTGTTTTAAAGGATATAGTTTAATCATCTACATGTGGAGGAACTTCAAGGCATTTCCATCACCTAGAATATTCCCATGGGCCATCAACAAATGGAATTGTTCACACAATCAGATTTTGATATTATATATTCCATAGAAGGTGTACCTACACACCAAACTCTAAATAAGTGGTGATGGGATAGTCTAGAAAGAGTCTTGACTCAATGAGTAATTTGCAACAAATCTAGAGATGTGAAAAGGAGGCCAAAGCATCAATGGGTTTTGCTAGGACTTGAACCATTGTCATTACATTATGACAACCTCTAGACCTAGGAGATTTTTTCATAATGGTTTTCGTTCTCTGATAAAGGATAACACACAGTGCATGAACAAATATTTGATATAAAGGATAACATTAATTTGATATTTCGGTTAAGTATCCATAAACTAATCATAATGATAATGCGTTCTTAAGAATCCAGTTTATCATTCAATTAAGAATCCATATTCATATGTAACTGGAAAGGGTTTCAAGTTATAGCCATGCTTTTCCATGACAAGTCAATTAAAAAGCAATTAGAATGAAACTAATGATAGTGGGTACCTTGCGAGGGTGTTTTCTCTTCATCAATGTAGTTTGATCTTAATTAATAGCCCAACATTCCTCTTTTGGATTCAATATCCCTGCAATTTATAAATTGAATAAGATTCTATAAGAAATGATTAATTGTGATAAGTTAGCTAGGTGTCAAAAAACAAAAAACATGTAATTGAAGGTTGGTGGTTTTATAATCGTATTGTTTTCTAAGATAGACAATTTAGTATGTTCTTTAATGTTTCATGATTAGATCTATATTTAAGTTCACTATTTTTCAACCACAAGCCATGAAATTGGATTCACAAAGAAATTCCAAAGTATTACAACTATATTTCTAAACAACTAAATTTTGCAAGAAAAAACATAAATATACATTCTAGCAATTTTTTACTCCATTCAGATTGGTTGATTAACAGAAAGTCCTTAGGAAATTGATCTTCCTTTCTTGCTATGAATTCTTTGAGCACACAATTATTAGGGTTTTGTACAATGTCTACACCACCCATCTAGAACTGTTGGGCATTTAGTGGTGGACTTTACCTTCCCCTCGATGGCCCCGCCAGGGGGTCGGTGGAAAACCTTCCAGCAAGATGAAAAGTAGTTAAAGGCAGTAGACCTGCCCAACCCCTCATGCAATGCAGAGAATGGTACAAGCCCCTCAGGAATGACAAAAACTAAAAATAATGGGGACAGTGGCTCCCTGAATGACACAAGAGAAATTGGGACCAAAAAGGTCCAGCAGCATAAAGGAGCTGTAACATGCATCCCAAAAGAAACCACGATACCAAGGTATGAAATAAACTCCTCAAGGGTCTCTGAGTACATTCAATATATGCATGATCATGTGATCATTTGCAAGTTGATGGGGTTATGGCCATTAGAATGTTCCCAAGCAGGGTGGATCAAGCACAAATGGAACCCTAAGGGACATTATGACCTTAAACTTGGTTCCAAATTCTTTTTTACAATTATATTTAACCATCTGGATGATTACATCATAGCCTTTGAAGGAGGCCCTTACTTTTTCAACGTTGTTGGTCTGTACCTGAGACCCTAAAGAGAAAATTTTAGTTTGGACATAGAAGACTTCAAAGAAGCCCTAGTTTGGATAAGATTGTACTCCTTTCCACAAGAGTTCCGATATCTTGAAACCCTGGAAGGAATAGGAAACACCCTAGGACATTTCGTCAAAGTGCCTGAAGCCACCCAGAATGGAAGATACACCTCCTTTTCCAGAATCTACGTCTACATGAATATCTCACAACCTCTTTCGCAAGCCATATTTCTAGATTATAGAGAATCTGAATGGATTCAAACCCTAGACTATGAACACATCCCTTTCCATTGTATAATATGCCATGAGCACGGTCAGCTCTTTAGAGATTCCCCTCTCAATAAATCATCTCACTCCCAAGATCCCTCAAAAGAGAAATACCAAGATGGATTTACGAAAGTGACAAGTATAAGAAGGAATAACAAAAATCCTACTCCCCCATACTTGGACTAAGTTGTCCCAAACCATAATCAATATGATTGTCTAGCCAATATCCCTGGAGAAAATGAGACTCCCAATCTAGTAGATCTAGAAAATTCGCAACAAAATAAAAATGCAAGAGTGAACAACTCAGACGCAGATATGCCAGACTTCCGAGAAGACATGGATGACGTAGAGTTGGGGGACCTTAATCTTTAACAACTAGAGGAAGCATGCAAACAAAAGGTTCCTATTTCGAAGCCCCAATTGGAACTCTTCAAACAAGTAGTAATCAAAGAAAGAAATTCTTCAAAAAAAAGCCCCAAAGTTTCCTCCAAAGATCCAAGTCTGGGAGTCAAGGCTAGCAAGAAAAAGAATCTTAAAAGGAAGCACCAAGAATATAAAAGAAAGGGTGTAGGAATAATCGAAAAAGATTGGATGAAGTGGGAAACATGATGCTAGACTTGGGCCAATACAGTTAGCTAATAGAGTTCTTCTCTGCTCTCCCCCCATATCATAAATGAAGATAATATCCTGGATTATAAGAGGGTTGAATATCCCCTCCAAGCAACGTCTCCTACAAAATAAAGTCACCATGGAGAAGCCAACCATTCTTATGCTTTAATAAACCAAGTGCTCAACCCAAAATCTAGACAAAGTTGCAAAAAAAATCTACAATATCTCCAACGCCATTGCAGTGGATGCCATGGGAGTATAAGGAGGTCTTTCCCTCCTCTGGAACCCATAAGAAATAGTGTTGAGCAATTTTTTGGCTATCCCCAAGACTCTCTAGGAGTTTCCATCTGATAGGCACAAACAAGAGAGGTCTAATAACTAACATCTATTGCCCTCAAATTATGAATCATAATATAGATCTTCTCAATCACCTTCAATGTTTCATGGACCTTCATCAAGAATATCATTGAATCCTTGGGGGCGATTTCAACATGATCACAGATTTGCTAGAAAAAAAAGGTGGAATTAGATGACTGGACAGGCACAATGAGACCTTCAAAAATTTTATTGAAAAAAACTGAATGATCGACCTTGAGACTACCCATGGAATAATACAAGAGGTAAGCAACACCAAATTTCCTCAATATTGGATTGATTCCTAGTTTCAAACAACCTTTACACTAGGGGTGATGAATGGTCTACCTCCATCCTAACGGCCAATGGTTCATACCATTAGTCAATTTTCCTTCAATGGACTAGTGCCCGATCAAGCCAAAATAGACCATTTCGATTCAAAAAATTAAGGCTCAACCATCCTAACTTCAATCCAAACATCAAGAGATGGTGGTATAAATATGAAATCCCCATAGGTTTTCTCATGTATAAATTTCAACAAAAACTGAAAAATATGAAGCAAAAACTCAAAGAGTGGAACATAACCACCTTTGGAAATATCTTTGAGGATAAAAAAAGAATTGAAGAAAAGATGGAAAAGCTTCAACAAGATATGATACTCATGGGGTATTCAAAAGCAATCGCTCAATAAGAAGAGCTCCCCAATAATCAACTAGAAGAAAGAATAAAGCAAGATGAAATCCTTTGACATAAAAAATCTAGAGTCCATTGGATAAAAGAGGGAGAAAAGAACACCAAGTTCTTCCATAACTCGATGCTACAACACAGACAACATAACATAATTGTAATGCTCAAATATGAAAATGGGAGGAGTCTGTACCCGCATGAGGAAATCTCAACTGAGTTAAATTCCTTCTTCAAAACTCTACTCTCAAATCCCTAGGGTGATCACCTAGAAGCCATCAATGGCATAGGAAAAAAAATTCCCTTCCTTCTGAAAGAGGATCATAATGAAGGATTAATGAGGCCAATTACCATGAAAGAGGTGGACTCAGCCACCAAATCCATGCAAATGGGGAAATATCCAGGGTTGGACGGTTTCACCACAGACTTCTTCCGCGCCTGCTCGGGTATCATCAAATACGAAGTCCTAAACATTGTGGAAAACTCCCAACAGACCAGAGGCATCCTCTCAGCCTTCAATGCTACCTTTCTCACCCTCATCCCCAAAGGAACCAATCCTTCCACTCCATATAAATTTATACTAGTTTCCCTTTGTAATGTCATCTACAAAATTATTAACAAGGTAATAGGAAATTAATCATCTCAAGCCCCTCCTCCCTATTCTGGTCTCCAAGGATCTATATCTCCAAAATCCTCCAAGCCTTTGGCTTTAGCCAGGTCTAGATCGATTGGATCCTTGCTCTTATTTCTTTTGCTTTCTTCTCCATTCTAGTTAATGGTGCCCCAGCCACTCCCTTCTCCCCCTCGAGAGGCATCAAGAAGGGTGAGCCTCTTTCTCCCTTCCTCTACATTCTAATGGTGGAGGGCCTAGGGAGAACAATTCAAGATGAACTTCGAGATCATAACCTCGAAGGTCTCAAACTTCCCATAAATGTTCCCACCTACTCCCATCAATAGTTTGTGGATGATATGCTTCTCATGGGTTACCCCTCTTACAAGGAAGATAGAATATTCAAGACCATCCTAACTATTTTGAAAAAGTTTCGGGAGCTAGCATCATTCTTGACAAATCACAACTCTTCTTCAACATGGATCCTTTGGTTCAAAGACGAATCACACAATCTCTAGGTCTAAAAAAAAAAAAACCTTCCTTCGAAGTACTTGGGAGCCCCTCTTATGGACAAACCTCTTCAGCAAGCCAATTGGGAAGTCCTTCTGACTCTCCTTAGTAAACATCTAGCAAGATGGTCATTTTTTTCTCTCAACATGGTGGGGAGACTAACTATGGTCAAATCCATTCTTTAGGCTATGCCTCTATATCTCTTCTTAGTCCTAGCGTCCCCCAAAGGTATTCTTAAGAGGATAGAAATATCCAAGGAAATTTTCTTTGGGAAAGCAATGAGCATCAAAGTAAATGGGCATTGGTCAAATGGGAGGAATTTTGTAGACCCAAAATTAAATAAGGTCTCGGTCTTAGAGATCTGTACCTCATCAACCAAGTGATGAGATGCGAACTATGGTGAAATTCGATCACTCACAATAAAAAAACCCTAGGGTCTCTTTTGACAGGATAAATACAATCAAAACTGGCAATAGCAGGATCTCATTCGCTCAAACGACCAGGTTCAGGGGACCATCATTTGGAATGTAGCTTGGGCCAATCACAAATCAGTTCAAAACCATAGTTTCTAGGAAATTTGAAATGGAAGAAGTGCTCTATTTTGGGAAGAATCTTGGAAACAATCCTTGAAGCTGCAGAAAATCGTCCAAGATCCCCTATACAAGGGGGAAATGGAGAGAAGGAATCTCTACAAATTCTATCACTTTTGGGACAACGAGGAAGAAAACAAAGAATGGAAAAAATGGACACCCTTAAATCAATGGCCCCTCTAGCCCTTTCCAGATGCCATGGCATCCATCATAGGAGAACTAGAAAATATAAGAATTAAAAAAAGGATTGAAATGACAAATTGAGATGGGGGTACTTACCTAAAGGATGATTTACCATTAAAGAGGGCTACACTATCTCACCAGGGTACAATGACCTCCCAGAAGAACCCAACTAGCCCCAAATTTATATTATGAACCTTTGGATAAAGGTTTCAACCTTCCTCTGGTTGCTAATAAAGAACAAAACTCTCACTTGGGACAATCTGGAAAAAAAGGCTTCGCAAGACTAGCATATTATCATCTTTGTAAACAAGCATGGGAATACATTAAACATCTCTTTAACTCCTGCACTTTTGTAAATATGCTCTAGGAAAAAGGGGCGGCGATATTCAAGGTTACTAAAAGAGACCATTCTAGCATTAGCAACATGCTCCTAAACTGGAATTATCATCAGTTCAACAGTCCTCTGATTGACATAATACGGCAACTCTTTTCTTCTTTCCTCCTTTGGGAAACTTGGAAAGAAGGGAACAAAAGGATCTTCAAAGATCATGCCATGGCTCCAGAGGAAGCATGGATCATAATTAAACCCATCTTGAGGGAAACAATTGACCTGCACCCCTAGACAGATCAGGATAAGCAATTCAATGACAACGAGGCTAGCATCTATAGAGCTTGGGATCTAAACCTCCAATTTCGAGCTGCCCCACATCACAATCCAAAGCATTGAATTTCTAGTCCTACCAACTGGACTCCTCCCACAGACAATTTCATAAATCTCAACTTTGATGGAGCATCCATAGATAACCATGGGAAAGCCAACTATAGGGAGTCTTCAAAGATAGCCAGGGCTCCATTTTAAGACTCGATGCAGGATATATC